>VYXB01002791.1:21990-140989 GCA_013397135.1 Pachyramphus minor
TACAATAGTATAATATATATACTATATATATAGTGTATATATATAATATATATAAATAATATATACAAAAGTATAATATATATTATATTATATCAAGTATAATATGGTTCTTTTCCAAAGTGAGCAAATGCAGATAATAGAATTTGGGCATGTTACATACTTTAAACTACTACATTCCTCTCTACATCAACTGAAAGATTTAAGCACACTTCAAGCTACTCACAAGACCTTTATTGTAAATTAGGAGAGGATGATCTCAGTGCAGAACACTGAACACTTACCAGTGGAGCACCACACCAGCCCTTCAGACTATGTGTGAAATGGCAAAAAGCCCTGCTGTCTGGTATGCACGAAATAATACAAGTGAATTGACAAAGAATTGTTTCTTATATTTCATTTGTACATTTCTTAAACAAAGGGATACCTGAAACAGTTGTTCACAAGCAAAAGGTGAGGAGAACAGGTTGTTGATTGCTTTCCCTGTTTTATGGGCTGTCCTTAGAAGGCTGTTCTGGAGTCACTGTGAGCCCTACTAACAGATATCCCTAAATCCAGTGCTGTGAAGTGCCTTGATGCAAAGGAATTGGGATCCTCAAGAGATTCAGACCCAAGAAAAACAGGTGGTTTTTTCCACAGTTCGTCTTCTTTTCTTTTAATTTATTTCTTTTTTTTAACTTATCCTTCCATGACTGTTCCTAACAGTACAGTATAAAAAGAAATCCAGGAAGATGAATGCAAATCAAGAGTGGTAGAATTTAAGTAGTAATAAAGTAAACCTCTCTACTCTCTATTTCAATCCCCTTCAGAATGAAGCAAAACAAGAAAAAACCCGTTTGAGTTCTGTAGCATTTGAAAATATTTTGTATGCTTTTTACAACTCAATGAATTTTGGGTTCCCAAGTGCTTTATTAGCTCAGTAAATCGTGGATTTACTTAGCATGTTTTGATAACTCATCCTTGGATATTGTGTCATTTTCTCTGCCCAACTATCCTGAAATTTATCTTGCAGTGAACATTTCCAATTAAATGATGATTGTAGAGCATTGTACTTCTATCTTATGGCCATTTAAGAAAAAACAGCTTTTGTTCTTCCCAAAGTTGTAGAATTTTTTGAGAAGGCCATTTATTTCCTAGGGATCAAAATAGCTTGTTTTATTATCTGCCATAGATATTTTCATAATCTCAAGGTCTTTTTGTGTTGACCTTATCAAAATTGAACATTGATAAGGGGCTAAAAAAACACAGTTCAGAGTGGCATTCCCCCACCCAGCTCCTCAATCAAATATTCCCCTGGGAATCCCAAGATACCCTCCATGATGTACTCACTCCAAATACACCCACAATGCCCTGTCAAAATTTTCCCACCCTCCAATCATCTAATTTTTTTTTTCAAAAAATATTTTTTTAATAAAAAATCCATTTAAAAAAAATAATACTGCACCTTTCCTTTTTATAACTAAGACAGTCATTATGTGGTTTTTTTAAAAAAGTAAATAAAGTACATTTTTTTTGTTATATTTATGAGCAAAGGTTTTCATTTTGTCTATTACAAAGGCAATAACTAATATCTACCAATAATTTGTACTTTGTTAAAAAAATGATTAATGTTACAGTCTTTAGCTACTGTCAGTGAGAGCAGTATCTCAAGCTTAAATCAGTACAGGGACTGTTAACATGGTTAGTTTACATAATGAGCAGCTATAGTGGATGCAAAAATCATCAGCGTAATTACAAATGAATAATTAATAGCTTGCATGCAAGTTAAGAGGTTCATCAGATTGACACAAATTCATGAACATTTATGAGAGATTAATAATCAGAAAGTGATTGATAGATGGGCCACGTAGTTTATACAAGTATATCTTCAAATGGGAAAAAAAAAAAACCCAGTTTTCCGAACCATGAGGTTGCCAACAGTCTGCATCAGAGTGGTGGAAGGCTGAGCTGCAGGGATGAAGTGCCTGCTGTGGGGGAATGGAGGATCCTGGTACTTGCACATTAATAGTTCATTTGTAAGGACTCAGCAGTGGCATAAACATTCAAAGAGCAAAATTGCTTTAATGATTGACATGCTTTAGAGAACGAAGCAGAAATGGAGGAGAGGAAAGAAGCGGGAGAACTGCAAAAGGTGGCTTTCTTAGAATCCATCTTTGTTCAAAACTAACAAGTTCTGAACCACAGCACTGTAAATATCCTCTCTAACAGGTACAAGTAATAAAGGATTTTATAGTGTTTCCATTTCTACCCAAAGGTGACTCATCACAGCAAGAGCAAAGCAGATCTCCTGGAGTGCTACGTAAGGTTTGCTGCAAATATTCTGGTTTCCCACATGTTCTTAGTGTCCTACTGGGGGCATCTGAAGAATAAAGTCCTTCTGACTGTAATGAAATTCTGAAAAATTATTAGATACTTAATGACAATATTATGTATAAGGCAATGTCAGCAGTTTAGCATTAACAATAATGTAGACCCTACCTACAAAACTCTACTACAGCAGCTTTTGGACAATACTCATCAATCCAACAATCTTATATTAAATTGAGTAATGAGGTGAGCTTTTATTGGGTTTTAAGTGCAACCTTCTAGGGATTCCCATTATTTCTTAATCATTTTTAATAACAAAACCCAAAACCACCAAACAGTCACTGGGTAACAACGTTGTTTTAGCAAAGTTTTAATGAATTATGTTTTCTCAGGGTTGGTGAATCACAGAAGCACAGCACACAAACTGCTGGGGTGGGGGTGTGTCTGTGCATAATGGTTGTAAAGAGAGGGTCAAAAGATCAACTACTTCTGAAAAAGAGGAGACTTAGGAATGCCCTAATTTGTATTTTACCAGGGTGAAAGCTAAACACAAGTAGTAAAGGAAGGGAGGATGGAGATGAAACATTCCATCCCAAATTAAAAGGATAAAAGTGACTTTATTTAAGCTCTCATGGCCATGATTGGATTATTTTTTTTAAAATAGCTTGAGTTTCCTCTCACATACTAAATAATAGTAGTTATCAATTAACAAGATGTATTGTCCTTTACTGCAAATACACTTCTTCTCTCTTAAATCCCTCTTCTTCTTTAACTATTCTCCTCATGATCACCTTCCCATTTTCTTGTTTTTGAATCCCACCAAGTATTTTCCATTGAAATGCCTCAGAAGGGATTTTCTAACTTTGGAAGTGCTAACAAAAAAGGAGGAGATTTTTTAAGGAACAGGTGAGAGAAAGATTTGAGGTAAATAAAGAAGCTCTCACAGGCTGTGACCATCTCACCAGGACACACGCTTAAAATATCAGACACAGGTTCCTATCTGGCCTAAAGAAGGGTAACTAGGATAAAAAAAAATCAAATAAAAAAAAATTAAAAAACCCCTCTATATCAGAGTCAGAATACTAGATGAATTGCCTGAACAATGTTTTTCTTCTCTGAACAAAGAAGTAACTGTTTTTGTTCACCAGGTAGTGGATTACTGCTGTTAGATTATTCCTGTATTTACTTTTGTGGCTACTCGTGTATGCATTGGGTAGATTTAAATTAAATAAATAAATTGTCCATAAACATTATCATCTAAAATAAATATACTTTTTTAAAAAAATCAATTGAGTAGATATGTACAAACATCTTTTTCTCCCCTCTTTTCTTTTCACATCCTCCTCCCTTAAAAAAAAAAATCAATCCAACAATCTTTTATTAAAAAGATCTCCTCTGGAAATGTTTTTCTCTTTTGTTTTCCTATACATAGGTAGTAGTTTATAGCTAAATGAAAGACAGGTTGATTTTTGTTAATTATTATTTTTTAACAGGATTATTATATTTTGTAATTGCAGATTTGCATTCTTGTGAGTTCTTATGTTTTCATGGTTTCTTTGTGCTGTATTGATTCCCTTTTACAATAGCTTTATTTTCTATACCAGATACCTATCAATCCTAAAGGTTGTTTATGGTGTCTTCATTGAAATATGACAGGAAAGATAATAAACAAATTAAAATACAAAAAAACATCTCTTTGTTTAATATTGAATAATTCAAAAGAGTTTCAAAATTTTTTCTCATGCAGGAGGAAGAAAAAGGGGCTCTAGCTCTAATATCTTAACTGCAAAAAATTAAAATATAGCAATTAATTCTGTTTATAAACTCCATTCTTAATTTGCTTTTCCTTTGTGATTTTCAGCAGTGAAACTCTCCGGTCTCCTTTGGCTGAAGAAATGCCTTCAGTACAGAAAGAATTATATAACTAAAGGTAAGTTCTTTGTGTACAGCTTGGTCATAAAGCTGGTTCTAAGTAGACTTTTTGCAAGCTCTAGTTTAAGGCTTGTGACAAAAAATAGATAGTCTGACATAAGGTCAAAGCTAATAGAATTTCCATGCAGGCCCAAATCACTGATTTAAATTACACTAAAAGCTATTTTGTTCCCTTAACAGAGGCTTACCCTTTCTCTTTGGCCTGAAATTTGGTCGTGTGTGGATTAAAAAGTGCACCAAGAAACATAAACATTGTGTCTCAATCACTCCCTTTTTTCCATGTTCTTTTTTTCTTCAGGTAAAGATTTTGCTCATTAAAACATTTCTCTTTTGGAAGTTACATTTTAGAATATGATGAACCTAGAAATTTAAAGAATCACAGCCTTAGACTTTGCTTCCCAGACTGAAGTCCCATAAGGTTTACCTTAAAAACAATTATTTTAATCCAAGAAGAAGTACATAAAGTTTATAAAGCTTTCATAGTTTTATAATCAAGTTTTAACTTAGCAATGTGTTTGAGCCAAACATTGTGACATTTCTTCCATATCTACAAGGATAATATGAAAAATACCTTCATCATAGTTTTAAACTATTCTGTTAAGGTTTTCTGATTGCAATTTGTCTAATTGCTACTGAAATTCAAGGAGAGCTCATTAAAAACACAGACTATCAAAATCAAAGGTCATAACTGAAAAGTACATATTACAGTGCATACCGCTCATCAAATTCTTGTATACAACTTGTTCATAAAATAATTTGTTTAAAATTCATTCCTTCTGATTTAAATATACATTGTGTTCATTTTCAACAGGATGATCATTTCCATAGGCTTTATTACAGTGAGACAATTTCTTAATCTTGGAAAACCACTGAAGCAACACGCGCCATGAAGTTCCAGGAGTATTTACAAGTCTAACATAAGTCAGTTTTCCCAAGCTGAACTGATACAAACTCCTGCCAATAAAATAGTACAAATTCACTCTAATGTAAATATTGCCAGAGTGTGAGATATAGTGGTAATTCTTCTTAACAGTTCTCTAAATCGGTTTTATAAAATTTATTAGGTTTGTCAAATAAATGGAAAAGGTTCTATTAGTCATACCAGTGTAACTCCACAAACTGAGTAGAATTCATCTTGATATATACCAGTGTAATGAGAGAATCAAATAAAAAACTGATGATGTAAGAAGGTAGAAAATATGTTGATATATGAGGAAAGGATACTTTAAAATAATTGTAGTATTTTATGATGTTGGTTTTTAGGATATTAAATATAATAACTATATACAAATATTCTTTAGAGAAAGGCAAATACTTTTTTAAAAAAAATTATAATTGGTAGATGGGAAAGAATTCAAAATGGTTCAGTGATTTGCCAGAGAACAGAATGTTAGTCAACAAAAGAGTAGATGTCTTTGTGACTTTAACACCATTTTTCGTATGACCCCTTTTTTAACCTAAAATTTCTTATCATTTCTGAGTATCTTTCAAAAGATAATTAGCACAGGAGTTTACCTGTTCTATACCAAGACAAAAGGTACCTTTCCTGAATAAAGTACATCTCCAGAATCTCAACCCGTTCATTTAAAGATAACATAGGTTAGCACTGATTTTTTTCCATAGCAGTCTTTCCTTAATGTGGTTGGAAAATATAGGTCATGAATACCCTCTACCTGAAAGAAGATTGGGTTTGGGGGGAATATCTGCACAGCCATATAGCAGGAAAAATAAGCATATTCTTGCTTTTGGTATCTAGCTCATATTATATTAGATTTATGTGTCCTTCAGAATCCACTATTCTCTCTCCTAGAAAGTACTTGTGCAGAATAATCAAGTTGTCTCTAAATCTTTTGAGACTGAATTCCCTAAAGCTCTCACACTAAGACATGTCTACTACCCACTGAATAACTCATAGATCTTTTATGACGCTTTCCCCAACTTTTTAACAGCCTTTAAAAATTCAGTTCACAGGAGCAAGTCCAGTGTATTTGACTCTTTAATATTGTTAGAAATGCCAGTAACAGCACATAATTACAACTAAAGAGGAAAGATACTGAAGAAAAACCATTTCTACTCACTGACAAAATACCTTAGGATTGCATCATCCCTTTCTGCAACGTCATTTCAGAGGTCCAAGATAAGGCACACAGCTGCACTGCCTTCAATTATCTCTTGGCTCTGTCTGCACTGGCAAAACAGCACAGGTCACAGAATCACAGAATATACTGATCTGGAAGGGACTCACAAGGATCACTGTGTTGAACCCTTAGCCCTGCACAAGACAATCCCAGGAGTCACACCATGTGCCTGGGAATGACATCCAAACACCTCTTGAGTTCTGTCAGCCTCAGCGCTGTGAGCACTTCCCTGGGGAGCCTGTTCCAGTGCCCAAACATGCTCTGGGCGAGGAACCTTTTTCTAAAATCCAACCTAAACCTCCCCTGACACGATTTCAGGCCATTCCCTTGGGTTCTGTCACTGGTCACCACAGAGCAGAGATCAGTGCCTGCCCCTCCTCTTCCACTGCAACGAGGTGTCCCCTCAGTCTCCTCTCCTCCAGCTGAACAGACCAAGTGTGAACAAAGCACAAACACAAGAGAGTCACATAAAGATCACTCTGCACATGAATAAATTAATAACATGGATGCATTTAATTTCTAAAGTCGTGGCCTGCAGTCTTTCTGGCTGTACATAAAAAGTATTTTGTTTCAGTAGGTTTAAATGAGTCAGGGATATACGATAGTTAACTCCAATTCCTATCATTTCACCAACTTGGCATCACAACAGATTTAATTGTAATGAAATTTATGTGCAATTTTATACTAATACCCTATCAATTATGAAAACATTGAATTTTACAGATTCTACTGAAGATTCTTGCAGCACCCCTCACTCTAAATATTTGCTATTACTGATTATTTTTCTCTTTTAATAAGAGTTTGATTTATATTTTTGGGGGTTTCTTAATCAGCCTCCTTTTGCCTGCATAAGTGACAAAATAATGGGTCCCCCAAGTTGCTTTAGCCAAATTTCAAAAACACAGTGAATTCATCTTGATGTGACCCATTTTCCATTTAATAAAATACATTTCTGAAACTAACAATATAATTTCATTTAAGTGTTTCCAAACAGTTTTTTATCTGAATTTTTACCATTATTTTACTTTGTATGAGAGCAACATGACCAGCTTATCAAAACTGTTTTCTTCCCTTGAGCTGTTCTTATAAATTCATGTAGAATCAGCACATAAAGCTACCAGATAAACACCTCAGTGTAAATGTATATATACATATATCTAAAATATATATTTTTTTGCTGATGCCCACATGCATTATCCAAAACAGAACTTTCATTAAAATACAGTTTTGCTTGATGCATTTCAGAAGTTTTGAAAACATTGCTCAGGTATTTCTCTTGCTTGACTCAGTGATCTTTAACAAACCTACACCTGTATGGTCTTTTTGATTTTTATAGCCCACTACAAGTACCTGAAATTATATAACTCTTAATTATCCAAACCTCTCATCTATTAATTGTGTATTTAGCCAAAAATCTTATGTGGTAACTGCCAGAAAATTAAAGAGACAACATCTTTCGTTAATTCAGTAGCAGCTGGATATACTCAAGCCTTTGATTTCTGAAAAATAGATGACATTTTTCTCTGGAGTAAATTATTGTACATTTGGAAAGTGATTTAAGATAGATTGGAATTAAATGTACTGTGGTAAAAAAAAAAATGTTCCAGTTGTATTCTCCATAGAAAATCCAGGTGGATGATAAATATTCTGACATTCTGGTGCTAAAAAATCCATAGAACATTTAAACTTGCAGCTTTTTTCTCTTTTTTTTCATTTTTTTTAACTTAAATATCATTCTGTTAAAATTGCACTTCCTAAAATTCCATTTGAATCAACATTCATAGAAATGTAATAGAGCCTAAAATCTCAGAAAAATGACAGCAAAATGCAGGATAATGATAGAGGTGGAGAAAAGAAATCATATTTTGTGAAAGTTTTTGAAAATGGTGCTGTTATACTACCACTTCAGGACTACACATCTTTTAAAGTATTACTTAAAATACTTGGAAGAAGCAACTTCTTCCTCTGAACTTTTATAGTTTTGCACAGCTCTAGTAATATGAGCAGTGATTGGCAAATCTGTTGTGGCTAAAGTTCATAGTTTATAGGTATAAAACTAGATTAGCTTCATCTTATACAATCATGCCATCAATAGTTTTCTCAAGAAAAGCCATGTTTCCTTATCTGGTGAGTATACCTTCAGTGACTTCACAACTCAATCCAAACATCCACCTCCAAAAAAACCCACATTTAAATACTAGTAGTAACACTTTGATAAGAATTTAAACATTTAAGCCTACATCTGAATTCTCTTAAAGGCACACCTTTCGGTGTTTTCACTGGTAAAAGTGACATGACAGATTCAGCTTTGGAAAAGCACCAAGAAAATATTCACCTTTGAAACCAGATCCTCTTTACCACTTTGTTGTCCCAGGGAGAAAAGAGGGACAGAGGATCAGGGAATGGGTGACATTGGGTGAATGACTCTATGCTATTCTTGACCCTGCAGATAAAGCAGTGCTAAGGGTTGTGTAATTTGACTCAGAAAGAGTTGTCCAGTTGAGTCATACAGAAACACAGAGATTCCATGTAACCCTCCTCGAGTTTTCCCTTGGACAACTGATACTGTGTTTTGTAGATGGAGGCTACAGGGAAAATCTAGGTGAGTCTTATATGGACTGAAAGACTCAATATCCTTTCAGAACAACCACTCCTTTGGGGACAGCAAAGTTTCAGGTATAATAATCTTTTGCTCCATTTACTTCTAATATGACAACAGAACAGACTAAGGTGAAACATTTAATCCTTCTTAAAGGTCAGAAGATCTAAACACAAAGCACTGCTTACTTGTAACAGAAAAAACTAAAGAATTGAACATGAAGAGTCAGGCTTTACACTAGAGCCAACCCAGTAACACGAAGCATTGGTTTGCCAGTTTTAAGGTATTACAGTTACCCTATATAATTCATATGAAAAAGATTAAGTTTCTCTAATGAGTTAAAGCAGTCTCTATGCTAAAAAGAAGCTCACTTCTGAAGCAGTTGTGTTAAAACTCTTTTCAACAGAGGTGTCAGAATATGGATGGAAAGGATGGACACCTGTAGTCAGCAAGCATTGGCCCAAATCCTTTCCAAGGTCTGGGGCTGCTTCTTTTAAAGCACAGCTGAAAAGGAAGATGGAAACAGTTTTTCTACCAAGCTATTTGATAAAGTAGCTATGCATGTGAACCAAAGTACATTTAGACATGAAAATAAAGGCTAGTCACTATTTTCAGAATATTTTTTTTGCCATGAAATTTTTGATATCCGCTAAGTCAGGGTATAACAGAATTTTTCTGTCAAAGATATCTGTTTAAAGGTGACAGCACATTTTTTTTTCTTATAATTAAAAATGTAATATGCAATTTGTTATATTTCAGTCAGAAAAAAATATACTGTTTCACAGATGCTCTGTCTCCTCAGTATTGAATCTTTCTTGTTATTAGAGAAGCTTTTTTTTCATAGTCACATTAAATATACTTTGTTGAATGTATTAATATAATCCTATTTCCAACTAGTTTTTTCTTTCATCCTCAGTTTTTCACATAAAAGACAGAAAGAAGGAGAAAAGGACAGACAAAGTTTAAGTAAACTGGAAAATCCTCATGTAAAATAAAGAATCCTTAGAAACAAATGTGGGTGGCTAATTGCATTTTCTACTCTTTTGATCACAGTTCTCAAACTGAAAATCTAATTTTAGTGTACTCACTAACACTGCTGGTTTGACAGCACCTTTCCGGTGCAATCTGTGGCATGAGGATGACTGATAAAAACATTAGGTAGCCCTCACTTTCTTCAAACCTCTTTCTTCCTTTTGGGATATATAAGTAATCATCATACCACCATTTCCTTTTTACTCATACACCTTGACAAGCTGTGAAAGACAGATGAGTTAACAGAAACAATATTTTCTTGTTACATTAATTTTAACATACCTGTAGTAGCCGCTTCCCGTACAGGAGTTTGTCATTATGAAATTAGCAACTTGACTATTAAACTTTTCCACAGTAAATTGTACCTGTTACAGACTTATATGTTAACAGTTTGCTTTTATGATAAATGACTCGTTTATATTTGAAAATATTATCACTGATGCTTGCTTTGGTTGTTTGTATTTTTCCTTTCTGATCTACTAAAGCAACTACAGTAGGAGTAGTAACCAATGTAGGCCCTGAAAAATTGCTTAAATACAGTATCTCCTTTAAGCACAAATGGTAAATCAAACTGATGTTCTGGTACACAGTACATCCAGAAAGCTCTTTATTTGGGATTTCGCACAGTCTCATTATTTGAGATCTAAGGACCCAGATGCCCTCAGAAGCTTTAGATACAGAGAAACCAGTAGGTGCCAGGGAAGAAAGACCTCAGTTACACTGAGCACATGGCTCCCTGATCCTTGGAAGGAGCCAGCTGTGACAGCCTCATGGATGAACTGCATCAATTGCCAAGATTTTAAGCCAAAGTTTAAAACCGTCAGATTTTTCTGCACCTATGAGAGTTCTTCACTGTTCAGCTTTCCACTAGATTCAGTTGATCAGCCAAAGATCCTTCAAAAACATCTATTAACTTGATATCATTTTGAATGTTTGGGAGATTTTATTTTCTTTTAACCAAAGAGTTTCCTGAAAAATTTCTCAGCAGAAGCCCTACAAGTTCCAGGAAAATGTTGTATTTTCTGTCACATCCAGTACACTCAGGAGTTTAGTGGAAGCATTGACTATACTGAGAACTGTTTTGGACTTTGATTTCACATTCACTTCTCTGCAAAACTCTGGAAAGATATGTTTCTGAGCTATGAAATCATGACAAACTTCTCTGATGAAAAGTTATGTTTCCTGCTATTTGCCTTTCTGTGTCTTTTTTCTATTCTTTATATTCTACACTTATTCTGATTTCAAACTCTCTTTAACACCATGGTTGTTAAAACAGTGACAGGCATATTAACATTATTAATGTCAATTTTTGGGGTTTTGGGGCGATGCCAGAAGCCACCACATAATCCATTGTGGAAGGGGTTAACTTATAGTTCTTTACTAGAACAAGTAACTAGTGTTTAGTGTCCTGTTTCTTTCAATGTTACTACCAAGTTTCAATGTTGCGATGACTAAATCCTAAACTAAACTAAATGCTACCAAAGAAATATATAATTTCATTCATGTTAGTTTTCTAGTGTCCTTTCATATTTTGGCCAAGAGAGAAAATTACTGTAATAGAAAATTTTTATTCTGTGTATTATATTATATGCATTGGTAAATAAACTGTTTAAATACTATTAAAAAGACAAAGGTAAATAAAGTTTTTCCTCTAAATGATAAAAGAATAATCCGTGTATACCAGTCACCATGTGTAGAAATTGGTTTTAGTTGAGAAACAGAGCAAATTCTTGAAGTCAGTGTAGCAGTCAGGACTGGGAAGCAGCTGCAGCAGAGAAATCCGTATCTTTTAAAGGATTTAGATCTGCTGCACAGTTTGTTCGGCATGTGGCAAATTAAATTTAATGTTAATTCATGTAAATTTATTAGCCTCTTTCTTTAAAGTCCCCCATGTTTTCATTGTACATTGTGTTTCAGTACAGATGATAATAAACTCATACAGATGTCACCAGTCATCAGTGCAACATTAATTACTGATTTGCTCAGAAAGTATTTACTGCAAGGGATGGAACTCACTGTGCAGAGCTGGCAGTGCTGAGTTACCAGGAGCTGGAGAAACAGAAAGTTGTACAGCAAACACTGCTTCAAATCACTAAGGGAAGGAGAAGTAGAGAGCAGTGAAAGTAGAGAAGGTCACATTGGAGGTGTTCTCTGGAATTTGAATTACCAACTCTGAACTGCAAAGCTGACAAATGTTATCTCCAGCTTCAAAACTTGCATTCCAAATGCAAATAGGGCCCAGAGACTTAAAAAAACTATTTGGTGATGTCAGCTCAGAGTCATTCATATTAACCCACCACATCAGATCCCACTGGGAAGAGCAAATATAAATCTTTAAGGTTAGAATCCAGGTGAGAGAAGCAGAAGGCAGGAAGGATAAAGGCATCCAACATAAGGCAAAGCTGCCCCAGCTTAGGACTGTATAACAAATGACTAACGACTTTTGTTTTCAGAGCACACTAAGCAGAGGTGCAGCTTATTTTATAAAGCTGTTGATGGGATCACCATTTCATGGAGCAGAAAATCCTCTCAAACAAAAATTGGAGTTCCAGGTTGCATTCAGCCTGAGGGGATTCAAACAGGAAAGAGCATTTGAAGTAGCCGGCAGACTGTACAATGTGCTAGATGAGACCACTTTACATCCTTCTCATTAAATTGAAGTGAGGTATTCAAGAAGTTTTAGAAACAAATATACCATATTTTCCCTACATTATGTCAACCATAGTGAAAGAGCATTATTATATGCTGTAACTCTCTCCATATATATGCATATATATATATGTATGAACTACAGAAATGAAATTACCGTGTTTATTCCCATTTTATCAGTGTAAAATGTAACCTTGTGGAGAAAGGAAATAGCTGAATACAATATTTAGGTCAATAAACCACCCAATTTCCCTTTAGGGCATTTAATAGCAACTGAAATGTTGCAGTTCAGTGTCTTGATTCAAAACCTAATGGACATTGGTTCACATCATAAAAGTATATTTTATCTCAAAATTTATTGCCAGTTTACTCTGTTTTCTCAATAGAAGAAAAAACAAATTAGAAATAGGTAATGAAGTAACTCAAGTGCAGGAGCCTGAATTGTTCTTATTAGGAAACACAAAAATTTACATTTGTCTTTCTCTTGCTTGGACAGAATTTCTGTCCTTGTATTGAACCCATGGAAGCAGTCATACTCACAATATGTATTTTTAACTTGTTTATTTTTTCTGTATGAAATGCTCACCTGGAATTTTCCTATACTTCAATTACAATATGAAGTTATTCTCACATCCATGTGTCTGCCATATGTCTACTACGTGATCATGGCATCAATAAGATTGATTTGTAAATATAACATTCGGTGTTGTTTCCCTGCTGTAAGAATAAATGTTAGGGGGGAAAAATGGAGGAAACTGGGAGAGAAAGGAATGCAATTTCTGTTAAAAAAACTCTCTAGATATTATCGATCCCTGTGTTAGCCCAATTAATTATAACATCTGGCAAATCTCTATTTTCAAGTGCTTGTACAATGTTGAAATTACAATGACAATATTGATAGTGTTTAAATTGTATATTCAAAAAACAAAAACAAACCAACAAACCAACCAACCAAAAATCTGTTACTTTATCACTTTCTGCCTCATGACAAACCAAAGCATTTGCTGTCACTTTCTTTTGCTGTTGCATGTATTCCACACCTGACATAGTTTGTAGAGTGGTGCCATTGTGTTCTTTGTGATACACAAAGCTAGAAATACCTTTGGACCTAGTGAATTAAAGTCATCTTGAATGCAGTCATAAAGGATTTGCCATTTACTTCGGGAAAGAGAAGCGGTACAGACAAGGTGACTCTATCTCAAAATGATAACTGAGAACATCTTAAAGATACAAACACTCCTCCTCTTCCAGCAGAAATAAAGCCCAGAAATCTACAGCCAGACCTGCCTTGAATAACACAACATAACACAAACACACCTATATACCACAAAACTTCCCTCAGAACTCAAAGCCCACTTTGGCATTCTTTTCTTCCATTGGAGCTCTGTGGCAACAGCAAGGTAGTGTCATTAAATTATAAAAGGTTTAGAATTCTAGAGTTCTACAAGTTAGTATTTTGTAAATACTAGTTTAGCTAGTAATTTGTAAAAAGATTAAATGAAAATGAACAAGATATCTCTGACAACATATCCCATCACTGTCCCATCCCCAAACCAGGAAGTTTTATGCTATGGAGTCACTGTTTCAGTAGCAAACCCTGAGTTTATGTAATTTTCATTGTGTCACTTCAGTCACATGTCATTCTGTATATATTCTTATTTGACTTATATGAATGCAATAAGGAATAGGATATTATTTCAATACAATTACGATTTAACAGATGCTTTAAGGTAGTTAAATGAGTAGTTAAGACTCAAATTCTTAAACAGAAAAAGGTTTTGTGTTTAAAGAAATAAGTATAAGAGGGCTATATGCAAATCTTATACCATTTCATACGGCTACCTAGAAAGGTAACAAGTCTTTCTTGTCACTATAATTTTGAGTATTTGTTTTCATTTATCATAAATACAACAAAATGCCTGTTTGGGTCTTTTTTGCACAAAGAAGACTGTAGGCAGAAAGGTAGCATGATTCCCAACTAGTCCTGCAGCCTTGTGTCCTAATCAGTGGGCTACTGGCTTTTTTTCAGCTGCATATTTTATTCTTTAGAGCATCACCTTTCTTCACCCTTCTCTCTCCATATCATCTTCTGCAAACTAAGATTTTGCTCTCACTAATTTAACTCAATTGTTTTTTTCCTTTTCTATCAATAAACAAAGTTGAATTTTAAATGGTTATATGAAGGAAATGAGAATAGAAATAATGAACATAGTTTATATTATGATGTTAGTTTTTAGATCTTGTACATTAGAGATTATAACATATACAATAAAAACATATACAATACAAGCAAAAAACCCCAGTAAGGCTCACATAGTGCCAACTGAAATCTGTACAACTTCCTTGCAACCATAGTAATAAAATGTTATTTATGTAATTTACTAAACTGCCTAAAAGTAAAGAAGAGCACAAGGCATTTGCTTTCATTACAGTGGCTTCCTATATTCTGTTATAATAAACAAATGCAGGTGCTCAAATATCAAGTAATGATTGTAAATAAGACAGTAATCACAACATAAAGGAGAATGCCTGAGACAGCACACAGTCAATGCCGTTAGAGTTGAATCAATAACTGTTCAGAAAAGCCTTTTCTGTCCACTTTCCACATCAACTAAACATGATTCAGTTAAATAATCTGATTTTTCTCTGTTGTCACGGAGCATGATGAGGTATTTCTAATAAAGGTAGGAGCCATTCAAATAAAATCTGATAAGTATGCCTACAGATAATGTCAATATGAGAGTTCAAAGTACAAACAAAAGATAATGAAAAAAATAATTGCATTATATCTACAAGTATCTTTTCTCCTAGATAATTCAAGCAGATGTCCAGTCAAGAGCTTTATAATGTCTTCAGGAAGAAGTGTGGCAGAAGAGTGGAGATGCTGATCCCTCAGCATTATCATCATTAACATTAACATGAATAATCTTGGAAACGGGTAATGAATCTGATTTCTACTGCAAATCTATTGACATAAATAGCTTAAATGAAACTAATGAACCTAAAATTTGATTCATCTCTAAGCTATTTATAAGTAACATTTAAAAAAACAAAGATAATACAATTCTGCCAATTTACCCCCTAGTGCATAATTTAAATGAATGTTGACAACCAACTTCAAAGTTTTGATTGTTATCTGAAGGAAACTCATATTCATAACAAAAGCTAAAATTAAAATTTATTTACACTATCTCACATTCTGTAAATGAAAGCATGTGCTTTCTCCTTGTCTGGTTGAGTCAGCCAGTACATGGATCATTTCCCCATTAGTAACTGCTTGAAGGGATCAAAGACTCTTTGGGGTGTAGTCAGGTTAGGATGTCCAGTTCTGGCAAGCAATTTAGTAGAATCAAACACTGATGACAAAGATGTGTCTTAATTCCAAGGGAGAAAGTCCAATAAAATTATCTTTCCTCCAGCTGAAAATATGCACCTGAAAACCTTAAAAAACCCCAATGATATACCACATTTATATACATTAGGTAACCATGTTCTTTATAATAGGCCCTTAAAATGAACTGAGTTACCTTTATAGTCTTATCTAAATTAGACTCCAGATAATCTTTTTTCTTCTTGGGAGCCAAGTCATGGCATTGAGAAGTACAAAACAATGTATCTGACATGGCTGGGGTTCACACAAGCAAGAGAAAAAAGTATTTTCCTGGAGCCCGTTGCTCCCAACTGAAGAGGATCAGTCTGGATATGTTTCTGAGCTGTAGAGTAACTTCATGATGCACATTTTTATCTGTCCTTGTTCTAATCAAGAATCCTTAACATGTTCAGCTATGGTAATATAGGATATACTGTAATTTGTTCTAATGAGTTCAGTCTGTACTATTTGGGGGTTCATATTGTGAAGCAAGAGGTATTGCCATATGCTTCAGCATTATGGGAAGGTGTATAAAGTTTTCAATCAGCACTTGAAATATTTTCAAACATATAACAACCATAGAATACTCATTCACTCCCAAATAATTTTCTCTAATCTAACTAGTTTGATACTTTTTGATCTCTGCTTCCAAATGATTTCTTGTATCACCTGCTCCTCTGTGTATCCTGTTCTTGTCATATTTCAACCCATTACCTGTTCCCCTATTAAAAAGAAGTAACATCATAACCTGTTACGATGATTTTTATTCTTTATACTTTACCACATCATCCATTTTTCTACCTCCTATAAAGCTATTTATACTTTTTGGCAGGCTACTTTTTTTTATTATTTATTTGAGATACTCTTTATTTTCCAGTGTATTTGTTTTGTTTTTATTGTTTCCACGATATGTTATTTGAATGGCATTAATACTCAACACTCAGTGAGGAAAATATTTTTATAAAGAAATTTAAAAACCTAGGACAGTCTCTATCAATGTCCATATTTCTAGTCAATTTCAGATTTTCTAATAGAAAATAATATTTTTCTAAAACTAAGATTATGATTTAGAGTTACCTAGAGCAATACAGAGTTTTAGATCAGAACTGTGACCATTTAATGGCAAAATGGTAAAAATACAGACCATTTAATCTGTAATTCTTAGCACCAAGTGGTTCCCAGTGATTGCTAAAGATCAGAAAATTTAAAACAAACAAACAAGCAAAAAACCCCACAAAGCTACAAAAACAAACAAAAAGCACAAACAACCAAAAAAACCCAAACAAACAAAAATCCCCACAAAAACAAGAAAATATATAAACTTCTGGATTTTGACTACCTTCACTAGGTGAGTAGAGGTAACAAAATCTGAAAGTTAATTGGTTGACTGAATCAAATACGCAGCGGTTCCATTAAGGGAACTTGTAGGTGCAAACAGAAAGTTACTCTTCCATGTATGAGCAACTGGTGTTACAAAGTCAGTATTAGGATGAAAGCTCCACACTGGGTTAAAGCTGAGAATCAAAGGCATGGCTCTCTCCCAGACCAAAATTTTACAGGGAGTCTTAGAATATTTATTTTCTGTTCCTCACATCTGTATGGAAGTTAATACTTCTCCTTCATGAAAAGGATCAGACTATTCAGAGACTGAGAGAAGAGGGAATAATGATTCTAGCAGACCCCATAACCTGGGGTTAAGGATGACCAGCACTACATTTTTCAGAGGAGACACCTTCTTTCATAATGCATATGCATTGCAGATAGCATAAAAGTCTCGGATAAAAACGAAAGATATCATAATACAAAAGATCTAAAAAAGAAACGGGACAAATGCAATGCAAATTTAATTGCTAGCGATGAGGCCAACTCACAAATCCAATGTTAGACACGCTAAACCCCACTCAGCAGCTGCTTAAACCTGGAGACAGAACTAAAGTTTTCCATATTCAGAGCTCTTTATGCAGCACAGTTCTCATCATGATCTATACAGTAGGTCACTGGGATGGCCCAGGAGGCCTTTGGGAATGCACAGACCGTATCTTTTACCTACCTTGTCTGACAGGATTCATTAATGGTAGAAGGGCTCTGTTTCATTCGTTTCTTGTTTCTGCATATGGTTATGTCCTATTTGCACCAGCTATACCACAGACTAGTCAGTGTGCTGTAAGATCAGGGAAAGTCTCACACTCCCATTTGTCTTGCACTTTTAACAGACTGGAAAAACAGGACTTGGTGGCCTTGCAGTTAAGGCACTTTTCCAGGAGCTGGACAGTGTTTTGGTTTCTAGTCCAAGGACCATAAATGTCTTTTTTAGCCAATGACTGCTTAATATAAATGCTTGTAAGTTGTTGTGCAACACACCCTGATGTGCCCAACTCCCTGAGCTTCACACAAGGTATGCACAAGGAAATCAGTAGGAAAATGCTGTAGGAGCCCAGGGAGAGCACTGTGAATCCCTAAAACCTTTTATGGATCTGTGGCCCAGATTTTTAAGATGTATCATCTAGGCCTTGTAACTGAACCAATATTTCAGAAATAGTTTAGAAGGCCAGAAGTACTGACAATGTCAAGACATAAACTGCACTAATGACATTTCTTCTATTCTAAGTTTGCTTCTCTCAGTAACTTTGCTGCATTCAAAGCAAAACTGGAAAGCAAACAGCAAAGTATGATGATATAGTTATGATGGGAACAGAAGGCATGGGGCCAGGTAGATCCAGTGTGGTCCAGTTTGGAAGCATTTGTGTTTTCTTTGTCCAGTTTTTGATTTAAAGTATGCCTATTGATTGCCAAACTTATCTTTTCAAAAGCATTTTCTGGGAGTATCCACATCAAATGATTTTATGAAATCTATTTGCTTAATAGGGAAATATATGTTGATTACATTTTCTATGGAAATTCCTGTTTTATTGAATGACTACTTAAAAAATATATTTTATATAAAGCATTTTTCCTCTGTCTAGATAGGCCTTGCTGAACTGTAAAAATAGTAGCTTATTCACCTGTTTAGGTTTGGCTCAGTGCAGAGCTCTCGAGCTGAGAAAGGGATGTACACAGCCTTTTCAAGCCATGCAGAAATCTGTTATGCACAACATGTGTCAAGCTGCAGACATTTCTTCTCCTGTCTCTTTGTGCAGAGCATCTGATTGTTGATGACAAGTGACATTTTTTATCATAAGTTCAACAGTTTAGTCTGAAAACATTCACCGTGACTTAGGGAATTTATTTTGATAAGAGAACCCTGGTAGGCTGAGCCCGGCTTTGTCCCTTGAAAATGAATGCATTGAAAAAGAGGAGGGAGGGGCAGAGGGGAAAGGCAAAAAAAAGGTCTGTTTACTTTACAGACAAACAGTTTTGTTGTCTTGCTGACCAGATTGCTACTTGCAGCTGATCTTCAACCTAGGCAGGCTTCCTTTAGAGCGAGAAAGCTGTTTTTGCAAAATCTTTGTGGTGTTCTCTTCGAAAAAATTTTTATGTAGAGAGGATGTGCAAAGCTGTCATTGTGCAACCTTGGAAAGTTATTTTCCATATTTTTAGTTATGCAATTTTTGAGATAGCAGCATTACGTGCCAGAAAACCCACTCATGTTTCAGAAATCCCGCTTGATTCACTGTTCAATATTTGGTTTACATAGCCTTTGTTTTCAATTAATCTTTTTTAATAACTACATACTATTTTTGAAATATGATATGCCCTCATAATCCAATTCACACAAAGATTGAATTAGCATTAATTTTAAAATGTGTTTTATGGGGTTTCATTCATTCATAAGGAGGCAAAGGTTATGCTAAGAATGAATATTATTTGCATAATAACAACCACTTAGTTCCTGAAATACCAATCTTTCAAATAAGGGTCCAGGACTGACTACTGCCATATTCAGCCTGCATGTTTGACTTTTCAATCTATTTTTCTCAGTCCAGTGTGAGACTGGTATACAAGTGCAGAGTACTTAAAAGTCCAGGTGTATTCTTGTATCCAGAATTTAGACAAGAAGTGGAAGGTGTTGGGAGGAGGAATAGGTGAATTCCATGTATATGAAGAAGGTATGGTGAAAGAAGTAGTTCAGAAAGAAACTGTAATCTGAAAATAATTCATACAGTACAGGATGGAATTATTTTGGCCCGATTGACTTTCTGGGTAATACTAAAAGCAAATCAGTTTTCATATAGACAGAGCAGAGCAGGAAGGTGGAAGGAACAGCCACTTGCTTTTGTTCTACACTTAAAATATCTCAGACATGACCAGCACTTTTATCACTCAGCCTCTAAAGAGACCTTTTGAGAGCTCAGGACCTCGCAGATCATTTTATTTGTCACTACACTGTTGAGTTTTGTCACAAAGTCCCACTATAAAATACAGCGTTCCCCTCTCATTTTAGAAGAATCTTTTTGGATATGAAACAGGTTGCTAAGAAAGTCATAGTACTCATCGACATCTAAGAGAAGCACAGATGAACTCAAGATTTTGGTGCACAGAAAATCCTAAGGGCATATCATAAGAGTGTCTCCAGATGGTGATTTACTCTATACTGATAGATTGTTTTAGCTCAAAAACACAAGGTGAAATGTTTTGAAGCTGTATACCAAGATAACTGTAGCTGTGTACAAAATCTGAAATCACTAGTACTCGCATGTACAACTGTCTTTGAAACAGCACAGTTTTAACTGAATATTAAATTAAGACACAGAACTAAGTTTTAAAATTTCTTCTACTTTAATATCTGACCGTGGAAACTCCTAGCCAGCTGAACATCCAAACTTCGAGAGAGACAACTTGACAGCAAGCTTTAGAAGTCACAGTCCTTAGACACTCTTAAAGGACTTTTCCACAACCTGGAGGCAAAACCTAGAACATGTTGAGATGGGTAAAAGTTTTCCTGATGGCAAAAAGAGAAAAAAAAAAAAAAGATAAGAAGGGCAGAAGTTTCTAGAGGCAAAGACAGATGTCTATTTTGATTTCTCTCTTCCTTACCCCTAAAGGACTCTCACCAATTTTCCACTAAGCAACAAGAATTAGTAATAGCTGGATTTCAAAGGCTGACATTGACAGAGGATGAATGAACTAAGAGTCACTTATTGTCACCGAAGAATGGGGACACCACCTATCGGCAGTCAAAATTCATATTATCACATTCTTTGTTTGGATTGTGTTTGATGCAATCTTCAGTCATATTAGATGCAACTTTATGCTGCCTCAGAAAAGAGCATGAATGGGTACCCTAAATTCAATTTACCTATATATATTATCTATATAAGTGCTGAGAGGACTTAGCTATTGTGGGATTTTTAATTTTTTGTTTTTCAAGAAATAGGAAAAAGAAGGCATCATTTTTACTTTCACTAACTTTAAAAAGAGTTGTGACTGGTTTTGGTTGGTTTTTTTTTTGGAGGGAGGGGGTGTTTTGGTTTGGTTGTTCTTTTTGGTATTTTTTTTTTTGTAGAAACCAATTCCTTAATTTTTCTCAGAGGATATTTGTTTCGGAGACTGTCCTCATACAAAGAAAGTTAAGAAACATTTCATTAAGGAACCTGAGTAGGCTTGAAACAAGCTAACAGGAGATATTCATTGACCTGGAGAACCTTCCTAAGACTCTCAAGGAGAATATAACAGAGCAGAACTACAGAGATGAAGTGATTTTTTGCTGCTGAAATGTAAATTATCTATGGATACGGCTTCATCAGTAGCTACTCAAGTAATGATAGCACAGTACTTTCTCCTTTAAGAATGTAAATACCATTTACTTAATTTTCTTTTCTCTGCTTAGATCTGGATAGGCTGTAGCTCTCAGGAAGGAAAAGTTTATAACTTCCTTAATGAGTTGTGACAAGTTCTGCTCATCTTTCAGCTTCCTTTTTTTCCTAGTATGCTGAAGCTTAATCATTTACAGTTATTTTATATATATATATATACATATAAAATACAGTGACACCTTAAAATCTACTATACAGGAATGATCTCTCATAATCCTTTGTCCATTTATGCCTGGCTCACAGGCTTTTCCAAAGCTACATGGGCTAATGGACACTTTGAATTCTCTTTGCAGCTCTGGCTCTGACCTGCTGCATGACCCTCTGCAGTTCACTTATCATTCTTTTGTTCATCTCATCTCTTCAGATCGGAAGCTCTTCAGGCCAAATGAATGATGTACTCATTATGGCCGTGAAAGAGATAAGCTGCTCCAACTTCTCACTTTTCACCATGCCTTTTCAAAGAAAGTCCCTTTCCCTTAGTCAAATATTCGTAATAAAATTGGTCTACAGAACCAAAGTAATTTTTCCAGCAGTATCTACGAACTATAACCTTGTCTATAATTTTGTACAAGCTTGACTTCCTGCAAATTCCATTGAGTATGGCAACATTTCAAGAGAAAACAGCTCAATTTGTACCTGAAATTAATTGAAAATTTTTCCAGGAAATCTCTCATTGTCTAATTTACAAAGAAATAGTCAATTTGCAAATCTGCAGTGTTTTATGTATTTTTCGGAATAAAAGCGTATGCAACAAATGAAGATTTTTAAGAGAGGACTGTTCTAAAATACAAAATATTTGTAAAAAATGCAAAAGAAGGTGACAATTTCATCTACTGTTCGTTAATGGTGTTTACACAGAATCACACAGACAAGATTATAATGCTGTCTTGGGGAAAACACTTCTTCTACATGGTGGCAAAACTATAGAACAAACTGCAGAGAGAGTACACTTGGGACCATTACTTGTAGTTGAGATGTAGAGGGCTGTTTATCTGGTAAATATTTATTTTATTTATACTGAGATAACTTTTGTCTCTATTTTACCGATGATGATGTGCCAAGCCATCAAAATGCAATTTGTGTGGGCACTGCTGTGAATTCTGCTTAAATTTGTCACTTGTCTTTTAAACTTAAAGCACCCAATAATACAGGAAATATTAACAGATTACATCTGTTGCTTTTCATGTTGTTACACTAAATTTCCTCACCTGACAAAGGAAATGTAAGATTGTAAGTGGAATATAAAAGGCAGCAAGGTAATCAACACAAACTAAAAGAATAAACTCCAACGAAGTTACAATGATTCATAAAATAGACATTCACCTTATGTCTGGACAGATTTAAATTGCAAATATTACTATTCAGTATTTCTACTTGAAACATTTAGCTGGTTTCATGTGCTTTTAATGACCTCTATCATATTAGGAAGTGTAAGAGAGAGATCTTTAGATTTGTTTTGGAATTTAATTTTTGAAGGGTTGCTGAGAATGAAATGAGTTTACCTCCTTAAGGTAGCAGAATTAAGACTAGGAGCTTAAGAATTTTATTTTTTTTTATTTCTTCTTTAGTGGAATCTATTCCAACATGGAAGAAAATGATGTAAAATGGTGTTCCAACACAATATCTTCTTTGCTTTCATAGATAAAAAGGAAGTGGAATGAAAAAATAGGAATGTAGAATAGGCCAAAATGTTAAAGATTATTTCAAATTTTGTACTTTCATAATTAGCAGCAACAATAGCCTATAACATAAACTCAAGTTTCCTACATATAGCTCTGAGGCAAGTCTGGATTTTTCAATTGCATTAATCTCATTAAGAAATTACTCTAGTCAGCCTTTTTTTAAGAAGTGATATTATCAGCCCCACTCTTTATGCATGGATATCTCCTTCTCCCAAGCAGATCAGGTTTCAGTAGAATTTGGAGTGATAGTGCAGCCTGACCTTATCGCGCTCTTCAGACACCCTGTGCATTTGAATAGGGATTTCTGGCAGGTGCACAAGTAGGCAGAACAGCAGGAGATTTGCAGAGAACTTCAGACTCATTTAACAGCCACTCCAGTAGATATCTAAGATCACTTCATATTCATGACCAATAGTATTGACTCAGTATTATCTGATATTCCTTCTCCCCTCAATCGCCACTACTCTACACCCAAATCATTTCTAAGTTAATAGGGAGAGTAACTGTTTTCTACTGAAGCTGACATAGACATTAATAATTTTAAAATTAGCTGTTCCTACATTCCTTGCCAGTGTGCTGGTGTTTTGCTGTGCTGTTTGGAATCAGACTGATGTTAACTCTCATTTGTTTTCCTCATGGCCAAACCACTTGCTTCATGACAAGGGAATATAAACTACTCAAAGTCTGATGTTTGCTAACAATCATGACCAGAACTTAAGGTGTTTGCCTATCTTTTTAAATTACCATATCAGCCATAATACAAAGCTAGTATATTTATGATTTTTTTTTCCATTTATTTTGTTGAAATTTCCCAAATTCTCAGTTTAATGCTTCTCCTTCTTTTCTGATTATGTCAATGGGATGATCTTTTACTACATCTTGAATTTGTGAAGGATAAAATTAATATCTCAGGCACATTTCTGAGTGCCTCTTGCTGATGTGAAAACTGACATATCTTTATGCATGAACTAACATAATTAAAAAGACCCATCCCTACCAAAAAAAAAAAAAAAAAAAAAGGCAGTCACTTGAGTCAAAGTTCCTCTTTGAACTCTGTATTTTTCTCTTTTTTTCCTCCAACATAACCTTCTTACTTCAGAAAAAAATGTAAAAAATATTCCTAAAAAAAATCTGAAACTTCCAAACAAAGTAAAAAATAACTGAGGATACTTAAGGATGGTTTAAAATAAATTAAGGATACTTTTCCTTAATGATGTCTTCCATATATATAATAGTCTGACATTTTCCTCTAAGTGCTGTATTTCTATTGACAATGTGTTTAAAGGTTGAAGGCATATCACTGATTTTTAAATTTTAACTAAAAAATAAACAGAAGAGACATATGATTTTTTTAAAGGAAAAATATAACATGTTTGCCTGATATATATTTAATAGAACCTTCATTAAGTACTTTATTCTCCTTTTTGTACTATATTCCCCTACACTTTCTCTCCTTATCAGAAAGTTTACAAATCATTCACCTCAGGAAAATATGATTTCAAATAATTAGTGAATGAAGTCCAAACTCTACAATGACTGTGGTAGTTAATTTTAATGTCAAAGAAACTATGGAGTGGGGGTTTAGATAGAGAACTTTTTATGCCTAAGAAAAAAAAACCTAAACCAACAACAACAAAAAAATAGCCAAGTGAATCAATACAAGTCAAGAGATAGAAAAGCCTTCAATAAACTCTTAGCAGGAAATAACAGATGGAGGTTGGAATAGAGAGAGCAGGAGAGAGTAAATGTAGGAGTTAATCAACTGAGAAACTTGAGAGTCCTTGGATAGAAATACCTTTGCTGTATTATTTTGTATATGCAGCAAAACCCCAAAACTCAAATCTCAGTGTAACCAACCTCTACACACAGAACCAGATTTATTTTCTGGAGCTAGACAAAACAAAACCAAAATATGTAGAAAAATTGGGGGGAAACAATAGAAAAGGATAAAAAGACAAGTTCAACTTTCTGTTTTAAATAAATCGTTCTGACTGTACAATTTTCAGTCATAAGCATGTCTTCTGTTTTCATGCCCTAAACACCTACCACTCTTTGTAGGAATCAGGAAATGTCTCAGCATATTAAAACTTTATAACATTGAATCCTCCAATCATCAGAAAAAATCTACTGTCACATGTTGAGAGCTCTCTAAGGGGAGAGCAGAGAATACAAAAACTAATCCATGGAGAGGCTTACCAGCACCACATGGTTTGTAAAATATTTTTATTTATTTGACAATTTCTCTGACATCTTATTTAGAAATTGTGAACTATGAAGCATGGCTACAGGAACACAGCACCCTGACATTAGCTTGGTTGGTTAGAGCTTGGTACCAATAACACCAAGGTTGTTTGATCCCTGTATGGGCCACTCACTCAAGAATTGGACTCAATGATCCTTGTGGATCCCTTCCAAATCAGAATATTCTGTGATTCTGTGCAGCTACTGCAGCAGCACATATCTATATTGTAGTATCTGTCCAACTGCATAAGCATGATCACTTTTGCTGTGTTAAGTTTGTGAGAGTAACTGTGTTACATCTGCTACAGGATAAGCTCATTCCTGAAAAGTGAATAATAAGAAAATTATGTATAACAAGTGTCTGTAGTTCTAACTCTCTGAGTCCTTTCTTATATTTCTGTTTTTCTGGATAGAAATGTAAATTCACATAAGCATTTTATTGTCATATGCTATTTTTTTGTCTTAAGTTTTGACAATGCACTAACCATGGACGAACTTCAGTCCTCTTTATATCATTTAAATTTTAAATGCTTAAAAATGTTGTGTTTTAATGGAGTTGCACAATGTTTGTTCCTTTGTATTTGGTATTAGAACCAATATTGAAAGGGTGGAAATTACAAGGGTTTAAGCACTGAAGATTGATGTTTTCCTTTGAGATTCAGGACATCTAAATTTTAGAAGACAAACAAGTTTCCAGAGCACTCCCATCTATCCCACTCTTCTGAAATGTGGTATGATTACAGCATTTGATAGGGAGTGGAAACTAGAGGCAAACAGCAAGCCAAGAAAACACACACTAGAGAAATTTCCTAAATAATTTCTGTATGGGACTCCCACAAGACTTCAAAGTAAAAATCAGCCTCTGACTGTAACTTGGAAAAAGACGTATCTGTTGGGATTGCAGAGAAGGGTAAAATGATCATTAAGTCCTGTGAAACACATCCCCTCTTCCTTGTGGTCCCATTACTGAGATCACACTAATGTACCTGAGGCAGCACATTCCTTTCCATAGCAGCACCTTATAGTACCCTGGTAAGCAGTAACATACCTTTGCTGTTTCTTGAAATGAAAAGAGAAGAACTTTTAAAAGAACAGATGTTTTACCAAAGCACAAACATCAGAAATTCAAAAGTGAATACAGGAAAAAATAATACTGAACTATAAATCTGATATTTAAACCTTCTCACATATCAAATAGTATCCATTATATAAGTTCTCCATTAAAAAAATGTTTACCTACATGAAATTACCTTCTGGCAACTTCCTTAAATGGATCTTCACCAGTATATCAATATCTAATTTTGTGATAATTCTCTTTTGAATAATATTCCATCATTCCATCTTGATTAGATCTCAATTTATCTACATGTGAACGCTTGTGCGGTTTACCTTTATAGATAAAATGACCCACATTTATTCCTATTGTCTTCTATAGACATAATGTCAAGGAATAGATATACTTCTGCTACAAGACAAATACCCAGTTATAGATTTTTTACTGCTCTTATTTATTTTGACTTTTAGTACTGAAGACTAAGAAGTCTTCCCTATTTTCAATCCTGAGTAATGTGAGGCTGCATAAGTTTACTATCAAAATCATGCTGTAAGAGAGAAGATCAACTTCAGTATACAATTAGAAATCTAGAGCTGAATGTTCCAATGCCTTGGGCATTAACTCAAGATCCACTGCTAATTTGCAGGAGAAAGAATATATACTATTTAAGCAGAAGAAGGATTTAATTTAAAGTGTTGAATTTGGTTGTTTCAAACTGGTGACTCTTTAAGATGATAAATGAACACCTTTCATCTCTTTCTTTTCCAAAAATTATTAAGCAACATTATAACCATATTTGATTCACAGATAGCAGAGATTCCCAAATTACTTCTTGTTTTTGGAGAAAAGTGATGAAAGCCAAAGTGAACAAGGCCTGTAAAATTATTTTTCATTACATATTGTGAACAACAGACTTATATTTAGGATTTGAGTAGATCACATTTTTGACATTAAAGGTGAATAAAAAACAATATTTCATATTGTTTAGGGAACAAGTCGTTTGAAATTCAGGGAGCATCAGATGGTCTTTTGATAAATGCATTAAAAGTGACAATCATCATTTGGTCATTTAGCATCATTAAATGTTTTTTTAAATTGTGGTTCCAAAGCAGTTTCACTTCATCTTAGCAAAGACTAGCAAGTAGAACCCAAATTCAACATAATTTGTTATTTCTGAGCAGTCTCTTATTTTTAGGCAATTGAATGTGACACCATTCTTTTAATGAAGAAGGAAAAATGGAAAATAAAGAGATGAAAGCACGTTCATTGCAAGTAGCATTCCAGTTATTGTGATTCAGAACCACCACTATTATTTTAACTACAATTAAAGTTTAAGCAGGGGGAAAATAGAGATATAAAACTTTTCAGTGCTGGTAAAAATGTAATATGGCATGTTCATTTCTATATGATTGGGGTGTTACAATTTCTGATCTTCATAATTAGCATCATAGCCACTATATTCAGAATGTAAAAATCATCTGGTTGCTCTTCTTTCTAGTGAAAACTTTCAAATTAAGTGTAAGGATATGGGGTAGGTACTGATATCCAAGGGAAACTTTCAAGCCTTTACATTCTTAAAAAATCTTTATCTGATGTTTTGTCTGGAATAAGATAGCATAAGAAACAAAATCTAATAACCAATTCTGTCTCTTGCCATTTTTATGCAGTAAAGAAATTTGGAGAACCATAGGAATAAAAGCAAAATGCCAAGATCTGGAGTTAGGAAACTGTACAAGAAACTAGTTTTAAATATATATCATCTAAGTATTCCACTTGTACTGATGTCAAATATATGATTTTAAAGTGCTGGGAGCTGAGTTCAAATTTTTGAATTGCTACTTAAAATACAGTTCCAAATATTTTAAATTCACTCCCCTCCCACAAAAAAAAAAAAAAGATATTTCCAGTTTTTATTTCACGGCAGAAGAGCTAGAGAGAAAAGCTGGCAGCATTAACTGTGGGGTTTTTTTTTAATTTACTGATTGACTTCTTTACCCCAGAGGTAGGGAAAAGAAAGAATAATATACCTGCATCTGCATGTTGTTGATGCAGGTGCACCCTGCTTCACCCACCACCTGTACTGCAGTTTGTTAATAGTGACAGACTCTTAGCTCTTATGGAGTGAGCACCTTATTCCATTACACTGCTCTTCTGGGAATACACTGCTCTAATCTGTAAAAAAAAATATTTCCAATCTCATTAGCGATCATCAAATACCTCCTTAGTTCAGGTGGGTAAATGTTTGTAAGCATTGGAAAATCCTACTAAGTGAAGTCAACATAGAGTTCACTTAAAATTAAATTTGAAAAAACAAAGGCAGGTGTGAATATTTGAGATGTCTTAATAGTTTGATTACACTACAGCTCAATAAGATGATCTTCCTAGTGCCATAAAATCTTTAGGCCATTGTGAGGCTCAGTCAATGTACTGATATATAAAAAGTGTCACTAACACCCCCTAGTACCAGCCAGCCTAAGCACAATCAAATCACAATTCAGAATGCAGCTGTCAGTCTAAAGGCTTATCAGAGCAACATGGGGAAAGGTCCCAGAGGTTTTCATTCCTCCCAGAGAACATTCTTCCTACCTTTCTCTTCCATAAAAAGCCAAATGACGACGATTGCAGCTGTAATCAGGAGTTGGGAAGACTCTTGTCTCCTTTCAGTATTATATTTAATAAGCTCTGTACGAATTCAAAGTAACACAAAAAGCAATAGCAAAAAAGTCTGTCTTTAAAAATCCTTGTATACTTTCCATCCAAGCATTTTAAGTGAGGTTTCTATGAGCAAGTTTCCAAAGCTTAATGGTATTAAACAATTCTTTTAATGCATTTAGAAAATAAATGAAAAAGCCCCAATTACTGGAATACCACATAATTGCAATATTATATTTAATAAGCTGCTCTTATCTAAACATAGCAATAAGCAGAAATTGAAGGTCACACATAAAAATGACTGTATTCTGAAAAGTAATGCATTGAGAAAAAAGCAAAAGATTACAGGAAAAAATATAACTGAAAATTAGTTCAATGTACAATGCAGTGCCTACAAGCAGTAAGGCCACATGGATTTCCAAGTCAAATTACAATGCTGTTGTTGCAAACCTCATCTTAAAACATTCACAGCCTGGATAGATGAACCCTTAGCCTTGGATAAATGCATGGTGCTTTATTTTTGAGCTCCCTCGCTTTATGCACACTGCCTGAAGTCGTTTATACCTGGATTTAAATCTAACTTCAGCATTAATACATCTTGTGCTATTTTGTCCTGTCTTATCTAATGTAATCAACAGCGTGGGTCTTTTATCATTGTCACTTTGTCTCCAGTGCGCAGGAACTGCTCAGCAAACCGGCTTCTGGAAACTTGCTTATTGTGTATCACCTCTGACTCTAGCTTCTCATAAAGCAGAGAGACAGCATAAATTTGCAAGGCTTTTTTATTTATATATTTATCTCCAAAATATATCAACATCACCACTGTAATTTCCATACTTTCTGTGAGTTACAGATTGATATAAGCTCAAAGAGTGACTCTTAAGTGAGGTAACTAACACAAACAGTTCTCTTCATGTTGGACAATTATTCTATTCCTACATCAATCATCTACAGAAAGTTTATACCAAAATGTTATGGCACATTGTCATCACTGTAGGATATTAGAAGAGAATCAGTTCCTTATAGACAAATTTAAGTACACTAACAATGTGTATCACAATTCAAAGTCACCATTTAAATACCTCAGGTGAGAACTTGGACCCACTTAAAGTCAACGGCAAAACTCTGACTGACCTCAGGATAAGTCAGATCCTGTCCCTTATTGGTGCCTATATTCATTTTTGCCAGCCATATGACAAATTATTAATAAATGCACAGGATATTACTTAGTCTCTGCAGAGATGGTAAGAACCAGAAAAGAAGCTTTTCAAATACATTATACATGAATCAAGCTGTTATCTTTTGAACAAATTGTTCAATGAGTTGGCATTCAACCAAATAGAGAGATGGTCAAATACTGCAAAAGACTATTCTTGAATAATTTATTTAATGAATAACAGCTACTTTGGGAGGATAATATATTCTGTGAGTAATATTCAGCAGCTTACAGCCAAAAGTGTTTTATCCAACATTAATTACTGTTGTTTTGTTTTGGGGAAGCATAGAGGTATTGTAAGGTTTTGTTTGTTTTGCTTTGATCTTCCATCACTGCACAGTTACCAGCACTCGTGCTAGAGTACACAAATAGCAGCCACCTGACTTCTGCTGAATTTGGTTTCACATTTCTTCAGCATGTAGGATTTGTTAACTTTCATCTAAAGAATTGAAGCGACACTGTAACGCTCTGTGTATCACCTATTCAAGCAGTAAGATTTATGAGACTAAAAAAAAAAAAAAAAAAAGAAAAGAAAAAAAATTAGGAAAAAGCCTCCAGCCTCCAAGCAGCTTGAATATGGCTAATGTTGCCATACTCATGCTTCCTTCAACAGCTGTCTATTAAAGCCATATTACGATTTTCTAAAAGTGTTGTGGGGGTTTTTTTTAAATGTATTAACTAATTTACATAAACAGCTGTTATGTTCAATTTCCTACCCCTCGGAGCATTCCATTCTTGACACGAAAGCATGGAAATAAGCTGTATGCAGTTTTGAGCACTATTTCCTCCCTTGGAGAAAGTTTAAGCAAACATTCGCATCTCTAAGTCAGAGTTGTGCTGTTGGCAGTTCCCTAATATTATGGTATCCGTGCCCTTGAGAACTCTTCTCCACCAGACACAGGCAAGAATTTTGTGATTCCCATAACTAAGGTGTACCCCAATTTATTCATTCCAGCCTTCTTTCTGAGCCTCACAGCCAGCCTTAAAGCACTTAGCTTCTCACACAAACACTTTAACCCATGATACAGTACTACTCTCAAAACACAAAGAGTTTATCAAAACCATAAGGAAGATGCAGGAAAATGTGGAGACAAACAATACAGGAGTATACATAGTTTGGGTTTTTTGATGTTTTTAAAGTAGTTTGCTCTCTATAGCAGTAGGATAACCACGTGTAATTAAGTACTGGCATAACTTCTGTCACATGCTATATATGCAATACTTTCCAGGCTCAGTGCAGACGTCATGTCTGCTGGTCTCAAGGTGGAAACATAACACGTGCCTATGAGGATGCTCATAGGTACCTCAGCACCAGCCACAAGGAATACTCCATTTTTAATAAAAGGTAACTGGTGATTTGGAAATTTGACTTCTCTCTGCTGTAGTAGAAAGTTTAGCCTACATTGAAGTCTCTCCAAGTGAGCAAGAGTCAGTTGCACAGGTGCTGTCCCTGTCCTGCCTGGATGTGCAGCCACTTCCTTTCGCTGGGGAGGAGGAAATCCAAGAGCTGCTGCCTCCCCTCCCTGGAAAGTATCTTCATCCAGCTGTTCTCTAAATGAACCACAAAGTCACAGCCCATCACTGCATCACTACAGCTTCCCTGCTGCGACCAGAGATGATCCATCTTCGCTCTGCCTCTGGTGGGCAAGTTGGAGTTTCAGCTGTGACGTTCAGCACCACTGGTCATCCGCGGCATGAGCTGGATCCCCTGGAAGGGGAGAGAGGAAGAAAATCATCAGCAAGGCACAAGCTGAGACGGTGTCTCACTTACCCCGCCACTGCTCAGGTCAAATGAAGCTTGTGACACAACAAATAGACTTCTAGCTGCAGAGGTGTGGTGGATCTGGCAGCGTTCCTCTGCAGCTGAAATTCTTTTTCAGTCTAAAACTTTCTGGATTTTTTCGTAGCATCGATTCTTCCTTCACATGATTTAAAAAAAAAACAAAAACAACAACAACAAAAAAAAAAAACCCCAACCAAACAAAACCACACAACGATTTTGCTTGTAATAAATCTGGGGAAAAATCAAATTTGTATTCCTAGCACAAATGCATCTATATGCATTATGATATTATTCAATATCTGTAAGCTTTAAAGCTTTTCAATAACCTAGTTACAGGCCTCATTTGTTATCTTAAGTAACACAATTATTTCTTGTTAGGTTAGAAAGTTCTTGCAAAATACAACTTACAGCTTTCAAGTAATGTAAGTAATTTTTTCATTTTTAGTACATTTTCAAATTGATTGGCTCAGTACCTTATGTGCAAATGGAATTTAAAATTTGAAATACAAAATATTATTCAGAGGCTTTTTAGATATTCGGAAGAAAACCTATTTTAAATGAGCTCTTGGAAAATATGCATTATGGTGCAGTCTTCAATCATACCACTTTATGGTTACTTTTTTTTTCCTGACAGACTACTATCTCTTTCAGTGTGCTGATTAAATATAGAAGGTACTAAGTACTGTGTAAAGTATTGCATTTTTAATGAAAATACAGTCTTGAATTTGTCATGTGGAAAAAATAAAGAGTGACAAACTAAATGTTGTTATTTAAAATAGCCCTTATGAGTTTTAACTCCCTCATTTTTCATCACTAGAGTGCCCCACTTTTGTATCCAAGTTGCACATTAAACTATGATTATCTGATTTTTATCATCATTAAAAGGAAAATAAAAATATATGTAACATATTTCCATCACAATCCTCAGACTAAATGTTTCTTTTTAAGAGAAATTAGCAAACTTGTGCTTAGAAAGGTTATTTTTTTGATATGGCGCTTTTTTTAATAATCCAAATCAATACATATTAACTATCAAATGAATTGTGTTTTGGTGAATAAATCAACACAAGTTACCCATAAAAGAATAATTTAGAACAAAGATGGGAAAGTGATTAGTTTTTGTGTTTTCACAGATAACTTGTTTATGAACAAGCAAATCTAACTAAATATAGAGCAAAGCCTTGGAAGGGAGAAAATTATTAAGAGATTGTCTAGAGACAGGCAAATTAGTTAAAATCGCATTAAATCCACTATTTTGTTTAGTCCTTTGTGTGATATGTGCATCTCCTCTTCACAAATAGTTAGTCTAAATGATTTTGATATTTGACAGGAGAAACTGTTACTATCTTATTTTGCAAAAAAATTTGAAACAAATAACCTCAAAGCAATGTCTGTCAAATTTCCTTTACCCCCAAGACTGAAATGTCAATAATGTCATTGCAAACAGTAGAAGAAGTGATGTGCCCTATAGATAGTAAAGATGGAGGAATTTGAAAAAATTGCCTTTTTTTGGATGCAATATTATTGCTTCTTGTTACCTTACAGTGGTTTGATTCTGGAAAGGGATGAGAAAACAGTTTGAGATCAAATGTAAGTTCTGGGTTTGAGTTTGGTGAAGGGAGATAGGAATAATGAGTTTCATAATTTAGAGGCAATGTAATGAACTCTTTAGAATGCTTTGGTATTTAAGCATGTTTGTTTATAAAAGAAATAATTAAAAGACATAAATTTATTATTTCTCAGAGATCATATAGAATTATTTATGGATATTCTTTTGAATACTAAATATAGTCTGTTGTCTGTCAAACAACTGAGTGTAATATGCAATGAATGAATTTTTTTTTTCCTTTTTCTTGAAATTAACAAGAAGTTTACTTTAGGGTTATATTTTTTTCTTATTTTGTGGTCCTGTATTTCAGGTAGTATCTACTGAACATATTCTCCTTTGGGGATTAGTCAATAGTATGACATGAGTCACATGTCACAAATATATCAAATTAATGTTGTAAAATTTGGGGACAAAAAGACCTTTTCATTTTCATTATGGAAATAGATGAAACAAGAAAATAATAACAGAATCTGGTCATTAGAATTTCTGATTAAGCTTGCCTTCTCTCTTGAGGCTGAGCCCAACAGCTCTCTCATGCTGAATAACAAGAGAAAACAGCTGGAAATATGTGATTTTGATTTCTTCACCCCAGCTGCCTAAATTGAAAAGCTGCTCACCAGAGGAGGATGGACACTCACCAGGGGTGCACTGGGGGCAGAAATGGAGCACCAAGAGCTTTTACAAACCAAAGGAACTACTGGTATAAAACAGACTAAACAACATGTGATCTTTCCTACCACCTCTTTCTTTCTAAGTGAGAGGGAGAAGAAGCAAAAGTAGGCATTCTCTTGTTTCTTTTCAAAAACCAGAAAGATTTTAAATCAACACATCTTGGGTTTTTTTAAATAGACAAACTATCAGGTGCCTAAACATTCTGATTTCTGATGAGTTGATTTATTTATTTTATTTCAATAGAAAAAAATAATTTATTTTTTTTGTAATGTTTCATAACTCCAAATATCAGGAAAATTTTTGATGTTCCATAAAAAAGAAAAACCTTATTATTTCACCCACTAACATCAATTAGTGAGTGGTTTTATCTATGCAGGTACAAGAAAATTACAGAATTAAGGAATTGAAACCTTTTAACAAGATATTTTATAAAACCTTAAAATCTAATTACTATAAAGTGCTGACTTATCAGATATGATTTTTGTTCTGCCAATTCAACATCAAATTCCTAGTTTACTTTAAGGGCACCTTAATTTCAATCTTCATTACATGTTCAAAAATATGAGTGCAAACAGCTTCATCTTCCTTGTTAACCTACCAGACCCATTTTCTTAATGATCAGTTAAATCTTTTCACGTGGAATTGGCAATAGATTTATTTGCTTACTGCTACAGATAGTGGTTTTCAAGGATTTTTTCCATAAATATTGAAAAATACCATAAGTTTTGACAAAAAGAACATGGGGAGAGGGAGAAAAAAAACCCCACCCCAACTCTATGGGATAGATTGATATACCAATAATAACAACAATAAGAGAACATACTGTCTATTATATGCAGAACTAATGATGTGGATTCCAGTTTATGAAAGTATCTTCAAGTGGTGCTTACAACTTTCTTTTATCAAAGATGCTGGTCAATACTTTATAGTTTCTCTGAGCTTATTTGCTCTGATCAAAGTATGGAATATAAAAGATTAAAGTCTCCTACTAATTATATGCCTGAAGGCACATTAACAATGTAACTGTCAAAGCTCTGCTGAAAATTCATTTCGCATTTTTAATAAAAACTGATAGCAAGGCTTTGAATGCATCTAAGTGGAAAAAAAGTAATTTTTGTTTCAGCAGCTTCTTTATGAGGAGAGTGTAGAAGCCCTGAAACCACCCAAACACAGGGAATAGGCAATTTGTGCTCTGAAAATGGACTTCTAGAAATCTTCCTGTCAAACAATTCAGAGCGAGTTTCTCCTTAGTAACTCTTGATGGTACCAAAAAATAGCTCAGCACTGGAAATCAATGCTACATTTTTGATCAAAACCATCAATTTCAAAACTTTAAACAATCAAATATTCAAAATGCTCCTCTTAGCTGAATGAGACAGAACACAACTATTATAGATTTCAAAATTGTTAGATTTTTTTAAATGTCTTAAATCTCCCTCTTGTGTTTCTACAATACTTTTTTTGGACATATCTCTTGGCTCTTCCTGCAGCAGCCAGTAATTTCCTTAACTGCACGATGTGAAAACGTGAAATAAAAGCTTTTTATAGAGTTCCTGAAAATCTTTGTAGTGTAATAGGTTCCTGTGAAACTTGGATACAATAGGGTTAGAATATTGCAATGATGTTTTGCCTTCTGCCATAGCTCTTATACAGTGTGATTGCCTATCAGCTTGTGCTGTGTTTTCAGGGAAATGGGATCATTGGACCTTGCCATCAGTGAAATGAGGGCTTCATGTCTCCAAGTCAGCCGTGCCAGGGATGCCAGCTCCATATTCTCTCTCAGCATGGAGTAAAAAAAGCATATGATACAGCCTGTGACATCCCTTGTTAAAAACATCCCAAGAAATTAAGCCTAGTTAGAGAGGGTGTCACACAAATTCCAGTAAAATTTCCAGTTATCTGTCTGTATCTGTGCTACATCTGTAAATAATTAAATGACAGTGGTATATTTTATATTTTGAGTTGTAAATAGAGTCCTTTTGGATACATAGTAAGGCAAACCTTGAGTTTGCCAGATTATGAATATTTTAACAAGTTTTTTTCTATCAATATTTGTTATCTGTATGTGAATGCATTAATCCCAAGTGACTTGGGATAGTTTGTTCCTTTGACTTTAACGAGACTTTATTCATAACATATTAATGTTGTTTTGAAAGATAATAGTGTGACCTCTAAAGGTGGTAATTTATGATTGACCTATGAAAGCTCTCCAGAACAGTAATAGCCAAAGAAATTTTGTTATGCTTGCTTGCAATGGATGTTCAGACAAGACCTTAGAATTGCTCAAATATCACACAGAAGAATAAACAGCTTAATTAATTTGCTCGTTGAACACTCATGACAAAATCTGGAAAATAATAATAATCTAAAAAAAATTAAAGAGGAAAGGAAGAAAAAAAGAAGGAAAGAAGGAAAGAAGGAAGGAAAGAAAGAAAGAAAGAAAAAGAAAGAAAGAAAGAAAGAAAGAAAGAAAGAAAGAAAGAAAGAAAGAAAGAAAGAAAGAAAGAAAGAAAGAAAGAAAGAAAGAAAGAAAGAAAGAAAGAAAGAAAGAAAGAAAGAAAGAAAGAAAGAAAGAAAGAAAGAAAGAAATTATGTGCACTATTATCAATTCTTTGATGATGTTTTTTCTGACCCATCTGCCTCTGTGATGAACCTCAAGAACAGTTTAACAGTTTTAAAAAAAGACTTATTATTTTGTTCCAGGGGGAAAGTAAAACTACTTTCAACAGTCTCCCACATCTTTCATTTTGAGAGGTAGAATAAGAAAAGGCAGAAAAATAGTAAGAAAAAAAGCAGATGTTTTCTTATTTAAGAGTTATGTACTAAAAATGTCCCTCAAGGGAATCACCAGCTCTACCAGTTTTGTCAAGCACTGTCACAGAGCCAAAGTGCACCTCAACGTGTCTAATCAGCCTGAAGCCTAGGAAACTGAGAAAATCACTTTACACTTTCCTTCCACAAATCTCCTCAGATGTGACAAAACAAAGGAGGGGGGGAGAGTGTGGAGGGGAGCAGTGAAACCACAAAAAAAACCCCAAAATGGTGACTCTAACTCAGCACACTCACATGCTTTTTCTTCAGATGGCTTAAGAAGAAACATGTTTCTCATATTTAGCAAAACCAGACAATGTCAAGCCTGATAAAACTTTTGAAAAATAAGTTAATTTTACAGAGGAAACTATTTTGTAGCTTCTTTGAAGAAAGTCTTGCATGCAACATTCCCTCACATGCAACTCTCAGAGGAGGAACTGAGGGACTAATGACACAGTTGTCTCCCCTTTGACTAAAAATCTAGATTCTCCTATACAACAAAATAATAAATACCTGACAGGACGACCCAAGATGTTTCTGTGGTTGGGATTTTGCCAGGAGCATGTATCTAAATCACAGTTTCTGATAAAAAAATTACAAACAAATTTGTTACTCTGCAATAGTTCAGCTTTCTCAAGTTTTGCCAGGATGTTTATCATCAACCTTTTTCATTCCTTGTGAGGTCAAGCTGTGGTATTAACATTTATCATTCTATTTAGTTCAAATGATCAAGACTAAGGTAAGCAGCAAACAGATAGAAGTTGAGGCATGCAGGATCTAAAACATATGTTTGTTTTCGTCTGCTTATGTGACTTTTCGACATTGAGGATGAGAATATTGAGGAAAGAACTCTCTATGCAACAAAATACTGTTGAGGTACCATTCCATGCTTCTCACCCTACTGATGGTGTGTTTACTCAAGTAACTCAAGCTGCCAACAAGCAAGAGGCAATGGGGTCATCCACATTGCAGTGTGACACAGCTGGCAGGGCACACAGTACCACTGGTTTGGCTAAGAATCATCTCATATGAAAAATGACTGGAGAATTAGTGGGCGAATGTTAACAGTTTTTTTTCCTGGAAAAATATTTGTAAAAAGAATCTTAACAGAGGAAGACACCGTGAAGAAACAAGAAACAACAGGTAGAAAGCCCCACGGCACCAAGTGAAGTTGAGTTTGAAGACCTATAACTGGGGATCACTGGTCAGGGAAATTAATAATATTCTCCTATGCAACTCCACTTTTTCACAGGAAGGATTCCACCTCAACAGCACATTCTGCTCAGGTCCCCATGGTGTTTGAAACATATATGATGTTCTGCAGCCTACTTTTTCAACTTGCCTCAAAATATTCCTCTCCATACTCACCAAGTTTTAAAGGCATATTTCCACAGGAGTTGCACTGCAATGATAAGTGACTTCAAGAAGATACACTTTTAGGTGTGTAAGTCAATATTTCTTAATGCAGTTACAAATTCTGTGTAATTTGACAATAAACACAGTGCCACAAGAGCCAACATAGTTGATAATACCATACGAAAAAGTTATTTGATCAACTGATTAGGCAGCAGTTAATGTTAGTACTGTAATTGCAATTGTAGCCTAGAATATTATTATTGATTTATATAGTAAAAAGTATTTCACAAAATATTCTAAACAGCATGTAATTTTATATGTGAAAGAAGCAGGGATAGAAAATAGTAAATGAAGTTACATCAGTATTAAACAAAACAACTTGATTTTAAATTTCACCTTGAGAAAACAAGTTTCTGGTATATCAATATATATTTTGAATTATTCTGCTTATTGAATTGTCATTTCACACTTTACAGAAAAACAGGGTATTTGCATGAGAAAACTAAAAGAGGGAAAGTTAAGGTAAAATTCAGAAATTTGGAAAATATTCAATTATGTAATATTTATACTAATTTTTTTTTCTCGGTGTGGTCTGAGATTTGAAATGTTTTTGATTTAGACACTAAAGTTCAGTGGGGAGATAATTCACTAAATTCACTGAAAAGAATATTGATAAATTTTACCCCTTTCTAGTTCTGTATTCTTGGCTTCTGAAAAAGGTAGGAAAAAGCAATTAAAAATGTATTCTCATGTTATTAAATTTTAAGGGGAAAAAATTTAAATATTTTGAAGTAAACCTTCAAGTTCCCAATCTTTGTTTCTCTTCTAATTCTCAGTATTTTGAAGTCTTAATGAACCTCCCAAAACCTCTATCTTACAATTGATGAAATCCTTGTCTCTTTTTTTGTGGAAGAATCAGGCTTGGGATGTACAATGTGCTGCCAATAACAACTCCATTAGGGTTTATTAGGGATAATAATTTTGGAACAAAAATGATAAAATGAAGACAGTATCTTAGCTCTAATAACTCAGAAGTTCAACCAGAATTAATAATTCGGTAATTCAGTCTCCATGTTTCTCTGACTATCAGAATAAGTGTGGGGCTGAATATAATGAGGAAAACTTTGAATTACGTTCTACACCTGTGTGATCTGCTGCACTGATACTTCTGCCAATTTGCATAGTGCTAATGTTTTAGTTTCAGAACAAGAAGGGGTTTGTTTTGTTTTGTTTTTTTTTTATGTTATAACACTTTATGTGCAGACTGCAAAAATAAAGATGACTGTGACCAAATGCACCAATTTACATTTCCCAATTCTCCTGGTCTTCTTTGACTTAAAAATTGCTTACATAAGTGAGGTTGATTTTGGAATCACTGAAGTGAAATTACCATGGCAGCAGTTTGCAAAGGCCCTGAAACCAACAAAAACCTTTTTCTGTTCATGTTAAAGCTCAAGGAGAGCAGTAGCAAAAATAATCATAACTGCAAATGATCTATTCAATCATCATGTCCATCTGGTTTGGGTGCAGTATCTCCATCTCTATTTTACACAGAACCTTCCCTGGAGATTGTGCCTGCCCTGTATAATTTTAGGCAAAATTAAACTAAATCTTGAGGGTTATTTTGAACATAGGTCACTAAGCCAATGACTCATCCCACTCAGCTGGCATTAGTTCATTAAGATACATCAACAGGGAAGGGACACAAGAATTATCTGTGTTTTAAACATTAATAGCAACACTACGTTATTCAAATAAGAAAAAAGAGCTTAAACATGTCAGCTGAGTGGTTTACTACAGCTATAATATGCTCTGCAAGGGCACTGGATATACTCTCAAATTGTTTATTTTAATTCAATTCCCCAGAAGATCCCTGGTGTCTGAATGTAAAGATTGATGTTCTGTTGCATGTTTTGCCCTTTCCCATAAAAAACAGTGCTGTAGAAACTCCTGGATGTCCAGGTTGTTACTCAGTGCTGGCCATGCTGGCACCCTGTTTGAGATAGGATGATGGTGTGCAGCATCCAAGCTTCAAAACACCTAAATGTATATGAAAAAAAAAAAATCTCAATAAGTTTGAAGTACTTCCTAGGACTAAATAAAGCAGAAGATTTATTTTCTGGAATTTATGTGTGAGGAGTCCAGGTGGTCAGGGCAGAGGGCTGTTTCCACCAGTCTCCATGCTGGGCAGGAGAGGGAAGGGAGCAGAGGAGTCAGCCCTCCTTCCACCATCTGTCACTGAAGGATGCACAAGAACTGCTTCATCTCCCTGTAACTGCCTCATCATCATTTCAAGGTTAAGGATGTGATCTCAAGCACATGGTTTATGCAGCCCAAGAAAAAGGATTCATCTACATGTTTTGCAACGAAGGCTGTACTTGTTTTTCCTGTTGACTGCACCTTGTGTTCTCTTGAAAGGGTGGAATGAAATGTCCATCTGCCTTTCCTAAGCAGCTGCATCCCAAGTCAGGTGTACACTCCAGTAGCAGGGTCAGTTTGCTTGTTTCCTATAAGTAGATAGAGGCTGGGTCTGGGAATTTCAGCCATGATCATTATCAAGATTTGCTCATTTCTAAAAAGAGAATATTTGTTAAAACCTCTGCTTCATATATTTTCAATGGTGTACTATCTCCCATCCAATTAAAGGTTTCCTGAAGGATTTGGTTAATCTTTGGTTACTAGACAATAACCCATTCCTTGATTTTCATGGTAGTTCTGGAGGTAGGTTAGAAATATTGGACAATGTAAAAGGTGTTTTAGAAGAAAATTACTTTATCTTTGGCTATTTACCATTGCTTGCTGTTGGTAGCACAATACTAGCATAAATAATGAAGACACTCTTCTTTCTGAGAATTATTGAAAAATAAGACTACATATAACTTCTAACAGTTAATCGCATTCTCATATCACATAACAGATCAAAATTTGAAATTGATCATTCAGAATTCGTTTTCTTCTGTTTATGGAAGGAAACAATTTAAAATCAGTTTTTCTGTTCTATCAAAGGAGATACAGAACTATCAGAGCAGACAGTTCTGTGGAGGTATGTCGCCCCATCACCAAAATAATTTTGTTGAAAGCCCTTAAAATCTTCAGCTGTGGGAACCTGCTTTTGCATAATTGAAGCAAATTGTTTAGGTGCAATATGATGTTCCTTAGTGATTATGAAGGTGAGGATGGTGGAAACAAAACTCAGTTCCTGGTTACTGCTTTGTTTTTCTTTGCCCAATATACAATAGTCCACAGAAGTAATTTTAAAGAGATCCCTGAAAAACAGAAATATGGGGAAGGGTTGTGATGGGGAGCTGTAAGTTAATTCTCAAAGTTCTTGCATTACATACAGAAGAAAATAACTTTATCTTGTAATCTTTATGAAAAATGGTTGGTTTCCAATACATCATAAGCATTACTTTAATCTAGAAAACTTCTCTATTTATATTTACGTTATGTGATTCTATATAATCAAGGGTGATTGAGGAATCTGCTTAGCATTCTCCCCATAACATTCCTGTACTATGAGCATTTTGAATTAATTATGACAGACATTAAATCACATCCAAATGAAAATGTCATTTTCATTCAGTAAGTAGATTTGGAGCTGTTAAAGCTTTTTTATTTTTTTATTTATTTAATTTTTAATATAAACCATATAAAATTAACTTAGTAAAATATAGATAAGGCTTTATGAGCAATTTAAAAAAACTCATTCAACTGCAAAACATTTTTAAACGTAAATGAAAGCTGAGGATGCCTGACTTGTACAAGTGTACAAGGCTGTAGCAACACAAACTTCATAAAAAAGTAGTGTCTAATGTTCTTTAAATCATTGCCATTCATGAAAAAAGACAAGATTTGTCTTTTCTCTCACAGTGATATGATCAACCCACATTAAAAGGATCCTTTGTACTTCCAAAATACACACAACTATTATAGTATATTACTTTGAAATCTCAAATATTTCATATCTCTAAAAGATACAGCTCCATCCTGGTACTTTTTTTATGTGCCACTCAGTTAGCTATAGTGATTGACTTTTAGCAGAAAAAAAATTTCTACCTTAGTTTTGGAATTAGCAGGTTTTACTGCATTATTTCAACTTAATTCTCATAATAATAATAATAATAATAATTTACAATCAAAGACATCTCTCACATGTTTCATTATAAATTTGTGGAGGACATTAATAGCATTAAATATTTTCTACTAATTCAGGCACACTATTGTTACCTTCATAAATATCTGTAGAAAGTTAGTAAGTGGTACCTATTGAAAAATGTTTTTAGATTTTTATACTGTCATTTTGGAAGGATATGGAACATTACTGTTATTTTCTTTCCTTTCTATTTTGCACAAAAGTGGTCTACCAAACTTACAGGCTTAGGATTAAGCTTCTTATCTGTCTTGAGTAGTCCTACAGGTATTTCCAGCCTTGGAAACCTTAAGAAAGATCTTTGATAACATCCTTTATTCCAGACTGTTTTAAATTATTCTGTCCTGTTTTAAAGAAACAACAACAACAACAACAACAACAACACCCTCTAAAAAGTCCCATAAAATTCTTTAACTTGTTTCAGGAGAGGTTACGGCATCACTTTGCATCACTGCTACAAGAGCTTTTCCTTCAACTTGCAAATCCAGTGACATTTTTCCCCAAGAAAGGAGTCAGGCCATGGGACATTTCTGTTTACAGGCTCCATAAAGAATTGGAGGGAAGCAGACCCTTTGAAAGAGAGCAGCAAGCTCTGATCAATTCCTTTGAAGAATGATTGCAGCTGCCCTGTGCTTGAGGAGGTAACTCTGGATGCGGGATCCTGCGGAGCCTGGGTCCTGCCGTCTAAGCCCTAGAAAGACAGATCCACAAAAGCAGCTGCTGCTTAGTCCTTGCCCTCCAGTGTACTTCTTTTGCTGTTCTCTGTCTCCTAGAAGTGAAACCCTTTGGAACTTGAGGGTTTTCTCAATCATTTTTCCATGAAGATTTTGGATGGTCATAGGAGAGCTAAAACATTCCTCTTACCCTTTTTTTTTTGTTTGTTTGGTTGGTTGTTTTTTTGGATCCAAATTAAAGACTACAAAATCATGAGACAAACTCTGTTCTATCAGAAAAATGGTGTCCACCCTCACATGGGTCAGACTACGCACCGTTTTGAATTATGAGAATATTTGTGTGTGCCATGAGGTTCACACCAAGCAATACCCTTGAATCCTACAATCTTTGTTCTTTCACACTATTATTATTACAGTTCTTTGGTTCTCTGCTGCAGGATCATGACATGACATTTTAACATGCATAGTCTGCTTCCGGCATTTTAATTGGTTTAAAGCCTTTGGTAGCATCTTTTACTGTATTAATTTATTGCTTCAGTGTTAGTCAACTGAAACCTTTGCCAGATGGCAATACAGCCCCTGAATACTGACGAGGAGAAAGAAAATATTTATATGATGCAAATGTTTGCTCGTTCATTAAGTATTCATGAATTGGTTTTTTAGAGTTTGTATTTGTGGCTTTTTTTCTCCCCTTTTCTTTGAGTTACAGTGCAAAAGGAGCCTAAAGGTTCAGATTTACATCTCATGGTAGCAAAATTATTAATAATCTAGCTCCCCGATATCTGCCTAAAAAATGGGGAAAAAATACTTTGAAAATTTAACACAACATTTTTCCTATCTACACTGAACAGCAAGAGAAGTATTCTGAAACTTCCAGCAGTTTTATTGTGTGGCTTTCCTCTCCCAGTACCAAAGGAGCAATGGGGAAGAATAAGTAGAGAATACCTTCTTGCTTCACTTTTAAGTACAGGCTTTTCTGCAGAACTCTTTAATACTACTCCCAAATAAACCAGACAGCATTAAAAATTGATGCTGAAGTGCATTATCTCATGAAATTTGCTCCCTTCAGTACTCACAGGGCCTTGGGGAAGTCACCTGCAGCCAGTCTTATTTCTAATCACGACTCCATCTATAGTGTTCAGAAATCACTTGAGCCAAACTTCTGTATTTTTACAATACTCTCTATTTCTGATAAAGGTAGCAAGAGAATTAAACACACAGACAGAAAAGGAATTTGGGATATGCAATGACTTACATCAATTACAGCTGAAAGTACCTTTGTTGGTCTGATGATTCCAGGCAAGGGGGTGTGTAAAGGAGGTTTCCTCTTTTTTTTCCTGTCTTGACCACTAGCTTGCTGGGTGTCTTACTGAAAAAATCTGTTCTTTATTGTGTAGTATGTAACTTAAAAAAAAACCCCTGAATTCAAACTTCGTCTTGGCTCTGACCTTTTGAAATCCATGGCTTTATGCTGTTGTTATTTGCTAATCACAGCCTGTCAGATCTACAATACTTGGCAAAATGTAACTTTAGTTTTCTGATCCTCAGTCTTGGCTAAGCTTCCTCAAAAGTCTAACTCTATGATCTAAACTAATAATGTCCTATTAAGTTCTCATCTTCTGTGAAGTATGGCCTTTGGGTTCCAAGCCTTTCAATAGATTAAGAGTGGGATTGCACAAATCTGTCTCTAAAGCCTGTTTGTCTTGCCTGTCACTGATGTCACTGTGCAATACACATTGCTTTATAATTCTCTCAGTTGACTGTTCTTGACTGGACATTTCAAACACGTGGTTATTTCATGATGCCAGCTCTTAAATCTTTCTACTCAAGGAATTTGTAAACAAAGTAAAAATAAATTAAAATAAAATAATTAAACATTAATAAATTTAAGTAATTTATTGAATGTATGTATTTTGCACAGTCCTTATTGTGCAATAGGTGTAACCTTCTGTGTCCTGGCCATCCTCAGAACATGAATTGTTTTCCTACCTGCAGCACCCGCTCCCCTTCAGTGCCTTGCTGGATTGCCTGGAGCCTCCCAGATGCAAAGGTAATGTAGCATGTTGATAGACTTACTCTCTTGTTTCAGGGTGCCATCTGTGCTGTGCTCAGGAAGGTGTACCCTGTGTAGTGTGGCTGCCACCAGTAGTGACAATCCTAGGCAGGCAGACCTTTATTTTCACATCACAGGCTGGAATATAAATAAAGCACACTGTGATTATGAGGGTGCATTCAGCAGTGGCTGCTTCATGGTATTCATACCTTGGATCCAGGCTCTAACACTCAGCTTGGGCCCAAAGATGAATCAATGCAACTGTTCTGTTCCAAAATCCCACAGCTAGCAATTCCTCTGTGAGTACATGCCACTCTTGGATCTGCTGCTGCTTCACGGAAAATGGCTGCAAGATGCTCCTCTTCTCTCATGCCTTAGCTTTTATGCAGCACCAACACTTTTTAAAACAGGGAATTCTCATTTATAGTTTTTAATTGCTGATTTAAAAGTCTCTGGCTAAACCAATCCTGCATACTCGTGTGCTTTCCTGAAGAACCCAGAGAGATAGTTGACAATCTTTTTACATTGCTAACTTTCTTTTAAATTACTTGTTCTAGGAGCATGCTTGAAGGCTCTCAAGGTCCAAACCCTAATCAGATATCAAAGGTAGGTGCCTGTTTGGTTTTAGCAGGTCCAATAAATCTTATTATTTGTGGAGAAGTTGTCATAATTTGCTGGACTGTGTCTTGGCACATATGGTTGTCATGACCAACAACACTCAAAGATTCATGTTATCTGGTACCTCAGCAAGTATTTGGGGTGGATAAATTTCTGCTTCATCACATTGCTGCTTCTCTATCTAGCTCTAGACCAATGCCTTCTGCTTTCTGAAGACGATATTGTAGAGAGATGAATATCAAGGCATTCAAAGCCCAACTTTGAGATTCATGAAGACCAAATCCCTCAAAGATGTGTCATCAAAAGAAAACCTTGGATGTGATGACATCTGATTCTAAATATACTATATAAAGTTGATATTGTAGAGAAGAACTGTAAAAGGTTCACAGCTTTCAAACAACTACAATGCCAATTATACTTTGCTGAATTTCTTCAGAATTATGAATGGATACGTTCTCCTGCACACCTGAATTTAGCATTAATTTTATACAAAACCAAAACCAAAATAGTTCCCTAAATCTAAGCAAAAAAAACCAAAAAAAAAAACAACCAAAAAACCACAACAAACAAACAAACAAACAAAAAACCAAACAAAAATAACCCACAAAACAAAACAACGAAAAAAACCCAACCCAAACCAAACCAAAAAAACAAACCAACCAACCAAACAAAAATCCCCAAACTGGCAAGACACAACAATTTTAGCAGAGTCAAATGAAAAATATTAACAAGATAGATCCATGACATTAGTCAAGTATTTAGTAAAGGAATCAGCATTCGACATTCCCTTTGGGAATTGATGGATAAACTATTTGGACATTATTCTGAAATTGCTCTGCTCACTACCCTTGGTTTGTGCCTTAGACAATATATTCTTGAGGCTGGAATTCATATGAATTGACTCTCAGCTGATTTAATCTTGTTATGCTATTATTGGCTATATTAATTTGATAACTGCAGGCTCCTGACTGTTATAATTGTAGCTAATCAACTGACCCAGTTTGGTTTGGTAATTGTATTGTCTAACATCAGTTTGTTAAACAAAAACTGTCATAGGGCTGTTGCTTTTCATGTTTATTTGCTCTTCATGTAGTTAACCATCATTTAAGTGTTGAGGTTCGTTCAAAACATCGGTAAAAATCCAAAGAACGAAAATAAAAGTTACATTTCTTGAGAACTGTGAACTCTGTTCTCCATCAAAACTAAAATTAAAAAATCAGATTGTCTTAAATTTTGAATTTTATAGTATCTTGTTTTTAAATATTTATTAGATGCTCAGAAAAAATCAACAAATAAAAAAACAAACAAATCCCCCCAAATAAACTCCAAAACAAACCCAGAAAAAATGCCACTCATGGTGCTTTCAATGGCAGTTCTAATTAACAAAATTTATCAGTTTTTTCAATATGTCAGGCTTTATTCCTGGCACTGTTATCTCCATTTCTTCTCATCCTCCACTTTCTCCCTCCTCCTGAGATTGCTTAGAAAAATAGCTCACACATTAAAAAGAAAAAAAAAAAATTACCTTCTTTTTCTTATCTTTAATAACCAGAGTTAGTTCTTGCATCCACATTTCCTAAGTCCTGAAAGTTTTAATTTTTTTTCCTTGAAAATTTTGTGTTCCCAGTGGTGTGAGTTCTGCCACCATCCTAAACTTCTGTTGCTTCAGTTTGCTTGTAAACACCACTTTCTTTAGCAAGGGTCTCCTACACCAGCAGTCATCTCTTCATGTACCACTCACTGGGTAATGAAACGTGCTTATAAAGATAGTCTTGTAAAAATAAACTGAAAAAAAACCCCACACACCAGGACACACTCATAAATCTAAACTGTCCCTTTACAAACTGAATGATTTCCTGAGATGATTCGTTCATCATGTGGTTTCCAAACAGGGTTTCTGTACTCCCACCACCTCTGCACTTCCCTCTAAGTTCTGGGCAGATTGATGGAAGATGTGAGGCCTTCACAGAAATAAGAGAAGAGACTAAAAAGCTGATTCGTCCTCTGTAATGTTAACTTCTTTAAAAAAATGTTGAAGAAAAATAATACCATGTGTTAAGTACATTTAAAATACTGTTGATTTTTTTGAACTTTTCTTAACTTCTGTCCCTGTGAAAATATACTAAGCATACTGTTGCAGCAATTCTGAATCCAGTTTATTCATTTAGAAAATACTCCAAAATTATCATTATTCAGAAAACTTAACTGTTTGCCACTTAAGTCTGTTTTTTCAGTGACAAACTCAGATCTTTCATTTCTGTTTCAATAACCTGACAGGACTATACAGCAAAGAGGGACATAAACATGGACAAAGAAAAGCAGGAGATCACCTGAATCTTGCCTTGAACTTGCATGTTCTGGAGAGGAAAAGTACAAGTTTCCACCTCATCCTTTCCATTTTGGAGAGATGAATAAGAATTACAAGAAAAGTCAAATGCCACAACGTAAGCACCAAAAGTCATAATGGCACACTATAGTGTAATTTATATGGAAGAATTCGGGAATGCAAGCTGAGTCTGAAAACCGTTCAGTACCTGCACTTTCTGCATAAATCAGAAGAGGAACCACAGGCAACTATGAAACTCAGGGTAGCTGATCTGGATGCTTAAGATTTTTCAAAATAACACTCTGGCAATTTAGTTTCCACTGATTTGGATAATTCGACTGGATGCTGTTTTTTCTCAGCATGGAAGAGGACAGAAAGTTTTGTGTATTATGTCAAGTCTGTATGCCAAAAGTACGGACACAGCAGAAAAATATGGAAGTATACTTTAAGGCAGATAATTTTATGGCTTTTATGATGTATCTTTTTAAAACTTCTAATGTAGTAATAAAAGATTAGCATCAAATTGCCATGGTAATGAATAAAACCACATTTATTATTAGTCAAGTATTTGGAAGATCTTTAAGTGCTGATTAAAAAGTCTAATTTGAATTTTCATTTTAATCACAATTTTTGAACCTTTCCAATTTCACTGTTGACTGTTTCCATCAAGTTAAACAGAAAGTTAAACAAAGAATGTATTTTTCTGATTTGCATAGTTGATGAAAATTGCATAGCTATTTTCAATTATCTTCCTTCAAAATGCAAATAATCTAAAAAAATTTCTTTTAATTATTTTTATGGCCACATAATAAGACAGTGTAGACTGATATAAATCTATATACTAAATGTAATTCCATGATTCTGAATATGGCCCAGAGTATCCTCCTACATCTTATTTATAATAATTCGTACCACAAATATTATGTGAATACACCTCAATTATATTGTCTCATCAGGCTAAGTTCACACTATACTGAAGAACATATAAGATAGTTTTCCAAATTCTTCGTAATTTATGGGTTTGTTTTCTTTTTTTTTCCTCCCTTTTATGAAAATTTAGATATAAATTGAAAGTTGAAGGGAATTGTTTCAATTTTGTAAATAAGATATCAGATCCCCTTCATGTAAGCTGAGAAATAATTTCTATTTTAAATTAACACAATTCATATATTTCTGCTCTTAGTGACAGTAATTGTCAGGCTGGCAACTTAGCATGGGGATATTCTGTTAGTCTCTTGACCAGTGCTGCTTTTACCCATTTACCTCAGCGTGATGCGTTAGAAGACTTCAATAGCTGCAATATAATAAGAATTATTCTTGGATGTTCAAGGATATTCTTGCCCAGCCAAAAATTTTGTTGCAACTCATTGGATGCAAACAAAAATCTTTGCTTTACACAAAGATCCTGAAATACTGTAAATCACACATATAATATTTATGTATCCTGTAACGCGAGAGCCAAACCTTTGTTAATCTATAATCAGTCAAAATGTACAAAACAAGACAGGCAGGAAAATATATACTGTTATTATAGAAATACCACAATGTACTGGTTGGTAAAGTTTTGCTATCAAAACTTAAGTGGTTAATACAAAACCATTATCATGTTCCACAGCATCTCTGCTATTCTCATTTAAATGAATTAAAAGGCAGTTATTTATTTTATCTTCAGAAAAAAAACATGTTTCTGGTGCCAAGAAGAATGTTTTGTAGTCACTTTTCCTGAAAAAAACATGGAGGAGGGAAGTGTGTTTGTGGGTTTGGTTTGGTTTGGTTTTTTGGGGGTTGGTTTGATTAATTTTAAAGACAATCCCTTATACCATAGTGAAGAATTGGATTCTTCTCACAGTGACGAAAAAACTATCAGCTATTATTCTTCCTGGGTTTTTTTAGTTTATCTTCTGTTAGCACATACCCTGATCTTTACTTCTTCATGCATCTGATTCAAGTGTTTTTCTTCAGTCTACCTACCTTCATTTACTTTTCATTTTAGTGATTTGCTGAATTAAATGATGTCAGTCAAGGTATATTCTATAGATTCTAGCACTGTTTAACAAGGACTTTATTTTTAACAAAAATGTTATTTTTATTATCTTTTCTATTATTATTAAAAGTGTTTTAAAATGTGTCTTTTAGATAAGCTTTAGAGGTCTTTAGAGATATCTAGATGTGCTTGACAGAAAAATCTTCAATGGTTTCCTGTTCAGACAGTTCTGGTATAGATGCCTCACTTTATCCACTGTAATTTTGTAGCTCTGCCAATTTTATTTGATGTCCATCTCCAGAATGCCAAGATAATATAGCTGTTGTTAATGCCTGCAAACTCTTTCCTGTCTTTTTCTGACAAATTGCTGGGCAGACTATGCCCACATCCCTTCAGACTAGCAGCTAGCAATGGTGCTCACTCTTCCTCAGTCCGAAGGTTAATTTGGCTTATTATTTCAAACCAGGCATAATAAACTTTCCAAGATGATTTTTCTTCAAAGTTGACTGCTCTCTGACTTGGTCAATTAAACAAATCATCTGTGTAAGCATTTGTCTTGGGTTATCATAGCAAGACAACTGATGCTGGATTCCATATTCACTGAGAGAATTGTCATTCTTTTTCATACCAGGCTTTTTATTCATTGCTGGAAATAGAATTATGTTGTTAAGGATAAATTATATTATTCATGCTACAGCTACAATTCTTTCATACACATCAACTTTGCTAGCTAAGCTAAAATGAAAATTTCTGTTAACCCATATCCCTTAGAAGACTTTTGCGCATTATGACTCCAAAGAAGAAAAAAGCTACTAAATTATGCTATACATTCTTTTGTTACCTAAGTAATCTATTGCTTCTCTAGCTAAATTTTGTCAGCCCCTCCATGTGCTCTCTTGCACCATACTACCATCTGAATTCTACTACCAGCAGTCCCATGTGCTGGATTATGTACAAAAGCAGGGAAATACCTCAGAAAATATATCCGTGGGTAGATTTCAAAACAACAGATGAAATGGTATCAATATAAGCTTTTCCTATCATATTTCTATCAGATTCTGTTTACATTTCTAAGTGAAACTGGAGCCTTTCTTTCCAAAGGCAATCCTAAACAACCAGGATTGTAAAAGAGCTGCCGTTCATAAAATTAGTTTTGTCTGCCTTATTCAGACCTCCACCATGATCTCTATACATGTGCATTTGGCTTTCACAACACCTGTATAGACCTTTCAAAACAGTTTTTGTTTTAAATGTCTTTTTGTGTTAAATGTCTTTGTTCTTTTAACTCTTAAGGCAAATAGTTTGTTTACTTCTCCACCACAGGAATTTAAAGTTGGTGGGGTTTTTGGTCAAATTAATGAAAAGAAAAACAAAATAAAATTCGTTCTCCTTGATTCCTCTCTGATTGATGATTAATCAGCATAGTAACACTTATATCCTTAGGAGAATAATTTCATCTCCAACATTTTAAAAAATGTTTCCTTTTTCTCTACTTAGTAGTTGGACAAATCTTACTGTCATTGCAGATTTAGTTTAATACTTTCCTTTGTTTGCTTTCATCTGCTATTTTTTCTTATATTTGCTAGTTTTTGCTTTCCCTTCCACAGATACTGAGAGTCTACGATACTGTACAGTAGATAACATCGGTCTTGAAAAATCCATGTCTCTGAAATCCCACTTTAACCTATGAATTACTGCTGTGGATGTGAAAATGGTTGAAGTTTCCGCATACCTCCTGAGCAAACTTATATTTCTTTCAAAAAGACTGAAGTCTGCAAGTGCTATTCAATTGAATTTATTTGTTTTGGAAAATTTTGTTGCTTTTTTTTTTTAAGACTGATAGACCTCTCCATTTAAGAATTAACAGATGTATACAACAGCCTCTTAACACAATGTTCTTCATGTATATATCAGTCAATAGGAAGCTATTGAAATAGATCTAAATCTAATATCAATGTGCAAATTCTACAGTTAAACTGATGAAATTTTTAAAAGCTCCTCAGTTTTAATAATTGCAAATATATTTCATTCAGAAAATGAAACAGAAACTCCAGACCTGCTCAGGTGCTTCTAAGTGTATTTATCTCCTTGAGATGGGCATGTTAATAATTTATCTTAATTTCCTAAATCCTAGTGATACTACCTGACAAAGTAAAGCATTTATTTTGCAGTTTTGGAGGGTGTTAGCATAACTTAGTTTATTTTAGCTGTTTTCAGGGATTCTAGTGAAACTGACGATTCAATACTTGAAAACCCTTAGGATATATTAGATTTGCACACAACAAAAACAAAACCAAAGGCCTGGAAGAATTCTATGAGACAGATTGCAGTGTTGAATAGTTAAAAGTATTTTTTCTGAAAAAATATTTTTTTTTAAAAGAAAGATAACATAAGGGAAATATTGAAGTGTATAATTTATCACAGATAAATCAGTCACATGGTTAGATACCACCCCAACTCATAAAACAGATCCCTAAGGATGACTATTTAACAGTGATGCTGTACTTTGAAATAGGTAATTCCTACTTACATTTTTTTAATGCTCATGCTTCTCCCATGTAAGGTGGATTAACACAAATTAATTTTCACACTAATCCACCTATCACACCAAGAATGTCTCACTGAACTTTGCCAGCTCCAGACAAGTCACAAAACTAGTAAAAGTATTGCCACAGTAATTATATTGGATTTTACAGTATAAGGTGCTAATATGGCAATTTCGCCTACAGAAATTTATGACAAGCATTTTAACCAAGAATAAAAATAGTTACTAAAGAAATTAGGATGAATTAGAATATTTTACCAGTGAAAATTTAATTTGAGCAGAACACCCTGAATATAATTTCAAATGTGCTTGTAAGGAGCAACTTTGTACTCCATGTTCACACAGAAATGTGAAGACAGTATAGCAGTGTTGCACAAAATTTTGGCTTTTACAATGTCTTCATCATTGCATTTATCTATTTATCCAATTCCAAATCTTGTGCATTAAGCAGAGCAATTTTCTGATATGTGACATTTCTGAAATTTAAGTTATCACAGTTTCTAGAAAGTAAATATCGACTCTGTATTAAAATTAAAATGAAAATTATTTACAACTGTCATTTGAAGTCACTGAAGCATTTACATTCTTGATTCTAGTTTTTCTACTGCTTCTTATTTTTCTTTCATAAAGACTGACACCAATGTAGAACAGAAACAGGAGACATCAGAACTTTTCACTGGGGGTTAATTTACTATATAAGCCAATTAAACAATTTGAGATAAAATAGCAATCTGAACCAGAAGAATGGAAAAGACAGTTAGGAGAGAGGGAGATGATTAAGCCATTAACCCTCTTGGACAGAGAGAGAAAGCTAAACATTGATTTTAGAACACTGACAGCTTACTTGGAAGTTAGGCATGAAGAAATTTATTGTATGCCAGAAAACTAATACATGTGTGGAGTCGGTGATTTGCAATTTGTTAATCTGTTTTAGATTTATGACTCCAGAGTCAACTTCTGAAGGTAATCTGCTGGTTTCCCTTAGGAATAGGGAGTAAGGAGTGGGGGAGGAATGGTTTTGTAAAGAATGTTACTGATTACAAAATGCTTTTATTTTCTTTATTTAAGTGTTTTCTGTTACTTTGTAGTTGAATGCTTTTGCTCAAAGAATTTGTGATATAACATTTAGTTCCCTGGGTAAAATTAATTGCATTCTGTTTGGATGTAGGCTATCTGTTCATGATGTTTGACATTTATTGTACTGTTATTGGGGATTAATTGATAATCTTAAATCTGTTATTTTGGCAAATTCTCATGCCATATCAAAATGCATAGATGACAGAAGACTGGAGAGTAGGAATAAATGTCTTAGGGTTTAGTCTTCTAGCATTAGTTAAAAGAGCCTAATTATTTTCCATATTGATTTCAATTAACAGGCATTATGTCAATGACATATTTAATCAGTTTATATCTCAAATAAAATTTAATCACCTTATGTACCCTATTACTTAACAATGATTGAGTTTGTTTAAAGCCAAGCATTGAGATTTTTTAAAATTTTCTTTAGCAATTGCAGATCTAATTATTAGCAGTTAAAATTCCCTTCACCTTGGTTATTATCCTTACAAAGATTTTAATTACTTTATCATGTTTTAAATGCAGACACTCATGATAAGCATATCTTAAATGTTTACTTTATTTGAGCTTAGACCAACTTTTTATCACTCTCTTGATTTGTGATGACAATTATTCTTGTGATCTTGATTATTCTTTATTAATTTTTTTAACCTGATCAGGGAATAAAAAACAGAACAAAATAAAATAAAATAAGATCATTAGGGGAGTTAGAAAGTTAAAGATTTACCCCATGTTTCAAGTCCACATTAAAAGTTCAACCAGGCAGGTTAATGAAGGACATGAAAATTAGCATAACAGTGAAACACAACAACACAGTGGGACACAACAGAGAAATATGTTATCTATGCATGGAAAGAGTAATACAGATATTTTTGTGCTATCAGGTAAAGAAAACCAGAAGTCCAATTATACTGTATTGTACTCACAGTGATTTATATAATTTAAAAAATTGTCGAGGACCTAAATATTCCTTAGATCTTTGGAATGGCTAATATCCCTGTCATCCAGAAGGCCAGGCTCCATGGCCACAGAGACTTTAATTTTTCCACATGCATCTCTTACCTTTTTTAAACTCTTCTTTCCAAGTTGCCATGAAAGGCAAAGGTAGCACATTTTACAGATATGACAGGACACATGGTGACCTTCTGTCATCCAGCAGTCATCTAAAGAATGCCTTGGAGGCAAGAAAAAGGTGATGTGGGCTTTTTTAAATAATGCGATAATACCTTTTTATAAGCTCAATAATCACCAAAATAATGAAATGAAAAGCTATTGAACAGCAATGCTACTGCTTACTTTTAAAAAGACTTTGAACTTACACAGTATAAATTAATGAATTTGTGGGCTAAAACAGTAAATGAAAGTTTTAGCACACAGGTATCTGGTACTGCACTCTTTTCAGCTGCAGCCAGTCTCTTCATACTTTGGATAAACTCCAGTTTTTAAAATTGTGTTTGTGTTGATACCCATTGCAGTTGTGCCTCACATCATTATATACATGTGCAAGACAATAAGCACACCCTGCCATCATCTACATGAAAATAACCTCTCGATGTTTGTGGTACTCTTTCAGATTGCTGTTAACTTGAACAATATTATATAGCAGCGTGTGGTTGTATTGCAGGCCCAAATAAGATGACTGAGAACAGAGTACAAGATATTTTCAATTAAAAGAGGAAGAAAAATAAGACTAGTGTAGTATGGCTCTTGTGCTTGCAATCAATAAAAGATATTGCTAAACTTAACACCTCTGAATGAGGGAGAGCAAAACCCTGTATGTCAAGTCCTTCTTTACTAAAGATCATTATAATCCTTGAAAACACCTCAGAGAGCAAAAAATAAGAAAATAACATATTCAGACTAATTGTACAGGGGACAACCATTTTCCCTCATCCTTTTTTATCTCTATTTTTACTTTTCAGAAATCAAATATTATAGTAGGCAATTTTACTTAAGGAAAGAAGATATACAAGAGTTTACAAAGACAAATTTTATTTCTTTATTTATATGACACAGGGTAAAAAAAATAAAACCCCCTACTCCTGGATTTATTTTTTTCAGAAGAGCAGACCTGGAGAGAAGGGAAAGTCCTGTTAAAATAAGAAAATTAAATATACTTCAGCCTTTATTCTGTTTTATTAATTTTTCCCTGTTTCAATGTTATAATGCAGTTCAAATTTTTTCAGACCAGAGTCGTTCTGCTGTAAAAAACAACCCCTCCATTGCAATGAGAGAAATAAAGTATTTAATTCCAACAAACGCCAATAACAAAAAAGCATTTGAAATAATGTTAATTTCACTGTACTGTATTTAAATTGAAGTGTGTTTATAATCCCCAGCTATGCTGCCCCTTGAGGTTGCAGCACACATTTCACTTCACCCCTTCTACTAATGTAGTACAGGCTGACATTTTGCAGCAGAAGGTGACTGGATGATTTTGTGGGACTTTATGAATGTTATCATATCCTCATGTCATTTCTTGGGCCAAAGAAATCAGTGGGCTTAATTCTTTTCTTTTCTTTATCCTTCTGGGAAATGATTCTTGTAGTTGGACACCAGGAAGCATACTGTGTAAACTTCATGCTCTTTCTAATTTGGTGCTGAGAGCCCACAGAAAATATTTGGTTTATGGCTGTGTTTGTATTTGAAAAAACAAAACCTGGGAAAATACTATTATACAGTAAGTGTGGTACCTTCATCTATCATTGCTGCAAGAGAAGAGATATAAATAAATCCTTTTAGAGATGGCATCCATAGATACTTCTTATCTGTATAAAAATGTACACAGCCAGTATCAGGATTTCATCCAATGCACCAGATCTGATACAACTGCTCATTTCAACTATCATAAGAGTTTTTCTTCAAAACAGCGTAAAATCCAATGTGCTAAGAAACAAGTAACGTAGTGAAAGCAAATGAACTGTTAAAATGCACAGACAATTACTGCTCCAGGCTAAAAGGGAGATCATTGGCCAGATACTTGAAGGGAAGCACACTTTGTGATTACTCACTGAACACTTCTCTGGCTAGTCAGATGTCTAAAGCTAACAGTCTCTCAATCATATTTAAATGTGGATCCCAAGTCTGCCTTTACACAGGAAAGCAAGCTGGGAAAAAGCTGAACACCTTCATCACACTTGTAATTTCTGCAGGTAGGAAACAAACAAACCAACCACCACGCATCTGATTTCACTGTGTTGGGAAAGCATAGAAATATTGCTAAGGAAATTATGTGAACATACTGTCCCATTCTGCTTCAAAAAGTGTGAGTATAACATTCTGAATACTTGTGCAAGCTTTAACTTCCTAGGTGGTCTTTTTGTAACATAAAGGCCGATATCACCTTCATCTGGTACGGTTATATTTAAGAAGTCTTGGCAAAAATAGGTTTCTCAAGCAACTGAAAGGTAGAATTTTCTAATGTTAAACACAATTCTCCAAACACAGTTATCTCCAAACACAGGTTCTAAATTCGTTAAATGGAGAGAGGGAACTATTCTGTCCCCGTTCCAGGGTAACTCCTAAACACAAAATATAAATGAAGTTGAAATACTGAAAAAGGACCAGAGACTGCAAAATATAACGCGCATACAGAATTTCACAACAGTTCATCTACTTTGGAGATGAGGCATTAATAAATTTACAGATCAATTGATGTCACTTATAAAAAAGAAACAGTAAATTATTTTAAAATTATCTTTACAAGTTTACATTTCCTAATACAACCAAAGTTATCTCAAATGTTTACATCAACTATGTTGTGTTTCACAAGTATTTTATATATAGAAAGAAGGGTATGGGAAGGAAAACATGCCCTGGATCTACCTAACATGAGATCTATCTGAAAGCATCTACTTGATTCAGATGATACGTGAGGTTTCATTAAAGTGTTCAAGAGCAAATAAATTTTCTGAAACCCAGAATTTCAGGCTCTGAAATTCAAGGGGGTTTTGAAATTAATTAGATCAGCTTGAAGTGAAAGGAGATGACTGGTAGCAATTAGCAGATATTTCTGGTAGCTCAAGACACAGCAAGAATTGTACTTTGTAATTAACATTTTTGAGCTTTTTTTCTTGGATTATTTCCCACCAGCACAGCTTTCTCATAAATCTGAAACCAATTTGCAAATGTCACTAATTTAAAAACATATTTTTATTACAATGACATCTTTACTATGAAAAATTACGGTGAAAAATACTCATGTTCCTAGAGTTTTATTCACTATCTGTATAGAACACTATATTTCTTTATTTATTATTTTTCTAGTCTTCATTACAAATTTATTTCTTCTGCTTCTCCAGTGCTATTTGATTTTTGTTTTGGAATGTTTCTCTAAAACTGTTTTATAGTGAAGAAGCAAATCTAAATCTTGTTATAGATATACAGATGATACAGGTCAGGTTTTGAAATATACTGTAACTACACACTATTACATGTTTTGTAATTTTTTTTCTGTCATATTTTGATTGTATCAGTTGAAATTATTTTAGACACCTATTTAGATATGTTTATGCAGAATTTGACAGATTTTTCCATTGATAAAGAAACAGAGTTGGAATCTGTGTGAAAAAAAGACACAACCCTACAGAATCATAGTAAGGTTAATAGAAGTTTCAACATATATATTATATGTAGCTTAAAGAAGCTTAAACATACTTATTATAATAGCATATAACATTATTTTGAGAGAGTGGAAATACGGCCTAACACTGAACCTCATGTGTTCTGCTCCTGACTCTTAGTGTTGGGGATTTTTCTTACAACGATGTTTTCATCTGCAGCATGTTTTACATAGAACAAATTGAGTTCAGTGTTTTTGGTTTCTAACCTATGTTTGGGAAGGAAATGCACATGTTAATTTTGAAAACCTTTGTCTATATCCTTGCTGTCACAGGTGCCACGTGGGAGCAGCCCGTGGTCTGTAACAGCCCTGGGATGTACCTGTGCCCCTGGGAAGAAGGCAAAAGCTGAGAGGGTACAAAGAATTGTACCTGTCTGTCCTCTCATTCAGCTTTTCCCCTTACCTTCCACTGCTCACAGACAGTACCACTATGGGTCTCTGACAAATGCAGTTGATTGCTAAGGAATTGAAGAGGCGAGATGGCAAAAGTGTCTGGCCTTGCAATGGCACAAAAAGCAAGCAGGCAAGACCAAAAAGAAGATTGGAAATAAATAACTGGGAATTCTGTAACATGATATGGGACTTGTTCAGGCAGCCTCCTGTAGTGTTATACTATCCTTCATCACCTACAGCATAGACAATTCCCCAGCACCCCTGCTGAGCCTGAGCAAGCAAATTCATGAAAACACACCACAGATCCGTCCAATGGGATACTGCACACAAAGTTACTGTTAAATTGATAATAACTTTTTGTTGCTGGGGAAATGTCTAATTTTATTCTCTTCTCAAACAGATGATGACTAACCTCCAAGGTCACAAAATAGGTGGAGAATATTGCCCACTATTAGTTGACTGCAGCCAGAAGCTGCTCAGTTTTCCCAGAATAATCAGCAATTCAGTTTCTCAAACAATGTAGGGGTGAGGGGTGGAAAATGAGGCTGGGCTTTAATTACTGGCTTTGAACATTTATGCTATTAGGGAAATATCTAATTAGTTAGTTATTGCAGTTGTGCTTCTCTAAACAGAGCAGGAAGGAGAGAAAAAAGAGAATGGAATATGTTCCTCCCAGTACATAGAGCCAAAAGGAGGATGAGAACAGATGAGAAGGAAGAAGCAAAGCCATCAGCATCTCACCTCCAGAAGAGCTGAGCTGCTGCCAGCTCGGGAGGTTGTTAACTCATGAGCCAAAACCAGCACTGTGTTCTCAAAGACTTTAAGAAACAGGTGAAGCGGTGCCTCTAAGTCACCTTCCAACTGCTTCTCATTAAGAAATGAGAAAATTATGTCTTATTAACGAAGGTTTCTTCATAACATAAGACATGATGTGTACATTTTGGTGAGGCCTGTTGTAAATGCTTTTTGCATTATGATTATTTCATGAATGTTTGTAGTTTTATTAAGCTACAACTAGAGGTCAGCTGGCTTTTGGTTGTCACTATTGACAGTAATAAGCATTCACTTTATTGAAGGATGAAAATAATGTATGCAATGAACAATGAGTTTCTGCTAAAAATACAATTCTTACTTGCTGTTTCTCTGTTATTACTTTCCTAAACTGCAAACAACATCAGTCATTGAAGACAAACTGCTGTGCTATGACAGAAAATATATGCTTGCCTTACAGTCATGTTTTTCTTCTTTTATAATGGACATTATTCATAATGGAAATAATAAATCTTAATGACTGGTTTCAAGAAATTTGGCATCAGACAAGTTCATATTTTATTCAACGTTTTAAGAATTGTTTTTCAGAAAAAAATGGTAAAGTGAATCAGACCTTGAGAAGATTATTCATCCATAGATTCACAAGCCGTTCAGAGATTATCATTGTGACCATGAAGTTCGATCTCAGGTATGCCACAGGCTGCTGAATGTTTTCATTACCAAATTACAAATTGGAAGCAGTGAATATCTACAACTACACAGCTTAGTCAAGACAATTATAAAACGGTCTGATATATTTTCAGGTTTGTTTTTGTTTTTTTTTTAATGTTGAAGCAAGACTAATTCACTCATGGCATTGTTACTATGCGTTCATGGACCGAGATACCACTAGTGTCCTTCCCCCTCTTCTTAAACATTCAGAGTTATAGCCCTAATGTCAAAATGGAAGCTTTTATCATTTATGAAAGAAAGGACCATCTAGTAGAAAGAATATAAGACTATTCTGTAGAAGGCTTGTTGATAGGATTTATTTGTTAGGACTGTACATAGTATTTTTGAAGTCAATAAATACATAAAATTATAGAGATCATATAAAGAGTGTATATATTTTTCCCACAAAGGGCTTTTTAACCCCAAGTGTCAATACTTCTCTTCTACTTTTGTTCATTAGTGAACTGAACAGAGTATAGGAACCAGACTGGAAATCATATTTTTCTCATGAAAAGAACAATATTGATAGTCAGGGATAAATTAATAAATTTCTTGGTGCATTAAAACATAAAAAGAAAATAAAAATGTTCTTCTTAAACCTGGGGTTCAGAGCTGGAATTTGTTGCACCTGGCATGGGCACAAATGATTTTTAGTTCAGAGATTGTCAGTTACGTGTATAAACACTTCCCTTTTAATCAAACAGTTTTATGGTTAAAGTATTTAGAAGTCATTTGGAAATCACAGTTCAATTCTTTTCTCTAAGAGGATTTTAAACCTTTTACCTTCTACAAACAGGCTGGGCGCTGGGGATGAGATGACCTGGCTCATCCTCCTGAAACCCTTCCATGTTCCATTAAATGTCTGCTCATGCAGGGATAACACTGCCAAGATTAACAAGGTGCTCATCAGAGAAAGCAGACTGCTGATCCTGTCCAACAACACAGAGCACACCTATGAAAAATTCTCTCATAGTATTATTGAACTAGACTTCCTTAATATACACTCAATGAGTAGTATTTAGGCAATGAAAGAAAAATCAATAAAATTATTATTGATAGATTCGATTTGTATAAAATATTTATGGGAATTGGCCACCCATTCTCTTTTCTTCTCCTCATGCTTTTGAAAATATTTGCATTATATTCCTGATAATGGAAAAATTTGTAAGTATGACTGTGTGATTCTTGTCACTATGGCAGAGGTTTGTTTTGTACAATGGCTTTAGTCAGAACGAGAGAAGAAAGATTAATTGAATGCACGCTAGCATGTTAACAGTGGTACATTATGGTGCATTGGTGTAGTTAATGAGGTGCTCACATCCCAGCTTTTGCAACTCTGCTTACATGGTGGTTGAAGAAAGGATTTCTTGCCTGGTGTAAGTCAAGAGAACCAGCTAGGAGATAAAAATTATGAACAACGTGACCCTGAAGGAAAGGAACTATGAGTAGGATGATCTCTTTATTGTCACCTAAACTGAAATGAAGAGGAGAGATAGACCTATCATTTGCTAGTAAAAGTTAAGAAATAACAAAAAATAACACTTGGAAAAAAAACAGTACTTAAAAGAAAATATTTACTTTGACTGTTCTGTTGAAGGCTAATTGTTTTCATGATATAGGTGAATAAACTAGATTCCAGTTTGAATAACTGTTGTCTTTGCAGGTTGTTATATTTATAAATTGCACTTAATACTTGAGTTCATTAAGGTGATTTCTAAAAAAATTAGCTCTTGGGTAAATGCAAAACCACACAAAGTTTAAAAATAAAAATAAATTGTTAGAATACTTATTGACATCTTTAGTCAAAACAAGGACTGATGCTGATGCTAAGAAATGTAAGCAGTGGTTATAACAGTACAGAAGTGGAATGGGAGGAATAATCAAATGTTAAAATTGAATTTTACTGTCTGCTCTGTAGATTATTTTATCTTTTTAGGTATCTATATCTCTGTAACTAATGTCTGGAAGTATTCCAACAGCCTGAATGAGGACCAGGGTGCAAAAAAGAATTAAACAGCTTGAGAAAAGAATTGGACCAGAGTTTGCTAGTTAGAAATTATGAAATCATTCACAGTTCCTTTGTCATTTTTTTTGCCAGTTAATAAAGCAGACTAATAATTTAAAAACATGTTGCCTCTGAACACATTTTTTTCCTAGTAAACATTGACAAAAAAATATGATTAATAATATAAATTTACCTTTCAGTGAAAATGAAATCTGCTCTGGGTTGGAAACACTTATGCAAGGAGCACCTCTGTACATGAAACTTGTATTCAAGACCACTTGTATGTACTCTCTGTAAAACATGATTGACCAAATCCTTTCTTGTTTCACTTCAGTGATCTCCCACTTGATGGAAATTCTTCTGCTGAATCTAGCAGAAAATATTTGCCTACAGCTTATTGTGTAAGCAAGTCTTCTATTTAATTACAAGACATTTATAAGGTATGAAAACATGCCATACAATACCTCTTGTATTGATGAGTTATACATGTGCACAGATAACCAATTTTTAGTCCAAAATATCAGTGATTGTCACGACTATAAGTAAATTCTTAATTTCAAATAGAAACAACTCTTAAGCTGCCAACATTTACAAAGACCACCGTGCCATTGTTACTTTGTTGAAAAATATAACCTTGTGAGAACTAGTGAAAAAATTCTCTCCCTTTTTGTGACATAATGAGCATAGTTCACATAAACGTTCTGCTTGTTCTTGTTAGCAAGTTGCTAATACTAAATAAACAAAGTAATGACAAGCTGAAAAATATTATCACTTATACAGCACCATTTGCAGATGCACTTTCAGCAGTATATATGTATCTCCTGAATATTAGACCTCTGTGGCAGATTTGAAATATTCCTATATCAAACAAAAGTCCTTCAATGCTTGACAATACCGAAAGCTTTCAGCACTGCAGAGACTACCCATAGAGGAGGTTTGTTCCATCAAGGACTCTGGAAAACAAAAATTAACTTTGAAAACAGTGATAATACAACCCCTCCCTTGAATCAGCAAATAAAATAGCAAATTAGTCAGCAGGCAACCAAATGACTCCTGGTTTTTATCACCAGAAGAGCAGAGGGAGCCTGAGGGATTAGTGGTGATCACATCAGGTTTTGCAGAGCAGCAGGGAATTTCACCTAGTTTTATATTTAACAGGAAAACATTTTGCAGTTTGATAACTACTTAACTGGGAACTAACTCTTCCATGTCAAAATGACTACAAGTTCTGGAGGTGAAAGATCAGAAGCAGCTTGATGCCAATGGTACATGCACAAAAATCCATATGGTTCTGCACTGAGGGTGTTTTGGTCTTATTTCTTTTTATAAACATCACCTATGGACAAAAAACTAATGGGCTTTGGTTCATGGAATGACGTTTTAGAAAACACCCTCATGACCTCCAATATTGAGGGGTTTTGCATGGAAACTGGCACCAAATGCAATCTACTCAACCTTTAAAACAGGCAAGTGCATCCTAAGTATACCCAATGAGGGAAAAAAATCTTCCATTGCTTTTCCAGGAGCCACAAGCTAAAACAAAAAACCCCCTACCTTACAATTGCTGTTTAAGCCCTTCTTATCCTTTCAGTTAGTTTTTTGTGAACCCCAAAAATAGTTTTGATGTAATGATATCTACATTTCAGTTGAGATTATAAACAAGTGAATAATGCAAAAGTTTCTAGCCTGGGGTTTTTTTGAAGTAAATCCCCAAGGCTTAGGTTTGCTGAGATGACCTATCCTATGTGAAAAATAATCCTAATAATTTTTCATCTAATAGATCTGAGGAAGGATGCTTTAGATGTAACCTTCACATAATTGAAGGTTATATTTTTCTTTCTCTATTTTTTTTCTTATTATAGGTTTAAGAGGAATTATTATCAGTACATTCTTTAGCACTTGGAAAGAGCCATGTCCCTTATGGAAATCCCTATGATCATTTTTAACAGTAAAAGAGAGAAGAAAGGAGCGGAAAATGACTGTCAAGCTCTATTAACAGGTGTGTGAAGATTCAAGAGAACTATTGAAGAGCTGTCTTTCAAAACTGGATTTGATACATTCTGAATTTGCAGTACCTGCATCAATTCTGTTTCTACTCGGAAAAAACCTCACACGTCTATTTTTAATAAACCATGCTTAAAAGCAGTAAATTCTTGGAAGAATAAGATTTTTAAGTATTGTTGCAAGTGGGCAAAAAAAAGATCATATGAAACAAATGAATAAGAAACACCAGAAATTTCTTTAAGGAGTCTTTAGAGTTCTCACACATGTAGGCTGAAGTTTAAAATTTTCAATAAAATATGGATCATTTGTTTAAAGTAGAAATAGTAGAATATATAGTAGCCATTAACAGATGACAAAATGTAAAAAATTATTATACACTTTCTGTCTTTAATGCATCCCAGTTCTCTTGTCTTTGTCATAATACACCCTTAAGTAAAACATTACTTAATTTTGAATTTACTGATTTAGAATGTTTTCATCAGGATGGGTTAAACAGAAATTTGCGTTGAATTCTCACTGCTCAATTCACACTCTTTTTAGTAAACTCCATGGCAGTAAAAGACTTCAAAAAATTTATGTGAGTGTGTTTAACCATATCAGCAGCACAGGCTGTGCTCTCTCTGTAGGAGCCTCTGTTCCACTGTGCCGTGCATTGTAAAGTGAAGCCAAAGTGCATCAAAGTAATGGAGAGGAAAGATGATCACGTGCTAATACTTTCCCCCTTTCTCACTGTGTAACCATCAACAGTCCTCTTGTAAAAGAGGAAGGAACTGAAGTCAACCCTGTAAGATGAGCTTACTCATACCTCTATGTGACAGAGTCCCGTGAATAATTTATGTATCAGACACAGATCTGGGAGATGTTAATCTTTCATAGAGCAGCAGTCAGAGCCCACATGGAGACTGCAATCACCATCTCATGAGCCACATGGCACAGCTGCCCGACAGAAACCACAGAGAACAAGGCAAGGAGTTGGCTTTGCTGCCAGTGTTTCTCTGGCACGGGAAGGTGAAGAAGGCCGAGAGCTGTATTTAGACAAATAGATTCCCCAGTTTTGGCTCAGGTGCCACACAACCTGTCTCCTCTGTTCATGGCCAGTTGAGATGCCATGTTACCTTCCTTCTTCCATCACAATGAGCCAGTTGTTTATGGTAAGTCACATAAGGATAGTTAAAAATCAATTTTCAGCTTCATTCTAAGTATATTGCTGAATCAATGAAGATCAGTTTACATTAACACTGTGCCTGGCCACAGACCTTTCCAACTTTCTCGTGTTTTCAGCTGGAAAAGGAAATCAAACCTATAGTAATTCAGTGGAACCAATAATATTCCATGTGAGTACTCCCCTTAAAATATCCCTCTTCTTCCTTTTATTTTTCTTTTTTTTTTTTTCTTGTTTTCCAGGACAGCTTGTATCAGTTGTCAATAATTCTATAATGAAAAAAATTACCAGATTTAAGGAACTGCGAAACTACCTGACGATGTCAATCTTTAAGGGAAGGATTTTCAGGCAGCAAGTCAACCAAAAATCAGTAAAAGCTCAATGTTACCTAATACTTATATTAATTTAGTGCCACTATATAATTATTATGTGGATATCTAATTGCATATCACATGAATCATTTTACAGGGAAATATTTTTTCATAGTTGCACGCTACGCTGCAAAACCCACATAATTAGCATGCAATAAGGGCAAGTTTCCAGGATGCAGTGCTTGTATTTAAGAAGAAAATAAGTAAGATCATTAAATTTCTGGCCTTGAAGAAGAATGTAGAATAAACAATTTTTCAGTTATTCTTACACAGTAATTTCTAAATTAGAAGACTCTGTTGAGTGCTTTTATGACACAAGGATATTACAGTCATGCTAATTTACAAAAAATAGTTTAAGGAACTATGACAGAACTATTTAAAACTGTTGCAATTATATGATTATTGTTTGGTGCAAAATGAAAAGGGTTTATGTTAAAAGTGATGCAAAAGCTGGAAATTAAGTGAGAAAAAGAAAAGCAAGCACAAAAATACTCTAACTGGATAGAAAAAGTTATTAAATTGTGTGACAGTATGAGAGTATAGGCCTAATGAAGTACAACAAGCTTGCAATTATCTCTTACTTACAAGAGCACCTTGATTTATGTTAGCAAAACAGCATAGTGTTTTTTGTGATTAAGTTCAGAAATACAATGTTGCAGCAGGCAAGTGACCTTTACAAAGCAGGAATAGGTTGGGAATGGCAAGGAATTATCCTTTTATATAACACTCTTCTCTTCCCTAAATTTAAAAATCTCATCTTCACTTAAACAATTCTAGGAAAAGATTTTCCTTGAAGTCATCTCCACAAAACATAGTCAGAAACTGAACTGGAAACTGTATAATTAAAACATTAGACCCCTTCATGATGAAATCAGAGAACTAAACACATATTAGCTAATCCTTACCAAAGTGCAGACTGGAACATAAGATCTAAAAATCACACGTTCTTCTTGTTGTCAATGCACATTTGGAAAAACTACTACAATTTTTGAAACAACATCCCATGAATATATATCTTGAAGTGATATTAGATTAACATTTACATCTTGTGAAGTTGTGGGACCTTCATGCATCGTTCTCACTTGAAAAGATATCACTGACTTCTGGTTTTATGTTTGCTTCCACTTATGTGACACTGAAATGAACATATATATATATATATATATATAAATAGCAGTATATTTTGAAAGGTACCAAGATGAATCTTTCACATTATGTAGGTATGAACAACAATAGGAAATATAAAAAGAGAAGTGATATTCAGCATCTGATTCTCATATCAACAGACTTACTTTCAAAAGTACAGAAGTGAAAAGATGATGATTTGTTCTCTATTCATTTTGGAAAAAAAGAAGCCTGACTCAAATATTTTCACCTTGAATCTTCCACTAAAAGTCAAAGGAGCCTTAAAATCTATTAATAAAAACATAATTATTTAGATAAAGCTGATTAACTAAAATAACCAATTTGAAAAATGTCATATTTAAAAGAATAAAAACATAGCACTATTGTTATTTATTTTAATAAATCATCAGGATTAGCAGTGCACTTTTAAAATTAAAACAACTATCTGTTGTTTATGTATATCAAGTCTAATTTTAAGGTAACATAGCTCATAGGTCTTGCTGCCTAGAAGATTTCTTGGACACAGTGGACATAGTGCCTGATGCCTGAGCATGTTATAGACTCTGGAGTCTGAGGAGCACTTCTCTTGAAGCATGCACAGTGATGTGCCTTGAAGCTGGTACCCTAATTTCAGCAGAAATAATGCTCAATAGACCCTACCTGAGGTCACAACTAATGTAATTTTTATACCACAACAAACTTTCAGCTGTACTTCAAGTCTGGCTTCCAGTTATTTAGAACTGGTTCCATGGTGCTGTGTGCTGACAAACGTGCTTCACAGAAGTACCACACAAATATCAGGGGCAGGGAGAAAGGGTTTCCTGAAACTCATGGTTTTATGTATGGGTACACAGAATACATTAATTTTTTACATTTAAAGGCAGACTGTCACTTCACTGAATTCATACAGGGCTTGGGATTAAGTATCAGAACCTGATATTAAATCCATAATTCAGAGAGACAAATTATGCCAGTCTTGATAATCCCTGTGTGATCTGTTAGTCCTAATCTGTCACAGGGTATCACCAGTAAAGTGATCCGAGTAGGAGCTGAGAAATAAAAGAAATAAAGAGATAAAAATGGAAATAACTAAACACAGAAAAGCAATCACCAGGACAGCACTAGGTGTAGTATGCTTTCACAGGATTAATCATGGAACTGGAAGAACAGAAAAAGGGTTATGGAAGAACTGTAGACAGCATAGTTCAGCAAATGTGAGAAAAAAACCTGGAGCTCTGATGGCAGTTATAAATTAATAAATCTGAAAGTAATGACAAATAGATTTCCTTCCTGGTTTGTAGGGACAGACACTATTAATGTGCCCTCAGTACAACTTTTAGTTTCTTTTTCTTTTCTCCTAAAAGCCCTTCAGATCTGTGGGGCAAATTCTATTCCTGTTTAGTTTTTATGTCACCATTTTTGGAGTGGTTACAAATGGGAGTCGTGGCTATTTTATTGGGGTTTTTTTCCCCTTGTATTTTAAACCCTAATCTCTTAATATAAAAATATTAAACACCAATTTGTTTTTCAGCATGAGAAATATGCAGGGAAATTAATATACTCATTAAACTTCTTAATTCAATGATGGAAGAATAGAACCCTGAATGATCACAAGAGTAATAGTCTTTGCAAGATTACTATGGAATGATATAGGCAGGGACAATTAAAGCATGCAGAGGATTTTATAAAAGAAATGGGATGAGTGAACTTCTATGTTTTATCACAAAGTTTTCAGACCAAAAAAGTGAAGCTGACTCTGAAGTTATGTGACAATTATCAAAATATAACTTTCCAGCTTTAAGGTAATAGATACCATATAGATATTTACATACATGTATTTCTAGATATAGCATTGAGACAAACATACAGATAGACAACACATTTCTGAATTCAGCAGTACTTTTCTGTAAAGCTATCATGAGTACATATAGATTTATTGATAAGATAAACTAGATCTTTTTATTTATATATCTATATAAACATATCTACAAATATATTCATAGGTATATAAAAGTAATATATTTAGAGCATTAAATGGTGTAATATTACTATATGTTCTATTGAGTCTTGATTAATAAATAATAAAAACATCTAAATCCCTCTAATGCTCTCATAATCCACAAAAAATATGTATAAAATCACATATTTAACTAGAATAAAAATACTGAGATAAAAAAGTCTGAAATGGCAACTTGGCATTTTTACTTGTTTTGTTAATTTATTTATGTAAGGGAGAAATTATTCTAATTTGCAGTTTGGCATATTTCAGGAACAATTTGTAGTAAAATCTCAAATCATATTTTTTAGCCAAAAATTAAAATGTGTCCACATAAGCAACTATAACCATGGTCATAGCACTTTTTTGCTCAAACTTTATTTCATAACAATAAATTGTCATGCTGAAATCAGTGTTTCATATAATCAAATAATTTCATTTAGAATTAAATATCCAAGAGAAAGAAGTAAAATAAAATAGAAAGAAATAGGCAAAATTGATGTGCTTCAAGTCAATATTTTCAAAGAGTTTATCTGAAAAGCAAATTCATGTAGATAATTTCTGCAACTTTAGATTTTTTTTTGCATAGACTTGAGAATTGATTTTTGAAGTGTTTATTTCCTTTTCAAGTGGAACATGATGATCCAGCCATACAGCTTCTGAGTTTACTTTTCATGAAATAGTGAGTCAACTGAACTGCTACTGTTTGTTTGGATGCCAAAAGCGTAGCCATAGAATTTATTGTTAGATGATGAGATTGTTCTTGATTTGATTTGATTGTTCTATTTGAATTGATTGTTCTTTATTTATGTCTTGGTTACATGGAGACAGGACATTTTACCAACTTCATGAAGCTCAAAAAGCTTCATATGGCTCCATAAAATGTCTTTTATGACAATCTTAAAAAAAAAAAATTAATAAAACAAGAACAAAATTATTTAATCCATCAAATGGACAAATCAATTAATTGTCATGCATCATATAATTTTGTTCAAAAAACATTGACCAGATTCAGAACTGTAGTAAACACATTCAGGTCTGCAGTAAACACACATGGGTTAGTCAATAAACAGCATGATACCACCTTGCATGAACTCTGAAGTTTCTGCATTTTCAATCAAGCATGATTTATATAAAAGAAAAAGTAGTTGTCACCTAATTATGGTCACTTCTAATCCCTAGATGTCTCTCTCAAATCCTACACTTGCACTACCAAAAAGTGTTTCACTAAACAAGACTATCTTGTAAATTAACTTCCTCCTTATCACTGGCCAAAGAACACATCTTCCATCCTGAATATCCTATATATTATCCAATCCACAAGCATCATAAATCCTTACCAGTCATTGGACATGAAATGCCCTGTTAGAAGACTTCATAGGATGATGTCTTAGGCAAGTATCTTCATTAAAGAACGTGCCAGAACAAAGACTTTCTTTAGCTCAAAACTTGCAGTTTGTGATGTGCTTTTGCAGTGTCTTTTGAAACAATGTTGCCCTCTAGCTCTTGAGGAATGAAAAATAAAACAGAATAATTTTTAAAAACACATTATGTGACTTGGGAGAGGCCAATCCAACTTGTCTGTATATTTCTTATGCAGCTGAAATCCTTGGCCTGGCTGGGAGTTTTTAGCTCTAACAGAATCAGCATTTCAGTTAACAGCCCCAGAGGCTGATGAATGAAATAAATTAAATTATTTAAGTCTTCACCAAAACAAAAGAAATGTTATAGAATGGTGTCTGCCTCCACTACTTCTCTAATGACATTTTTTCTTCTAAAAGATGGTATTTCAAGAATAAGGTAAATGCTGGGTTCTAACCCATAGTATGAAAACTCAAGTTATGAAGAACTTAAAGGACTCAAATATTTAAAAATTCAATTCCTTCATAAGTACCTTTGAATTTCAATGGATTTTAATTATAATCAAAAGGATGTTTCACTGGAAATTACAAATAATAATAGCAGAACTTGTCAGAATGATAATCCACTTCTAAGGGAAAAATACTGTCCTTCATAGACTGATCAAAAGCATGACCTCAGGGATAAAATTTTTGTAGTTCACTTTATAGAAAGAATGGACCAAGTAGCAGAGTTTTCATGCTGCTAGTTCACATTCCTTAAGTCAAGAACAGTGTTCTGTGAATGTAAAAATGAGAATTACCAGCACCTCTTCCTGCTTCCCACTCAGTATTTGAACCTGCTTGAAAGCTGAGCAATTTCTTCTGAGCATCTTCTGTCTCATCCCTGAATATCTGCTTGGAAAATAATTATTACTGATGACTAATAAATCTCTTCTTGAACAGATTTAAGAGCTTGTTCTAAAGAATGTTTAGGACAGCAAGAATTGAGAAGCCTACAAGATCAAGCAATTGTTCAAGTTATTTTGCTGAAGGCAATTGTGGTACAGTGACTGAGCCTCTATGATTCAGTGAGCAGCAGAGGACAGGAGCCCTGTTCTGTGGGTAGGCACTGCAGTGCTGGTGATTCAGGATAATCTCTTCCCTGTGAAGAGTAGTGAAGTCATGATGGCAGAGAATTTATCTCTTCCCTGACTAAACAGCTTCTTGAGAACAGGCCTCCAGAACAACTAGCCTTCTTTACGGAAAGTTGATTTTTCTTGTTAGAATGTGGCTAAATATACACACGTATAATTTCCAGAGTATGAACTTAATAACTTGAAGACATCAGTGAGTTCTTATTTAAACTAAGTCAGCAGAAGTTACTGGGAAAGTCACTAGATAAATTACAAGTTGCTCTAGTATGAAATTTGAAAAGAATCCTAATTCTGGTTTTAATTGCATTGTGCTGCAAATGTCAAAGACTTTCTCATTATCTCATTTGTTGCAAATGTTTGTTGGTGCCAAATATAAAGAAAATTATAAAAGCACTTCAGTAAGCTATTAATATGTCTATTTCTAACAGTGTTTAAAACAGAATAAAAGTTTTTTATTGCCAAACGGGAAGAGAACCTTCCATTAGGCTGTAATCTTGTCATGTCAATTTATTCCTCTTGTTGAGAGAAAACCCTCTTGCTCCTTTGGTTTTTAAAAGAAAAATAATGGTAGTAAAACTGTAATATTAAAAATCATACCACAAATGTACATTCCTAGATAACTTGCAATGATAAAGTACTTTTTACTCTTTCCTTTAAGAAAGCAGTATATGTATTTTGGAAGTACAAATAAAAGTATTTGCCTATCAAAGACAGACTGATAAAAGACTGATAAAATTTTAGCTGACTTCACTTTATTTTGAGGGTGGAGTTTGGTCTTTTCTGTTTATCCGTATAATTTTACTTTTTAAAGCTGAACATGTTTCGACATTTTCCTGGTTTCTGTAAATTCCCAATGTCAGTATTATCATGAGAGCAGGTATAAAGTATATTATAATAATTGGTAAGCTGTAATTTGTTTATAAGACAAAAAAATTATGTAAATTTGTATCTCTATATAGTTATTCATTAAGCATCTGGGAAAAACCAAGGAAATCTGTTAACTCTTATAAAATAAGACATTTTTCCCTTTATTTTCTCTCCTCAACATCATATACTTCAGAAACACTTCAAAGTTTGCTGTAGGCAAGTAAAACTATATGTAGTTGTTCTTTTCCTGGGAAAATGGAATAAAGTAGCAAAGAAAAAACTACCAGAACAGATCTTGTTTGCAAAGAATGGAAAAAAATATTGCAGTTAAAGCAATGGGTTTTAAACAGAGACCAAATAATTCAACAGTAACAGAAGTGATGAGAGAAAAAAATAACCAACCAACCAACCAACAAAAACCAACATACAAACAATCAAAATAAAGAAAAAAAAAAACAACCAACCACCACTTTTCTGTAAAGCATAAAAACCCAGGGAGTGGGAATGCAGTACAAACTTTTAAAATATTTATTTTGCAGCTGGGGAATAGTGCATCAAACAAAAACACATTCAATAACAACCATTTCCTCTCTCAAAGAAATAGTACGCTGGCTTTTTTTTTTCCTTGCCAATCATCTGTTATTGTTCTGTCAGAGATAATAACACCAAAAACTATTGACAAAGTGAAGTCTCAAAGCAAATGTTACACAAGTGCATTGCAAAGTTGATTTCTGTGAATAAATCACCCATCCTTTCTGAGAAAGTGATGCTACACTGACCTGAGTCACACCATCTACCTACCTGCTCCCGTTCTTTTTTTTGCAGGAACTGTTGACAAATAGTGTTGAAATAAACAGGTCCCTGCATGTAGCTATGGAATTTTTAAAGAGACACTACATTCAGGTATGTGTTGTTATGGACTCCACGTTCTTACAAGAGTTTCTTGAATTAAATTTGTAGAAAATGTTAAAGAAAAAAATCTTTCTTTTCTGTCAGTAGTACTTACTGAGTGATGTTTAATCATTATCTCCAAGCTTGTGCTGAATTCTGTCAGAAAGACAAAGAAAAATTACCGATGCTTATTTGTCACTTATAAACAACTTCTGCTTTTTTTTCACAGCCCTGAATATATGATAGAGAAACTTTTCAGAACTCTGAGTTCTTGAAATTTAAAGACACATATGAATGTGGCTTACATGTCAACATTTCTATAGGGTTAAGCAACTGCAAAACCACCCCTTATGGAATAAAATATGATTCTTTTCAGTAACAAACAGCCAGCATAAATGAAGAAAAGAACATATAAACCCACAGGACTGGAATAATAGTAGGAATTTCTACTCTCCAGAAAAATATGGTATTATAAAAAAGACAGTTGTAAGAGTAAAAGTCTGATATTCTTACAGAAACCCAAGAATTTTAAACTGTAGGAAGATGCAAATGTAATTCAGTACTATAATAACATGAAAAAGTAAAAATCTCTTGTACCTTCTCTAGTATAATAAATGTTTTATATTCAAATATATAAATGAACATAATGAATACATAAGTTTTGACAGTAAGCTACTACATATGCATTAGCTTAAAGTCTGTCAAAACTGTAAGAACACCACTAAATGAAGATATCTCCGGAGCTTAAAACTAACTTTTGGAATCTGTCACCTCATGAAAATGTTTTGAAATATATTTCCTGAAATATTTACTAATTTTAACAAGCAATGTTCTTCTTCTGGCCCCAGACAACAGTTCTGTTTCACTTTTCTATGCAAAACAGATATTAGATAATCAAGTTAGTAGCTCACCTTTAAGATATGTACTAAGAGATCACTTGCTGATAATAGGTGCAAATGAAAGTTCATTGCATCCCAAATGGAGACATCTATTAAGACCTCCAACCCAGCTCCTCCAAAAAAAATTGTGGTGAGTATGGAGGACAAATATCTTGAGCTTTTTCATGCGGAACTGTTTAAAATATGCTCAGTGACTCTGCTTTAGTGAAACATTATAAGTTGTGAGGTTGCAGGTTCAGAGGTCTAGAACCACCAAAAAAATATTAAGATATTGACCTAATAAAGGAATCTTAAAAGACGTATATAAACAAGTGTTATGTATAATGTTATACTGTTCAGAAAATTTCCAGACTAATTTAATTACAGGAAGAGAACAGAAGGTTGGTACATATATGAGAAAATCTTCTTACATCAGCATAACTTCTTTAAGTTTTGGAGATTGGGGTTTTTTTTCTCCTATGAAATAACATATAGTAAAAATAAAACACCAGCAAATCCTGAACTAAATTGTTGTTCAGGTGTTGCAAAGTAGGTTTTTTTTTTTTTTGACATTTTGAAGTGTATCTCAATTCCAGTACCTTGTTACCCTGGGATGTTAAGTCATTTTCACTTCTTCAGGAGTGCCTTGTGCAATATCTTATTGATATACAATGCAGCAATATTTCAATGACATCTTGGAAACTAGATGAATAAACAAAATTAAATTTAAAATAAATATGTATTCTCTTTCTAGATCTCTGCTTTAATTATAAGCAATCAAGTTTTTCAGCATTTATATCATAGAGGGACTTTAAGACAGCTAAGTTAGAAGACATTGACCTATAACTCAATGTATGCACATATCAATATAGATATTTTTAGCTTATACAGTTCTAATTAAATTAAAACCAATCTTTATCAGCTTGCATTTTTGAATTTGCTGATTCTGTTTCTATTTTAAATTCTACCATCAGAGTAATTCCTGGTGGAATAATGGCAATATAGCATGCAAATTATCCTGAAACCCAACTAATATAAGTGAAAATTAACAGACAATAAATCCTTTATAATCTTGCAAAGAATGTTTCTATGACCACAGAGCCTGAAAGTTATATGTCTTTTTTACTTACTTATATACTTATATTTCATAGCAAAATATAAGTAAATATTTCCTAAAAGGAAACAAACATTAAAAAAAAAAAATCTTAACTGGTTATGAATGACTAATCTATCCCTGTAGAGTTAGTATTAATAGCATAATACTAAAGTTATTGAGCACTTTGAAGCCTCATGAAGCTCGTGGAGAGCGTTAATGTTCCGCATCCCTTAGGAACTATAAAATGGAAGTCATTTCTTGCAGCGTATACTTTCACACTAAGTGCTGAAATCAAATATATGCTGTGAAGTTCACACACATTCAGGATGCCAGCACAGAGTCCTGCACTAAGTAAATCTTGCTTAGTGATTCAAAATAAAGATTTAAACAAAGTACCCAAGTGTGCTGTGCTCCAGGTGCTGGTCTCTGCACAGGATTAATGCCACACTGATACCAGGAGTGCTTCTGCAGTCCTGACTCAGCAAGCTCCCTAATGATGCAGAAAAGCTACACCAGTCAAAAGTGACATAGGATACTGATTTCAGGAAGTCCAATCTGGATATATAGAGGCTGATATACACACACAAGCACATCCTACCTATGTTCTGAGTAAGCCAGATGCTAACCTTGAACCCAAAAGCAATTAGCCCCAGCTAGCACGATATTTAACTTATAAATCGAAACTTGAGGTTAGACATAACTTTTTAATGTCTTAGTGAAAAGCTTTTTCCATAATCTATCCCTATTCCCAATCTACCTCTCACTATTTATTTTCAGAAAAGTGTTTGGATCCTGATTTGTAAACTGATAAGATGTCTCTACTTACTAGTTTACAGTAATTTGAGGGAACACATCTCAGTGTCAGTCTTGTCAGTCCAAATGAATGCTTGAGTTCTTTAATGTAGAAATACAGTCCTTTCCTCTCCATTTCCTTTTTGAGCTCTGCCATATTTACAAAATTATAGAATGGCTTGGATTGGAAGAGACTTTAAAGATCATCCAGTTCCAACCCCCTTGCCAGAGGCAGGGTCAGCTTCAATTAGACCAGATTGATCAGAGCTCCACTCAACTTCACCTTGAACACTTCTAGGGATGGAACATCCACAAATTCTCTGGGCAACTTGTTCCAATGCCTTACCACCCTCACAGTAAAGAATTTCTTCCTAATATCTAACCTAAACCTACTCTCAGTTTGAAACCATTTCCCCTCGTCCTCTCACTACAGGATCTTGTGAATAGTCCCTCTACAATTGTCCCTCTTGAAGCTTCTTTAAGTACTGGAAGAGTGCTATAAGGTCTCCCTGGAGCCTTATAGATTCAGAAAGCTATATCCATATTATAACATAACTAATTAGTCTTGGCTCCAGGGTCAAATGATACCCTAAAAACCTTGTTTTTCTACCCATCAATATGAAAGTCAAAATAAGTGTGAAGGAGATAAAATTGTAGATAAAATCAAGTCATAGAAGTCATCTGAAACTTGTTCTTAAGGCTAGTAAATAATTCTGGAAAAGGTGAGCTACAAATTTATCAATATATATAACAGGCAAATGAAATGGTCAGAAGTGAGACTATATCCAGGCAAACCTGAGTGTGACAGAGACATCAAAGTATTTCAGTAGATTTTTCACCCAATACGATAACAAATACAGTAAATAGTTTGAGCTCCCTAGTGGGAGTTGTGCTCAGATGACAAATTATTTTCACTATGGCAATTATGAATTGAAGACCTGCTGTTTCACCCATCATATTATGATTTACTTGAGAGAACATGAAAACAGCTTGTGTGCTGTACACAGACCACCCCTACTCCAAGGAAGAAAAAAAAAAGAAAGCTTAATTTCTTTGTAGATCTTCACATTTCAAAGATGATCTCCATATTTCAAATACGCTTGAATGCAATACAAAGTAATAACTGAGCATTTACTCTAGTTAACCATTTCAAACACAAAAAAATAAATTACAGCTATTGACTTAATATATTATGGCTACATTTACAGGAGTGTCCGATCCTACTCAACATCCCTAAACAGGTTTTCCACAGATCTTTTGGACTTGGTCCTGAATTCCTAATTACTTGGCTAAGCCTACTGAGCAGCCCATAGAACTCCTTTAGATTTAGGACTATGGCATCAGGGTTATCATCTAAAGCAGCTGATTAAAAAATTAATGGCACCTACTGCATCAGAGGAAAGGAACAATTAAAGCTGAATGCCAGGGTTTTGCAGTATGGATGTGGACTGCAAGAACTGCAAATGGTGTCAGATATAGTACAGTGCTACACAATAATTCATTCCTAGATGTTGTCAGTACTTGCACATTCACTGTACATGTCAACACAAGAATGACATGTAATGAGAGTAGGATGCAATTATTAAAACAAAACAAAAGAAAAATATATCCTGAGTGAATCTTCCATTAGGGAACTACAAAAAGATTAAATCACTGATACTACAGTTATTTACATGAGTGTTGATTTAAAATACAGGTTTTAAACTCAGTCCATGGGACCGTGCATAGATAAAGAACAAAATTATACTAAGTATTGACAATTTTGGATCTTTTTATTTTTGTAAAAAATACCTCATTAGGACTTTAAAAAAGAATGCTGTAAAAAAGAGAAGGTAAGAAAATAGTATTTTCATCTTGTTTTAATCTTCTGGGACCAACATAAACCAGACAGATCTATCTTCAGTCTTGAACAAGTAAAAGCATAAACTGAATTCCAGGAAAACTCCACCTGTTCTGTCTTTGTGAATTTCAAGATCTGTTTCTCCTTCCCAGATAACTCTTTAGCTTTCATTTTTTCTTTTTCATTAAAGTAATGCCATCACATCTGGGAATTTCTCCTTGTTTAATTTTGGTTCCTATGGTAAATTCTTTTGTTTTTCACAAATATTTCTGCCAGTTTAGATATCAATTCCCTCCAGGGGAGGGACTCCTGTCAGGTGATTGTTGTTTGTTCTGTGAGACACTTCTGATGTGATGTCCTTCAAAGTAGCTTCAAGAACATAAATTGATTGCTGTTCATTAACATGCATATTGTCATCTGTTTTGTTATCATAACTACTCTAAAGAGTTCCTTTTCTTTTATGGTAGGCTTCCCTTTAGTTTAAAATTTATTATTTAGTTATTTTTTCTCTAGCTCAGAAATGTGACAGGATACAGCTTTCTATCTCAGAGGTATGATTCTATTGTTTATGAAATTCTTTGCATTTTATCTGCTCATAAATGTGAGCCATTATCAATCAATTTCTTTAAATTTTATCTATTCCTTAGTTCTTATCATTTGGTAATTCAGTATAAATCTCTGGGGAAGTTTTCCCTTCTGTTCTTAATTTTCTCACAGAACTGAAATTAATACTGAATAAAATTGTGATTCATTAAGGAAGTAATAGCACTTTTTTTTTTCCTACTTCAATAGCTATATAGTTCATAGTCCCATATATCCTGGTATTCTTGGGAAAGTCTGGTCTGGATAAACAATCAGCAATACAAATGTACACAGAGCTGATGTCCCTCATTGTTAGAAGATCTTACTTTATTTTATAATCTGAGATAAAGTTATTTTATTTCTTCAGAAAATGTATGATTCCTCAAAAAAACAAACAACAACAACCCACCACCTTATTTAATCCAAAGAAATGTATAAATCTGTTGTAATTTATAATCGGTGAAGAGTTCATTTTAAAGCTATAACAAAGATTATAGACCCATAAAATTAGAACTGCAGAGATGTAATTCAGAGGCCTCAGAAATTAAGATTCTATTTGGACTTTTTTCAGATTTAAAATACATTATTAGCATCTTAGATTATGTTAACACATATGGCTAAATGCAATTGTGCATACGCATTCTAGTTCCCATTTATACTTTGAGAAAGCATGGTTCAAAATACCTTTTTCTCCCATTCCTCTTACAAAAAAAATAGCCTTTTGCTCATCTCTGCTGCATTGTGATAAAGGATAGACAAAACACTAATCAGGAAAGAGAAATCTGGAATATTCTGGATTCAACTGCTGTCTGAGACCCTCACTTTGTGAATGTGAACTACAGGAGGTGAGATGCCTCAGGAAAGTGGCCTGGCAAAGTACTGAGCTCATTGAAGAAGTGAGATTCAATTGCAAGCAAAAAGTTCAGGAACTGGGAAATTCATTTAGGATATCACACATTAGAGGAAAGAATAGAAAGTATAGGAGGGTCAGGTTAGTCCATGGAATGTGGATTTAAACAAGTCTGGTTGATATCTGGAAAGCTACTTACTTTCCATATATGTCCTCAAAGAGGAAAAATAAATATCTTGATATATTTTGTGATTTTACTAATAGTGTTATTCTAAATTTATCATCTTCATTTTCCATCTAGACACTTTACATGTCTTATTAGCCTATTTCTGACTTCTTGAAAGTGTTTATTAATAGTACCTGTAAATATCATTTAGGGAAATTAAGTTTTCAGTACACAGAAAATAATCATGGATAGTATTAATCTTTTTTTGTTACTCATCTTTGGATATCCATTTCAGGACTAGATTCATAAAAATTATAAACTGAATTTAGAAAACTATGCATTACAAATTGGTGAGGGAGATGGAGGAGAATTTCTTCTGAAAGTAATAAAAATTACTGAGACAGAATTTTTCAATAACAAAACACAATCTGTTTTGTGACTCAGTAAAAAGAAGGAATTCTTTAGCAATGAGAACAGAATTAATATACTACAGAAAATAAACTTCACCACGTGTATATTTATACTTCCTTGAAGGGTTACACATAAATATATTTTAATTTCCATGGCATTATCTTGTGGTCTTAATGTCCTCACTCCTTCTGAAGCTTTCACAGCTCACAATCAGATCTTCTCTTAAACCTTGCTATTACTCTTCCATTTTGTACACACCTAAAACATTCATTTACTTCAGGAGGAAATCTTGCATATAAAAACTGAAAAACAGATCTTCTAAATCCCTCTTTCAATGCTTTTACCTCCTTTCTCCTATGTCTCTCGAAGGGATATCTTCTAGATGTCCCTTATGCCAAAAGTCAGATCAAGTCCTCCTTTTTAAGATCTCTTTTTTTCTGCTAGGTTAGAGAGAAATTTAAAATGACTCACAAATTATTATACAAAATACTATTCTTATATTTAACCTTATTTTCTTTAAAACCAAAAGATTTGGAGTATCTCCCAACAGAACAAGTCTCTAGATGTTCTTAAGATGAAACACATACTTGTGACTTGTTTTCTGTGTTCAGACAGCTAAAGTACATGTGCAAACAGAACTGTTCTATTCAACAAGCATTCCTTTTTTTTTTTTTCCTGCAATTCACTTTGCCAGCCTCCTCCTTATTAAAATCCTTGTAGGACCTGATTTCAGAGCCACACATCATCAAGTTGCAAAACACAGTGCTGTAGCATATAACTCAGGAATAGATTTAAAAATAAAGCTTGGCATTTTGAAAACTAGTAGTGTGTTAGTTTTATAAACAAAATAATGTCTTAAAAATTGAAAAAAAATATTCTCTGGGATTCAGAGAACCTGATTCAGCTTTCATAATGTGAATGCAAGGATGGAAATGGGAAAATCTAATGATGTCTGCAGAATAACAGCACAGTAAAATCAGTGTTAGATCAAAATGTTACTCAAACCTGTGCTTCTTTTCATATCTTCTATGAAGCTTTGAGCAGTGCACCCATGAGCCTGTTTTCAAGTTCCTCATATCAATGAAGTAGAGCAGAATGGAAGGCAATGTAGAAATGCAATTAATAGCAAGAAATGCTCATGCAGAGGAAATTGATGAAGAGACAAAAAAAAAAAGCTGAATATTTGATCTCATTGAAATCTGGGGGGTTTATATGACTTCCTATTCAATTCTGCCTCTAGAATAGTCTGTTTATGTTTTTCTTCTGGTTTGATTGCATGATGTTGCTCTAATGGAGATGAATAAAGTATCAAGAGGTTAATGAAAATGATGTGAACTATTAAAAGTACATTTTAGTGAGACTAATCTAGCATAACACAGAAATACAATTCATGAATAATTTTCTTCAACACTGTGTATATGAAAGACAATATTAAGCAGCTAAAGATGGCAGTAAGGATTTTTGTTTGCTAGTACTCATATGAGAAATTGTTTAATAGGTCAGGCAAATTAAAAAAAGATAGTGATTTCTCTCAAGAACAGCTTTTGTTTGGACTGGTATTTCAGTCCATTCAACATAGCCATGTCCTAAATTAAATTAGTTGTGGAGCTTTATCATAACTTGTTAGTAAAAAGAGTACAGAAACACAGTTCTGGAAAGGGAAAAATATATGTTCCTATTCTTTCTGATGTAGGCAATTGATACATATGTAAAAAAATTTTAAGGTTATAATTTTGAAATTTTATTTAAAGCATGAATGTCTATTTCTAAAGCTTAGTTGAATGATATTTAAAATCTAGTTTAGATAGCCAATAGAAGACTTTGGTATAAGTAAGCTACTTGTGTCCTTCTTGCCAAAGACACCACCATTAGAAAATTACTTAAAAACTTGCAGAAAAAAGGCACATTATTTGTGCTGATCATCGTGCAGCTACACCATTAATTTTGGGTACTCCTTAAAGAGATTGCATTTCATTTGTAGAGACTTAATGTGCTCGTTAAAACTCATCAAAGGAAGAAAACCATCACTAGAAGTCATTTAAAAAATAAAGCCTACCCTGGAAAAAAGGAAATGCATATGTCTGCGTGAACTATATAAATAAATATAAATGGCTACCAGGAGAGCTTCCCACACACACACACATTGCTAGATTCTCTTTACAAAGATTTTCTCTCTTTGTCTTTCCTATCACTTAAAATCCTGAGGAGGTGAGGTAAGCAGCACCATCCACATTCCATATATAGGGTGATAAAAGAGTGTCACCTCAGCCACTAACAAGACTTTTTATGTTAAAATTGCTGAATCTTTGGAAGCAGAATTAATCATTATTCTCTTAATTCCAGATGGCTACCTTCCCATTAAGGCATTTTTCTTTATCACTATTATGCCACTACACGTACTGGCAGATAATGACTATTTACCTTTTTCCTTTTTTATTTTTTTTTCCAACTTACATTTATATGATTTCAAGTGGTTCTGCTGATAAAAGTCTAAATCAATGTCACCTCAACAAAATAGTTACTGTAATGTTTATTCTCTCTAATTTAATCCAATGAAAAAAGGAAACTAATCATGAAGACTTTTTCTTAAAGAGACAACCCCTTCCAAAGTCATGGTATTATTCTCCATGCAAACAATAGTATAGTTATCCCTTCTGATGTTTGTTTTCTCTTCCTAACACAATTTCCAACCTACTGCCAAGTTTTATTTTGTTTTCCTTATGGACTAAGGGGCCAAAAAATATGTTGCACATCATACTAAGTTATGTATTATTTCAGATCAAGAACAAAGGCCACCACAAACTGAAAGTAAGCTATACTGTTCTAGAGGAAGATGACCTCAGCCACCCATGCCCACCTCCCAAAAAGTCCTTTTACTCCCAAAATAAAAGCCACAGGTCAATAGGCTGATATAACCTCTCTCACCTGGAAGGTAAAGGGATTATACAACCTTTCCTAAAAAAAAACAAACCAAAACAAAATAATTGAACAAATTACAGAAGAAGGCCTTGGAATACTATGTAATAGCACCATCTGGTGACTTCAGTCTTGATGATTGGAGAAAATAGGAATGTACATTTTCAGCTGCATAAATACAGATGCCTCTTTTCACCTGCTAATCTCAGCAATCTTTATTTTAAGTAAAAGAGCAACTTCACTTGTGCAAATTGGTATAAACAAGATTGGAATATTGTAAAAATCAGACAACAAGAGTTTGTAATAAGGATTGTGTGCTTGTCTTCAAGAACCTTCTACATGCATGTACCTGGGGACAAGAAGACCTTTAGGAAAAAAATGGATACTTATGCTTAATGCTATGACATTTTCCCCACTCGATCTTTGAAAAGAATTCAGGTGATTTATCTGACATAAATTAAGTGCACTAAACAGAAGATCAGTAAATAAAAATATATCAAGGCAAGTACCAAGCTTCCACTTATTCCCTTGTGTTCTTTCAAATGAGTAAAACTCTGGGATATGTCCTTGTAATGACTTTAACTGGCATATCTGCATGTGGAATTTTAAGGAGGTTCAAATGAGAGGAAGAATTGATTTAGTGCAGAAGAGCTTGGCCTTGTTACTAAAGAAAAAGGGTGTTATAGGTTAAGTTCGGCAGGATAAGCAGCTTTTATCATCACTTATTTGTATTGCAGTAGCACCTTCCTACCAAGCCAAAGACCAGGACAGCTTGTGCTAGGCTAGCCATTAGCAAGAAGCAAACCTTGTCCAAATTACCTTATTAAGTAGGTATTCAGAGATTTAAAATCAAGGCACATATACAGCTCCAATCTTATGCAGATACACCACATCAAAATGTATTTCTAACATTCTGTTTCTCTCTTAAAAATAAATTTGAACTCAGCTTTACAAGACAGGAATGCTGAAAATAAATGAGTGTAATTAGTAAAAGCGAACTATTCACTACATAAATTCTGTGCTATGCAGAACAGAAAAGCAGAATTTCAAAATAACCCTGAACCTTTTGCTGTCAAAATACACAAAATACATTTGAAAGTACAAATAATATCGGAAAGTACAAAGTGATATATGAAAGTATAAAATGATGTATGAAAATATCATCAAAACAAAGCCTGGTTCAGACTATGTCTGGTTCAGGCAACAAAAGCATTCATTTTTCTTTATATTAAGTAAGAATATGTAGGATGGTACATACTTTCTGATTAGGAGAATTCAGAACTGAATTTGTAACAGGATTCGAAAGTATACAGGAAGGAAAGTTTTTTTACTAGAAAACTTCTCTTTAAAGTATTGGTTTAAAAAAAAAAAAAAGGAAAACATGATGAAAAAATTTGTTAAAATGGTCTATGAGAAGCCTTTATAGTATCACCTGCCAGGTTTTTACAAAACAGCAGTACCCTCTGCAGTAAGACCTGAGCATAGTTAAAGGATTGCTGCAAAAGGAAATTTCATTCTGATTTTCTGAAGAAAAACAAAAATTGGGAAATAATGGCATCTCTCAGCTTGTATGATTATAACATTCAAAAAATGGGACACTTTTAAGTATGATCTCCTGGTATACTACTCACAGGGCTTCGAGACATACAGGAAAATCTCTCAGCATGAAAACAATGTTTGAGAGTATCAGATGAACACTAACAGCAAGAGAGGTTGATATTTAATATATATTACATGTAAAGACATCTTAATCTAGAACAATTTTTGTCAGACTAGGGAAAATCAGAAACATATTATGGCAAGCTGAAAAGAGAGGTAACCTGAAAGGTTGCACCGTTAACTTTTTCCAGAGGCAAATATGAGAAGCAGCAGCTACTGTACACGAGATCCATGGTGCAATCATACAACTGGTGCCCACATACCTAGTGTAAAAGCAAAAGGGAAGGAATCCATTGGGGGAAGTTAGTGTTGGGATCCTCAAAAAAGTTCCTTATTCACTGTAAAACACGCTGATACACTCTGCTGCAAATCCTCTACTGTTGAAGGCAGGGACTCTTATCTTTGTAGCACAGCTAGATGAAGTTTGGATCAGAGATGTCTTTTTGCAGATCTACTGAATAGTTGGCTGGTTTGGGAGTCATTACCTTCTTTGAAGTTTCTGTTTCTGCAGATAAATTAAAATATTTTAAAATAAAACAAAGTTATGAATAATAATATGAATAATAGTGTGACTGGTATGAATAGATCAAAGCAATAGGCAGCAACTGCTGCTCTTTCCTTTAATGAAATGATGAAAAGCTGTCAAAGACTGCTTACCTGCAATGGACTACAGACCCAGAGTTCTTGCAGTGAGTGGCACTTGAACAGTCAACAACTGAGGGACAAAGATGTTCCATGAGGAAAATCTCACTTGCTTTCATCTTATGTGGACTTTGCCCAGTTCAAGGGTACATCTAATTCAAGCAGTGTCTTTTCTGTGGAAAAATTTTTATTTCTTTTTAAGAAAGAGGATTGTGTTGATTTAGTTGAATGCTAATGATGAAATCGGTTTCTTGTCAGCTCAAATCACTTCAGGAGTGTCTCAGAGACAGGTATGTGGGTTCTGGTCTGCAGCTGTACAACTGGCAGCCTTGGTTTGAATGATCTGCCTGTGCTGTGGGACCTATACTGCACCTCTGAGGGGCTCAGAGCAGGATCTCATCCTTTATTCCCTAAGATTGACAGGATCAAGCAATGGCAAGAAAGAGTCTATGAATGCATATTACTTATCTCAAGTGATTTTGTGTTAAAAAAAATTTAGCTCTTATTTTTTTTCTGTCAAATGAAAATACCTGGCTTAATAAGCACCAAAGACCTTTTGTATAAGTGGCTTTATCAAATAGTAAACTGGAAACTAGGAGTCCCCTTCAAGGAAAGACAAATGCAATTCAAGTTCATAAATCCTTGTTCATTGTAGAATACAATTTACTCCAGCTACTAACCTACAGTGGTTTTTTGGTCAAGACTACTTCATTTCCAGAGTTATGGTGTGTTTGTTTGTGCTCAGTATAATTTCAACTCTGAACTGTAGTTGTACATTGTGCTTTTAAGCTAATTCTTTTTTCTTTGTTTTTTTTCCCCAAGTTTGTAATTAAAACAGAAACATATTAAGTCTTGTTTACCTTCTGAGTATATATGTGCTTCTTTCTTATATATAATATTTTCGGAAAATTACATTGTGAGATGGTGAGGGGGTTTTATTTTACCAACTCCGAATAAACATCAATTGGGACCTGAAAATCTTAACATCACTCAGGTGCACCACACATTTTCTATAACACTGATAAATTGTACTTTACCTTGAGACTGTATTTCAGAAATGAGCCAGGTCTTACAGAGTTCAAAATGTTCCAATGAAGGTCTCATTTATTCCAGACTACTTTTCCTACTACGGAAAAGTAATTGTTGATTTCTCCCAAAAAGTGGATCATCTATAGACCTTGTTAAGCCTTTCCTTACCCTACCCCCTAACCCCTGACTTTCATAAACTTCTTAAAGAAATTTCCACCCATTTTGCTGATCAAGACTAAACATAAATCTTTGCAATACTAAACTGATCTAAACACTCTAGATAGGCATTTTTTTTCTCTTCAGGCTTTAAAGGTTTTTCCATAATTATTTTTTTTTTAATTTTACAATCTCATTTCAATACTCTGGATGTTAGGAAATTCATTAACTCCTTAGTAATTGTCTCATCTGCTGCATAAAATGAAGCACCTTTATCTGGTGTCTTCCACTTGACATGTCTCTGTTTGTACTCTTAAAAATTATGTTCAGAGTTAGCTACATCTTATTTCATTAAATATATATATAATGATTATACACATACACATGTATACAGAAAGACATAAATTATTAAATCACTTATTTTTATAATGGTCCCTGTCACACAAAAATGACTGCTTATAACTTTTAAGATATATGACTTGGTGTTTCATTCTATTACTTAATTGTTATATTACTAAATAATGTAGTTTAGGTGGTACATACTTATTTTTATTCATTATTGCATCAATTTTGATATGATGAATAAATATTACATTTAAATAATTTTTTATATTTTTTAAATCACTATGGAAGATGCATATAATGGGGCCAAGAATAGACCATTGAAGGATATAACTGGAAACACACTGTTGGAGGAAAATTTCCTGTTATAATCCCTATGGAAAATGCACTTAAGGTAGGCTTATTGATATTCTATAGCAGTAATTTTTTTATCAAAATATCATGCAAAAGTAACACAAATCTCAAATGGTTTGCAGAGGTCAATATCAACATTTACATCTGCCAACATATGAGATCATCAAAAAATCCTAACAAATGTATTAAACAGATCTCACCTCTCCAAACCATGACACGCATTAACCACACTAATTTCCTTTACTTATTACAGCTAAAAAGAGATGCTATCCATTCAAGCTATCTGTTCAATCTCTATCAAGATAATCATGTTCAAGCTTTTCTAATGTGTATTGGCACAACAGTGCTTTTGATTGCTCCTCTGGCATTTTCCTCAGTGATTCAAGCTTTGATAAATATCTAAATGATGTTTTAATGGTTTTAATCCACTTGAGAACAGTTTGCCTGTTCCCAAAGATTTAAGATGATAAGATTAAATTGTTTGAACTTCTTTCAAGTTACTAATGGAATACGATGAATACAGGACTTGACTTGAAAATAACTGTTGCAAATTTAAAATCCAACTTAAGTGTGAAAAAAAGGCCAATGATCTCAACGAGTTTCAGACAGCCTATGGACCAGCTTATGATATGCTCATTGCATATAATCCATATCACTTTTTTCCCTTTCTATTTTGCTTTTGTTTTCCTACTATGCTAATATTTATTTATTACTTTTTTTTTTTCCATTTGGGAAATCCTGAATTTCATATTATGAAAAATCAACACACGTATGTATTAAAAATTCTAGAAGGTTTTTCCTCATTATAAGGAATAAAGTGTTTGATTTTAATTTTTGTTATATATTCAATTTATATTTTGAGTATATATTTCATTTTTATATATGCAGTGCTTACATTGTTGCATATTTTCTTATAGTACTCAGTTCTATATTTTGTTTTTGTTCCATAAGTCAACGAGAAAAATATAATTTTTTATGCAATTAAAATAAACACAAATCCTAGCTCGTAAATTGAAACAAATCCAAACTGAACTTTAAAACTTTCAAACAAAGAAGAAAACCAAGACATATTTTTTAACAGCCAATTTCAATTTGCATATATTTATACTCTCTGATTCAATTTGAGATAGGAAGCAAAAATGCTAAAATATCATTGTGAATATCCAACTCAATTCTAACAGGAGACTAGGAATCAACCAAAGGAAGAAGGGGAGAAAAAAATAAAATCAAAATAAAATCTACAGTCAGTACAGAATGAAGTATGTCTATCTATCCTCTTAGGTATTTTGTGAATACCTTCAAAGACAGTTTTCTCTTTTCTTTATATCTACAATTACTAAAATAACAAATCTGTAAGGCATGGGATGCAAGAGCAGATGCTCTTTTAGTGGTTCTGTACTGCTTGTCTAAAAGTGGTCGGTATTGCTTGTCTAAAATCAGCTGAAGTGGAAATTGCCCTGAACCTTATATTATGGTTAAATACTTTTCCACTGCAATCTTGTCATTTCACACTATGCGAATCAGCTTAAATTAGCTCATGACAGGGGAGAAAGATTGCAATCTCATGACCATTGAGGCCAAGATTATGTTCATTTGGGACTCTCCACTCGCCACAAATGTTAATCACATGGAATCTTGTTAACATCTACCCCAGTTAATTATCTAGTCTTCCTGAAAGCAGGAAGAGTTGATAGCAAAATTGTTCTGGAGTGCAGCATGCTCAAATCATCCTAAGGAGCACAGCTTAGGCAGAGCAACTCTTACAGGCCAAACTGAGTTATGAGATAGAAAGGTTAGTGTATTGGGTTTGAATGGCCAGGTTTTCATAGTGAGGGGGCTATAGGGGATAGTTTCTTAGAGAAACTGCATGAAGCTCCCACCGTGTCCAGCAGAGGCAATGCCAGCCGGCTCCAAGATGGACACGCTGCAGGCCAAAGGTGAGCCTGTCAGAAACAGAGGTGATGCCTCTGTGGATAACAGATTTAGAAAAGGGAAAAAAAACATCATTACACATATGTAATTGTAGACAGAGAAGAGAGGAGTGAGAATATGAGAGTGGAACAACTCTAGATACTGAGGTCAGTGGAGAAAGAGGAAGAAGAGGTGCTCCAGGTGCTACAGATAAGATTGCCCCACAAATGTGCCCCCGTTGCCCAGGGAGGTCAACAGGGGTACAGAGATTCTCCTGCAGCCCATGGATGAGACCCATGACAGAGCAGCTTCATGCCTGAAGGAAGGGTGTGAACCCATGGGAAGCCCATGTTGGAACAGGCTCCTGGCATGGACCTGCACCAACATTGAAGCAGTTAATGAAAAACTGTTGTCTATGGGATAGACTCACTTGGAGAAGTTTGTGGAAGACTGTCTGCCATGGAAGGGACCCCACAGTGGGGCAGGGGAAGGACTTCTCTCCCTGAGCAGTGGCAGAAGCAACATGTGATGAACTGACCATAAGTCCACTTCCTTGTCTCCTCGTGGCACTAAGTTGGAGGAGGTAGAGCCTGGGAAGGAAAGAGGGGTGAGAGGAAGGTTTCTTAAGATTTATTTTACTTCTCATTATGCTGCTCCGATATTGATTATTAAGAAATTCAATTAATTTCTCCAAGTTGAATCTGTTTTGCTCATGACAATTGGTTTTTGACCACTTCCTGTCGCTATCTCAACTCATGAACCTTTTGATTAGAATTTCTCTCCCCTGTCCACTTGCGGAGGGGAGTGATAGAGTGGCTTTGGTGTGTACCTGGTGTCCAGCCAGGATCAACCCTCTGCAGCTAGAAAACAATGTGTAGAGAGACAGTGTAAGTGACTTTCAGGTCACTCTATGTATTTTTCACAGTAGCTGTGAGCTAAGCTGCTGAATGCCCTCCCAGTTTCACTGGTAATATTCCATTTTTCATGGAATTGAGGTAGGCACAGTCAGAAGGTGCAGTGAGTAGAGGAAGCAGAGTGTTTCAGATTATTTTCTTTGAGATAGCCAAAAGGAGTCCTTCTGAGAAGGAACAGAGAAAGACCACACTGTGACCTGGGGGAGACAGGACACCGTTGTGCCACACACCCCTCCACTGAAGCTCTCCCTCCTAGCACAGCCCCATCCAGTAGCATGTTGCCAAAAGGTTTAAAAGCAAATGAAAAATATTTAAATAAATTATTTATATTTCTCTAATTAAGTACTTTAGATTATTTAATTATTTAAATTATTTTTTAAAAATATCTAATTTACATTAATCACACACAAAAGCCAGAAATACTATTGGCATGGCAGAGGAACTGCTCACCAAAGAAAGTTAATAAAGGATAGTTATTTCAGGCATATTTACTCACTAGAATAAAACCTGCAAAGTTATGAGGTTTCATAAAACTAGTAACAGGGAAAAAAATATAAATTGCCAAGCTCTTAGAATATGACTAAATTAATATCTTAACCATAATGGACAAATTGATTCACTAAAAGTTAAATAACTCAGAAAATAAACAATCAATATGCAAATATACAGCACATAAATAAATAGAGAATATCACAGAATCATCCACCTTTGAATTTGGTAGACAGAGGAAACCGAGATTAAGATAGTTACTTGGTGTTCAGAGAACTACCTGACAAATAAAAGCAAAATAAACTTGCTTTGGGGACATTTCTGAACATTTGCAGTTTATTTTTAAAAAAATTTAAAAAAAAAAATCTAGTTTCTTCCCCAAGCCCATCTGCCATATAATTAGATTCTGTGGTCATCACACACAGATTCTGTAAAATCAAAGTACAGATGGTGGTTTATTACAAAATAACATAGAAGGCTCAGAATAGATGATACATTTGGTCATTTTTGCACATAAACTCCCTGATTAAGTATGAAAAATGTGAACATTTGTTTATCTTGGAAAAACTGCTATTACTTGTCAAGCATGACCAATTAGGTATTTCTAAACTGTTATCCATATAATTAAGAAAAACAGCCATCTGTAAAGTCAGAAGTTTGCATCTCTGGTTTTTGTGTGTTTGGTTTGTGATTGTTTCTGTCCCTCTCCCCACCAGCTTATAAATGTAATTTATCTAATCTGTTTTACTTATAAAACACTAACAGAAAATCCACAGAGAATGCTGATTTTAACAGGTCTATGGAAAATTTCCTTAATTTTTCCTTTCTTATCTTTTTTGTTTTGTTTTCTCTCCTTCTAAAGGCAGATATAAACTGGAAATAAGCATAGAAAATGAAATGGCTTCTAAGAATTTTTTTTTTTTGTCTGCTTCACTTAAGGGATGTACAAGACATAGATAACAACAACAACAACAAAAAAAGGAAAACATTTTTCCTACTGTTGTTTGATTATTTGAGGTTTAAAATTGAGAAAGAAAAAAATGCCATTTACCTCTAGGTCCTGTATGGTTAAGGCAAATCTTAGCCATCGAAATACAGCAAGGAAGACTGACTGCAGTTTAAGTTCATACAAAATTGTTTGTGGAATGCAGGTGGGATCAATAAAGACATTTAGACCTTTTTAGCACAGCATTAGAATTAAGGTGTGAACTAGAGATGTCTGCAGTTTTGCCAACTCAGAATTTTTCTGAAGAAACAGGAAAAAAGAGCAAATCAACTTGTATCTGAGGGTGTAGTTTTCTCAATTTTCCTCTCTCTGTCCTTCCATGACAAGTGTCTCTATGGTTTTCATGGGCAATCTCTCCCTGTTTTCATCTTCTGTGTGATAGATGCCTTTTTGTGCCAAAGCTCAGTCTTCTATTTCTCATAACAATCTATGATTCAAATTATAAACTAATTTTTTTCCTTTTTCCTATGATATTTTTGTAACTTTCTGGACTATTGAAACTTAGCAAGATAAAATGGTCACGCTCTAAGACAATTCAAAAATCCTACACTTACCTCCAGAAAAATATCTTCGGACATACAGGCAACCAAGAATACCTCCAGTTGGTATTATTGCAATTTACAGTTGCAAGATGGTGACTCATTTTAACCTAATATAATGAAATATTACAGAACCACCATCTGAGAAGCCAAGAAATTGTTATTAAGAAAAGCAGTATTAAGTGAGTTAGATTGTAAATTATGTTTGTCTATGCAGGAAACTGTTCTTCAGAGCTCTGAACCAACTACTTTTAGTGTTTAAAGGAGAGAGAGTTTTGATGCCTGATTTCCTTATGCTTATTCTGAGAGAAAAGGCCTCCTGAGCAAAGGAGAACAAATACCAGAGATTATGCCTAGCATGGAAAAAAAATTATATATATTTTCAGGGTAGAATTACAAGAGTGACTATATTGGTATGTCCAATGTGAGATGCATTCTTATTTTATCATCAGTCCTATGCAGTTAATATTGAAGATCACAAATTGCAAGTTTGCATAACATACCCACAATATCTTCTTAAGAGAGAAAATTACAGTCACTGTACCACATCAGAACATGCCAATTTTTGTCATACACTGTCAAAAACAATATGAATCCCCACAATTCTTATAAATAGTGTAAGAAAGTCTCAAATTCCTGTGCTTCACTAACACAGACAGTTCCTATGATACTATAGAAGTTTGAAGGGAGATGTGCCTTTAAATATCCCTCCCTTCTTGCTCAGTAAATTGAAATACAGAGGTTAGCATTTACTATGTATTAAAAGCAGTTCATTAAACAATCCAGAGTAACAGCTTGGAGTTTAGTTGGTAGCTATTAGCAATACTGTCTGTGAAACAGCTGCTTGATTTAATTGGTAAACACTAGTTCCTTTCATTTACAGGCAGAATTGGAAACACTTTGCTTGCCAACAAGCTAAAGACTGTACCCATTCTAAACCAGGAACCATTTAACTTGCCTTATAATTAATGCAGAAAAATCCCACCTTACAATCAGCTTAATCCCTATGCATTAAAAAAATTATTAGCTGACAATCTTGACTAACAGAAATCGCTTTTAAAGTGATTTGTTCCCATGCCTCAAGCTTCTGCTGTAAAAAAAAAACCAGAAAAAAGGTTGAGTCAAATGTTGAAGATGGTAGGTTGGATGGGATGAATCAATCATGAATTATTAGCTAACAGGGCTGTGAGGGCTGTGAGTGGTGACTGATGCAATTTTACTGAATGGTGAGACACAAAATCCAAATTTCTTTGTGAGTTTACTAATGGTCTTTCTTCCATCCTGCCCTTAGCTGTTCTTGTAATTCAATGTTTTCCTCACTAGCAAAGTGTTTTCTCTCTGTTCTTCCAGACAGTGCTGTCATGGTCACTGTGTAAAATTTAATGTCTAAAGAGAAGAAATTCTCTATAAAGCTTGAGCTAAAATACGTAAACCTTTAAACTTCACTGGTGATTTTAACATATTTAAGAGAGAAAAACACATCTACAATTCTGCTAGGAATATTAACTCTTTTCATCAATAAATAATGATGTAGAAAATGGTAAAGAAGAATTCCTCTAAAAGATGAAAACCAGAAATTTAAACAGAGACTTTTAACTTTACAATTAAATTTCCATTCTTTTAAGTAAAAAAGAAGGTACACAGAATCATAGAATCAGGTGGGTTGGAACGGACCTCTGAGATCAAGTCCCACCCTTGTTCCACTACCACCGCAGTTACACATATTGTTCTATATCCATCACAACTGTGACCTTGAGAAACAAATAACAGTTAGTATGTACACACCTAACTAGGTAAGCAACAGCTACTTAATGTAAGAATGTAAGGACAGAGCAAAGTTTTAGTGATATTTCACCATGTAGAACTATCTAGCACACAGGGAGCAACTTCGGGACTTTCTGAGGTGGATGTCCCATTCACTCATCTTTAGGTCCTAAAATAGGCATATAAAATTAACACCACACAACACCTTTCACACATTCTGTTCACTGTTGCCATAACAGGGCTTACTCTAAGACATACATTACCTGAATCCAACTTTCTCAGAAGAAGAAAAGGTATTTGGGGCAAGTTATTTATGTATGTTTATAAAAGCAATGAATGTCATGTTCACAACTCAACAGCAGAAATGCATGAAAAGTCTTCAGTCATTTAACACACAATTAATATAAAACATACATAAAGGAAATGTAGATTATACTTTTGTTACTACAATACCTTTGAAGTATGGCATCATTATTACAACATAAGAGATAGTAGTTTTGTGCCATCTTTGTACTCCTGTGCAAGTAAACAAGTGTCCTGGTTCTTCACTAGGGCAAGTCTAGAAGCAGTACAGAATAATTTTCACTATTATGAAAACTTCCTCACTCGAACACACACATATTAGAAGTCTGAAGTTTAACCCCAAGTTTAACTCCCAGGACTCATTACATTGTAAATATCTTTCTTGCATCATGTTTCATCTCATATCTTTAGTGTCCCAAGATTTTTGCCCATTTCTGGGGTCAGTGTTTTTGACCTGCTTCCCACTGATAGCAGTCTCCAACTGGGAGGTTATCAGCAGAGTCTGACAGGATGGGAGAAGAATGGAAACGTCACATTTAAAATTGAAAATGGAATGCAATATTTTCTTTTGAACAGAACTTATCATGTAATTGTAGAAGCAAATTTCATCTGTGGCTTCTGTTAACTTCTGTATAGTTCCCAGTCTTCCATCTGACAGAATAGACAGTTAAATCTCCCTGCAGAGCTGCCTACAATCTGAATATGTCAAAAAGACAACCAGGGACCATTTAAACATTGCATTTTCTTTGAAATAGCATTACACTTAAATGTACAAAGAGGCATCTGTCTGTCATTCCTTTCAACATCTCTACAGGCCTTAGCCTCACACGTTTCAAGAATAGCACTGTCCTCCCTGAGGGCTATTACACTCTTCAAAGTCTACAAAGCAAGACCTAGGTCAAAAAAACAATAATTATTTTAACAAAAAAGGTTGTTTTTCCTCTCTCTAACATTTTAGACTACTTCAGTGAAAGGCAAGATCCAAAAATATTTTGTTGACATCATAATCAGTGCAATTAGATTCAATTTTCTTTTAATGCTATCCTGTCAAGCCCTGTCTCTTCCTTTAGGAGTTTCAGGCTATTGCCTACTCATTCAGACATTTATGATGGTCCTCAATAAGTTACAGATTATTTGCAGAGAAAATTCTGGTATTGATTACAAATATTGATTCCATAGATTCTAAATCAAGTGTAACTTAAAAAAGAGCTTAAAATAAAACCAGTTTCCAGTGTGGCTGTGCTGATGGACTACACACCAACTACACCTTGCAATGAGGATGTTCAGTTCTAACTGAAAGCCTGCAGGGACCCATGAAAAATTACCAGAGTTTTCATTTAAACTATAATTCTTCTGGACAGCCAGGTCAGATAATGTGCTTCAAAGGTAGAATTAAAAAGTGGAAAAATAATTCAAATGCACATAGAAGGACATGAAATATAAACCTTTTCTCTTTTTAATACGTGTAAGTTTAGCGAGTGTTATGATGAATACAAGAATTATGGAAATTTTTTGAAAAGGATAAAAAATATTCCACCTTATGCCCAAATCTCTCTGACCTGTCATATACTGATGTTCCCAACAGTGTCACTACAGTGCATATGTGTGTGTTTTTCTTGCATTATGAACTTCTCTAAAGTCTCAGTAGTCCTACCAGAGTCTTTAACAATATTTATTACAGACTTCTTATCGATAGATGTTTTGGAAATAAATCCAGGCTTTGTTATTTTGTGAATAAAGCAGGAAGTACCTTCCTGTCTTCTTCTATATATTCATATACTGACTGTCACTTATACTATTAAGTTTGAGTCTGGTCTTAGCCTCTGTCAGAGCCTTTGAAGTCAGAGGCGGACTGCACACCTGGCATGCATAGTCATGGTCAAATTAAAATATTAGAGGGCAAATGAAAGTCATATTAAAATGAATAACCTTACGATTAATACTATTAAAATTAATAATCTTACATGTTAGGGAGCAGAACAGGAACTCAGGAGTTTAGGAGACAGAGAGAAGACCCACAGAGCTTAGACTGGTGCCTGAGGCAGCACAAAAGGAAGAGATAAATGAATATACAGAAAGTCTGGAATATATACTAGAGTTTTTAGATAGTATAATTTCCTATTAGCAAATAATAATAAGAAATCCCTATGAAAATACCTGCCATATCTTCCTCTTATAACTGATTTTCATGAAGGGTGACAATTAGCAACCTGTGCTGCTTATAAATCTTGTTATCTGAATAGAAATAGATCTGAACTATTGACTTGACCTCTGTAGAGGGCAGCTGTATGGGCCTCTATTCTATCCCCCTGACAGCCATTCTGAGTTTCTTTCAATTCAGTTTTTAACAAACATAGCAAGTTCCATGCAGAAACTCTATTAAAAGATCATTAATCTGCAAAGTCAAGCACTGAAAAATGAAGAAATGCTAGAATTAACACTGAGTGTGCATTTTTAATTCCCTGTACCCCTCTGCCTGATGCATCTTGATACAGTTTTTAATTACTTAATTGCATTTTCTGTAGGATGGACAGTGCTTGAGGGATGATTTAGGGCTAAACAGTGAATGAAGCTGTCAGCTGTGGGACTTTTGCCTCAGTTGATACAAAAATTGCAAGATGGAAAGTCATTTACTAGGAGCACAGGTCTGATAAGTAATTTAGCATTCAGCTAAATCAGGCATGATATTGGTCACTATACTAATATAGACAACATAGCATCTCTCAATGCAATCTCTCATCTTCTTAATAAGAAAACGTAACAAGAGGATGAGATGAATGGATAAAACAAAAGAGAGAGAAACAGATGTAGACAGATGTTAAGCAATGAAGAGCAATAATCACAACACTATTATTATGTTTGTTTCCATGCAGATAGTAAAGATTTTTGTTTTGTCTGTAAGAAAATAAAAGTACAGTTTTCTAGCACTATTTTGTTCAATTTTGCCATAAGTGTTAGTAAGTGGGGGGGTGGCACAAGAATAGCAATGACTCGAAGGGTAAATTCCATCTACCATAACATGTGTTCTGAAATCAGAATCTTAACCTTTGCAAAGGTTCACATGAAACATTTACCTGCTGAATTAAACTGGATGCTATGGGAGTACCTCAAGAAGTTCAGCACATAACAGTGTCTGTGAACCTCATTTTGCAAAACTGGCAGAAAATCTGGTGGCAATAGGATTGTAATAGTTTCCTCGTTCAAAATCCACCAATCACCATGAAGACAGAGGCAGAGCTTCCAATATGTGGGTTGAAACCAAAATAGAAAGATCTAATTTCATTTTCCCAGACTGCCAACAGAAAAAATAATTAAAGCTGAAAATAATTTGTTCCATCTTATCTCTGTGAGTAAAAAGCAACTGCAGGATCTCCCAAACTACTCTGCAACTCTTACTCAACAACAAATTGCTGTAAGAGATATGACAGTAGCCATCTCAACCACTTAACACTCTCTTTTTTACTCCAGTGGGACGATGTGCAGTGTGGGATGGTAGAGCTGAAAGTGGCAAGAAGGATTTCATGGGTAGTGTAAAAATCACATCAAAGCAACTCCTCCAAACCCAGTTATTAACGTAGGACAGATACTTTCAAATAGCAAAAGTCAAAACTGAGCTATGTAAAAATGAGAAAAAGATGTCAGTTTGGCACTAAAATGACATTCAGATAACTGAGGTGTATCTGGAGTAGTATAAGATGCTCTAAAGTGTCTTATTTGACCCATGAGCAACTTTCAGCAAACAGTGAGCTGCTTCTTGCATATGTTCTTTTTCCTCATAATTTTCTCACATTACATATCAATATATCTCCAAATAGTTTAAACTGCTTTGGTCTGAGAATAAAAGATCTGTATTATTAGCATATTTTTATTTTGAAAAAACCTTGATGTGCCTGCTTTTCTAAAGGTTACAATATTTTGACATTCTGGAAAAATGAGTCATCTGATTATTGATCTTACAGTTTTTCATGAACCCTATGGTAGAAAGTTCTTATGTAAATTAGACACTCCGAGCAAAGTTCTTTAGGATCAATCATCTGAAATGGGGCCAAGCCTATGAAATGCAAACTTCTGTGGCAGATCTATTTTTTGGCAGAGGTTGTGAGAAGAGTAAAGATGATTTAACTTTCTAGTAAGCGACAAAGGCTAATGGGGTATATTTTGTACAACATATAGGGTACTACAGTCAGTTCAAACTGGCACTAAAAGAAAAAATGTTTTGGAAGAATTTTAACATTACTCTCACCATATTTAGGAAAAATATAAAATCATTAATCTGCCTGATCAATCATCTAATGACGTTTTTCTTCTCTCCTTAAATTATTTATGCAATGTTATTTTTGAGTGCCTTTATTCTTCACCGATATTTCCTTCAAGAGTATCTTCTCTTTGATTAATAGTTAAGGATTTTCATTCTCTTTATATAGAGGTGCTGTTTTGCTTTGGTTTTTTGCCCTGCCCACTCCCCAAGACATAGTTTTAACTTGAAGGAGAAATGAATGAACTTCAGACAAAGACTGGGGAGCTGAATCTATTGTAGCCTTAGAGAATTTGTTTGGTGGACTCTTAAGTAGTACAGAGTAGAAGAGTTTTCCTCCTTTAAAACAATTACTGAAATTCATAATGAAATAGAAGAATGTAGTTAATATGTCAAAGATATTCATCCACATAGACAGATGTGGAAAATAGGATAAAGACATGGGTAGTGATGGGGGAAAAAATACCACATCTGTACTGATTTGTAATGCTGAGACAATGGAGATATTACAGATAATAGTATATGTTCTTCCTATGAAGCAAACTGTGGGGGATGAGGAAAAGAAGCCCAGTTTAGTTTTTGATTTACTGGGAAGTTAAGGATTTCTACAGAGTTATATTTTCTCCGTTTGTAATGTGAGAGAAACAATAATTTATTTTATAAAAATAATTTTTAAAAGTATTTTCAAGTGGATGTTTTGCTTCAATTTAATATTTTTGCATCTGCCTAACAGATGCAAAGTACTTCCAGAACAAGAGGCAATCTCAGAACACACAAAAAAATCAATAATTTTAAAATTTCAGAACTAGAAGCTTGACTAAAATAACTTATTTTTTATTTTCCTAGGAAGACAAAACAAAGTTCATTGATACTGAGATGCAGCTTTCATTTTTGTGGCATCTGCATCTTCTCACAGAAAATTATGCATATTATGTCTCTGCTATGAGTATTGTGTACTAAGCTTATCTCCAATATCTTCTGAATCTGCTATCACATGAAGTCAAAATTTTGTTTCTTGTGTTTACATCTCTAAGCATATCGTTATCAAAATTTGTTCCCAGAACCAAATAACAAACCTGTAGAAAATGAATGACAAAATGAGGCAGAGGCAGGCACTTCCCCCTCGAGAATGTGGTACCTTATCTGCTACACAGAGCACATGTACAACAGCCTGACATTGCTGTTCCCATCTGGAAATCAATAGATATATACCTATATCACCAAGGACAGATGCTGGAACCTCATCCCTCCTCACATTAGCCCTCATCAAGCTGCTTATGGCTGCAAAGATGCCAATCACTTTCTGAAAGGGAAATTCACTGCGTGCCCATAAACAGCTCCACAGGCCAAGTCTGCCAATCAATACTGACATCGTGCCGTGCGTTTCACTTGACTCAGTGAATTTATGTTGATACATGGATGAAGCTCACTAACCAAGCCTGAAAAGAAATGAGATGGACTTGTTAAAATTGTACCTCTTAAGAGCCCTATCACTTTAGCAAATGACATCTTTAACAACCCAGTAACAATTTTATCAATTGAGAGTCACCCTCTTCCTTAGGAACAGTTTGAAGTTTATTTAAAGTCCTGTTTACTAGAGTCTAGATGCCATCTTCAGACTCAAAAAGTTTTAAAATGTTCTATTTTCTTTCTAGTAAAAATAGAAGCATGTGAAAGTAAAAGCCTAAATTTTGCATTCCTTAAGACATAGTTAAATAATTAACTACATAACTGAGAAATTGAGACTCGGCAAACGTGACCTCAGGACTGAACACACTTAAATAACTGAACAGCCTTATTTAGCAAAGAGTTTATGAAACAGCAAAACAAATGACAAACCTAATTTGTCACTGAAGGTCTTGCTGGCACTTATGCAAAGTGAAGAGAAAGTATTTCCAAAGCACAATATATCAGAAACTTGTAAAAGGCTATTTGCTTAGTGGTCACTTCATGGGGTATGTTATGGGAAAACTGGATTCCAGGTATTTCCATACGTTCTCTTTTTGCTGATTCAGAAATGTTACCATCTTGTTTGCTACACAATAAGCAGCTGTTCATGTCACAGACTATAAATAGAAAATGAGATCGAAATTTTAAAAAGAAAATATTCTGGGTTTATATGAATTCTCTTTTTGAAGGCTGAAAAAGCAATAAGGTATAGAAAATGTGAGTGTACCCAAAGAAAATGTTTATAAAGAAAATATTTTTCAAACTCTTCTGCCATCTGTCACCTGACAATGATTAATTTTGTGCAGGATGTGATTAGGAATAATCATTGTTTTTAAAACAACAGATAAAGAAAAAGCATTAACAACACAGCATTTCAATAGCATAGGTGTATTGCTGGTTATGGTTTCCAGCATTCCTTCGCAGGAACACTGAGTTAGACTAAGAAAGCGGATATCACCTACGGGCTCTTTTTCCTAGGAAATTTGTCTTTCTCCTTGTCTTCTAGAGGCACACAATGTATTTTTTCAATTGACTAAGGAACCAGCAGGATTCTATTGTTTGTCATAGAGCTCGTCTGCTGAGAGAAAAAAGCTCAAGTGAATCTATTTTTCTTTTTTAATGATTCAGAAGAACATGTTACAAGACCATCTGTTAGCTGCATTGGCTATCCAGCCAGCAACTATTTTCAAAACTACTTGCTTGGCAATAACTATCACAAATACTCTCCTTCTTAATGTTGCACGTCAAAAGCAAAGATGAAGGCAGCATATAGTTCTGCAAAGAAAAAAAAACCACAAAACATTAAGTGAATATTAAAAATATAATCTCTGAATGTTTGTGATGAACTAGATGTGCAGCATTCAAAAGACAATAACCACAAGCTTACTGACCTAGTGGGAGCTTTAAGTAGTGACGGCCTCTCAGGCAAGGTGTGCTACACCATAATGTGTGTTGCTTTTATGGGGGCACCTAAAGCCAACTGAAAAGATTGGAGTTCTCATTCAGAGTGTAGAAAGCAATTTGAAAAAGTAAAATGAACAGTTTCACCTAAAATGACGTGTTATAGCACCGATTTCTAATAGAGGTGAGGCAAAAAAAAAAAAGCACATTTTTTTCTTTTGTAGGAATGAGAGCAATAACTATAGAAATCAATACACCTTATTTGTTTTTACACCTTACTTGTAAGTTGAGAGATACTTTGACAGAAGGTTACCTAGATGTTGTATTTTCACCAAATCATTTTGAAGAATATCTTGAAACTACTCCCCATTCTAATAGTTAAAATTAAACTCTAAAACACAGTGACAGATAATACTCTTTGCTGTATGCATATGATAATTTTAGGCAGAGTGTAGTACAGGGAAATACACTCTCTATCCTACATATTTCATTAATGTTGTATTTTTTACACATTTATTTTCTAAAACTCTAATATTACCATTTGAACTGCAGATATATTCACCTCCACTGAATTTACAAATATAATATTCTTTTTGTCTACTTTATTCTGCTTGATGTGTTTTCTTGATTTTAAGTAACATATTTTGCATTGCTTACCATGGCATCTTTCTAGATATTTTCATCATAAATTCACTATTCTGTACCCTTCAGACAAGCAGCACAAATACTCAGTGACAGCTACACATGCAGTGTTGATGTTTTCTGTTTCTTACCTAAACTGTTTTCTGAGAAAGATACAACACAAAATTATTCCTTACAGTTGAATGCGTTGCTAAAAAAACACAAGCAAAACAACCCCCAACAAATACATTCAGGATCTTCAGTGTCAACATGAAGTTCTGTGAGCCCCTCTCTAGCTAAACATATTTACAAAAATGAGTATGTTCTGTTTCCCCTTCACACTTTGAAAGATTTGCCCATTTCATTTATCAGTTCACCAATGTTTCTCCCCTATAACCCCAAAAGATTCCAGTGTCAAAGCACCACACTGACTTCTGGTGGTCAAAAAACAGAATTCAACTCTGTCTCCATGAGTCAGAACACACTTTTAACTACACATTAGTCTGTAGCCTCGTGATATCACATTCCACAACAGAATTAGAATAACTGCAGCAGGGAAAAAAAAAAAAAAGGCAAGATAAAATAAAGTTTATCAATGTTCAATTCTTGAGATATGGATTGAATCCTGCAATAGCTCCTATAATATCAGGTAAAATGATAGACAACTCTGGCTATTTCTAATTTGGGAGATCCAAGATCATTGCCAGACACATGCCTGTTCAATCTTCCATCACAGCTATACACTTATAGCTCCCAGGGTGTGGGTGCAATCAAACCAGAATAGCTCTGCTATGCACTGCTCATATACATGATGTATGTTTTGAGGGTTATTCTATCTTCCACATGTTCTTGAAACCTCTATGTATTCAGCTCTTCTCCCAAACAGAGAAAGTCTTTAGGAATAATAAGATCTGTTTCTCTAGGGAGCTTTCCTAATCTTAAAATGGTTTTCTCAAGGAAATCTTGAAAGGTGATGGGATATATCAAAAAGTGCTTATGCTGTTGTGCTGGTTTTCACTGGTATAGAGTTAATTTTCTTCATAGTAGCCGGTATGTGCCTGTGTTTTGCATTAGTCATCCAAAGAGTGTTGATAATCCAGACATATTTTCCTTATTGCTGAGTAGGGCTTATCCAGAGTCAAGGACTTTTCTGCCTCTCACTCCATCCCAAGAAGCCTGGTGGGGCACAAGGATTGGGAAGGCAAACAGCTGGACAGCTGTCCCCACCTGACCCAAGGGATATTTCATTCCAAAAAGTGTTATGCTCAGCATATAAACTGGAGAAGAATGAGGAAAAGTGGGATGTTCAGAGTGATGGCATTTCATCTTCCCAAGTCACTGCTACATGTGATTGAGCTCTGCTTTCCTGGGGATGGCTGAACAGCTGCCTGCCCGTGGGAAGTGAGGAATGAATTCTTTGTGTTGTTTTGCCTGCATGTGGAGCTTTTGCTTTACCTGTTAACCTGTCTTTATCTCAACCCATGGGTTTTCTCACTTCTTGTCTTCTGATTTGTATCTCCATCCCACTGCAGGGGGTGAGAGGCTGTGTAAGGCTCTGCTGCTGACTGGAGTTAAACCAAGACATCTGTGAACCACATGCAATGTCACCTTCTACTGCAATGTAAAAAATTGCAGTAAAATAAAAAATCCTATTGCCCAACTGCTTTGTGAAAATTCTGTTTCAGCTTTTACAGCTTGAATTTAATTTGCTTAAAAAACATGCATGATTGGTTTTAAATAGTTATGTCTAAATTGGCACCACAAGCTCTGAGAAGTAACAAAGATTTCCAAAAGGGTTAAGGTCCTGTCAAAAGCTGTTTTATAATAACTCTCAGATGCAAGATGCTGTATTCCTGTAATCTATAATCTGTGCCATAGGATATAATGACCTTGGTTTACAGCATTCTATTGTGCCTAGAGGAAACTGGAAATGGAAATACATTTCCTTGTTATTATTAGCTAAAAGTTGACTACCTGCATGATTAAAGAACAGTTTCTGACCTCCTTACAAGATGCTCCTACTGTGAAGTGCATACATTTCTGTCTCTAATTTCAGAATTCTTTGTGCTTGCAAACCCAAACATGAATCAAATCAACTGCTCCTATGTTAACAGGTTTAAGAGATTTTGTTTTAAAATAATACAAAAATTGGATCTGAATTGTTGCAGATGGACATACGTTCAACATGTATTTTTATTACTGTACCGTATCACACAACGTCAGTCAAGTTTGAGAGGGCATTTCTTGAAAATAGTCACATATACACATGCCCAAAACATCAAATATTCTTTCCATCATTGAAACCATTTGTCCTGAAAACAGACACAAGACCCATTTCTTGTTTTTCATTGAAATATATTATGAAAACACAGTATTTGACTGTTAATAGTGAATTAGCTAGAGTTAATACTTTGCAGTATATTTAACATGGAATGGTTTGCATTGCTCTTCTCTCTGAATACATGTGTTTTGAATGTTCAACAGTTCACTTCAGACTTTCTCACCCTTTGAATACTGCTTTTTTTGTGGCCTAGGTGTTACCTTGACCAGTGATGTCTAGAAGGAACTGCAATCAAATAAGAAAGGAACATAATGGCACAGAGGTCTAACTTATAATAGGAATGTCCCAGTAATAAGTAGAAATATAAGAATACAGCTATTTGAAAGGTAGTTATAGCTACTGAAGTAAATGCACAAGTGCAAGAATCCACATTTGTTGGCAAGTCCACTGCTGTAGGCTCATACCTGGAGAAACGTGTAAATTTTGAGTAATTTTAAAAGTTAATTTAGCTTAATAAACAACAAAAAAGAACAAGTAGAAAGGAGAAATAGCGGGGGAAATGAAAAGAAACAGGAAGAGAGAGCGGCAACTGTGTCAGGACACTCAATCCCAGAGAAGAGGGATCCTTTCTTCCTTCACAAAGTTTGACCTAAGCAAAACCACTGCAAGTCACATCTTGACCTAAAAGAACATCAACTTTTCCTAGGTCCCACGCATGGAAAAGATTGAAGTTGTGCAGAACAAACTTTGCTTTTTACAAATCTCTGCACACAAGTTATTATATATTTGACAACCCAAAATAGCCTTTATTTGCCACGTCTTGGTACAGGGGCTGTATCAACAAAGTGCTTTGTTGATACATTTGCTGTCCTCTGAGAAACAGCTGTTTCAGCTTCTTCCACTGACAGAGGAGTGATAGGTCAGGGGACACCACAGAGTTTCTCACTCTAAAAGCCAGTAATGCACAGTCTGTGTCTTCAGTGGATGCAAGAGCTGCTGCAGAAGGCTACTAATTGCCCCCTGCTCTCACAGCACTGGAACTGTGAATGGGGAGAAAGACACAGCCAGTAATCTGCAATGAGCCTATGACCTGGAATATTTAGTTGGGAAGAGTGTGAAGGAGAGAGAACTCAAACAAATTGAGACAGATGGAGTCTCATTCTATTTAGGAAAATAAATGTGTTTGAACAGAGTACAAAGGAGAAGCAAGGATGACACATGCAGTTATTTGACTGGCTTTGAATTGTCTTATCCAAAGAAATTGATGGGAAACAGCTTAGTAATAAAAGCAAAGAACTAAAGTGAGTTCAGGGGATTTGATCTCCACTGACACTATTGATCCACTCCAATCTTGGACAAGTCATTTTAATGTTGTATGTTCTGAAAGTCAGCTACTAATAGGGCTAACAAATTTCTGTGAAATGTTTTGGAAAGCTTTATGGATTGATATTGGTTTTAGAACACTAATAAAAATGAAATTTTGAGGAAAATTTCTTCATGATTCAGACCCAGCAAATTATTTTCCATTTATTATTTATTCTGTTAAGTCTTTTACAAATACACTCTTTCTCAACACCATGTACCTGATAAAAGGCCTTTTCTTTCATTAATGAGCTCAAATTTTCTGAGTTCTTTTCTTCTTTATTTTACTTCTACATTTCTGTTTCTCCTGCATCTTATTGCCAGACAACTGGCTTAATTCTATCAATAAAATAAAATTTACATCTTACAATACTAGCTCTTGTCTGAGTACACCTGAAAAATTTTAAATGCTTCACCATAGCTCTTCTGAATTGACATTTTAAGTCCCTTCTGGGTGACCTTGCAGCAGCAAGATTAATTCATCTTTTCTCCTTGATTGATTATTTTTGTTTTGCTTTAAACATAATGCTTCTCCAAATTTTGCTAAGCGTCTTATGAGACACATTTCAACAACTCCTTTCCCATTAATGGCAATACACTTAAACACATTATTTGCTTGTTTCTCTAGCAAGGGCTTCAAAATGACCCACAAACCTCATTTGGCCTACAGAGCTGTAAAATACTGCCTAGCATTGCTAAAATTTATGGTCCATCTCCTTCAAAATCCCTGTATAAAAATCATTCAGCCCTGTCAGGGAAACCCTTTCAATTTAATAACATTTAGGAAATACAGTGTAAGACTTTTCATGAGCATTCTCTGTACGCATAGAGGGAAAAGGGGCCTCTGGGCCTTGTTGCACAAATATTCTCACCATATTTTAATGGCAGCTTTTTAATTATTTTCTCCTTTGTCCATCCACTGGAAGTGCAGAAGTTTTATTGTTTTTTATAGCAGGTTTTGGTGGCAAGGAAACTGGGTTTTATTTATTTAAAATAAATAGTTTCAAGTACAGACAAATACAAACAGAGTCTATAAGCATGACTGATACCTGTCTCATTGTATAGTCTTCTGTATATTCTTTTCTGGAGAAATGGTAAACTAGCAGTTTTTTAAAACTGTTACTTCCCTGAATTCTTATGTAAATCTACAATATGCACTCATACAATCAGAGCGTTTTTCATTAATAAATCCTTAACTACCTACAAATACAGTTCCTTCTAATTGTGTATTTGGATTGCCCATGCAATTCTAAACTAATTATATTGCAACTAGATTAATCTCTTCCATACTTGCTAAACTCAATAATTGCTCTTGCAACAATCAATACACTTTTAATTAATAGGAAAATAATTTGCTTATTAAATTAAAGTTACTTTCCAATGTTTTGCTGAGTATTTGCATTAAAATGCAACTTTTCATCTTCTGCAGCAAATTTAAATTTGGAGATAAGGAAGCTAAATCCCAAGGCTATTTTCCAGGTTTTGAAATCAGCAAGACTTTTGCACACACATGAAATTAAATATTAGGTCAGGATATAAAACATTCAATCACACTCCTCAGATGCAAATCAGTCTGTCCCCACCTTCATCAGCCATTCTGAAATCACTGTTGTATTTAAGTCTATTTTGAGAGAAATCTTAGTTTTCAAAATATCTCAATTTCTACAGATCTGTTAAACAGGCAAAGGTATTTTTTTGGCCTCTGTATCAAAGGAGTTGAGGTACCAAAGGAACTATAAATTTTCAGTTGTAGTTCACAGCACACTAAATACCATAGGGCTTGGTCATGAGGCAGAAATCCACAGGAACTTCGATTTCACCAGATTCCTTGCTCATGGAATTATTCTTAATGAAGAAGCCACCAAGTACAAGGGTAGTATGCATTCTGGGAAGTATGTACAGCTTAAACAGAGGGGATTCAGACTACATATTTAAAAAAAAGTCACTGTTATGGTGGTCAGGCACTGGAATAGGTTGCCCAGGGGCCTCTTATTCCATCACTTGATGGAGTCACCATCCCCATAGGTGTTCAAAAGGGGTCTGGATCTGGCACTGGGTGATGTGGTTTGGGAGTTACAGTGGTAGTGCTGGGTTGGTGGTTGAACTGGATGATCTTGAAGGTCTCTTCAAACCTTTATTTTTATTTTTTTTATTATTTGTTTGGTTTGCGGTGGAAAGCAGCAAACTTAGGCTACAGATCTGCAGTAACCATCTCCAGTTAGCAGATAGTTTTAGGATCCCATACAAGTCCCAGGCATAACAGCAACCTGTGGTAACAATGAAATATCTTCAAGAGAATCAATTTAAGCTTACTAGGTTTGAAATGTGATCATATATGCACACCTTTATTCATAAAGGAAGCAGCTGATAACAGGAATTAGGAACTGTGTGTTCATGAGCTTTGCCTGGATTGGTTTCTGGAACTTGCAGGTACACTTTTACAGAGAAAAGAGGTCACCAACATTACTTCAAAATGTGACAAGTGAAAATATGCCTATAATTCAATATCCTAGTTCGATTATCATTAACTCTCTTTTTTTCAGTATTAGCACAGATGCTGAAATCAATACTGGATTTTTTTCCCCTAATATTAGTTTTGAAATTTTCAGCATCATACCAGTATTTCTCAAACTGATGTTAGTCTGATGATTTACTTTATATGAAGTCTGGACATTTCAACAAGTAAATGATAGATAATTCAATTTTTAAAGGCATTTGGTGTTATGACAATAACATGCAGATACTACCCAAGCTTAACACTATTCATCATTCTCTATTACCTGTTGTTGTGGTTTAGAAATGGCACTTCCCAATTCAGTGCCCCCACCAAGAGTCTTCATGTGCTGCTCTATACTTCCCTGCTTTCCCTGCCACTTCCCCTGCAATGGGAAGGAGAGTAGACTTGGAGGCACAAGAGTCAAAGATCATGGCCTGAGATAAGAACAATCTTCTGGAACAATGAGATAAAAAAAAAGAACAGGAACAGGAACAACACCAATGGCAAAGGGTACAAGAAAGGAAACAGAAACCTCCCCACAACACCAGACAGCTCCATCTACCACCTTACTCAACTAAAAGGAACCCAAGGAACCCCTCCTCGCTGGAAAAGAGTGCCTTTCTTCTGCTCCTGGTACATGAGGTGGTAGAGAATAACCTCTGGGCCCTGGTCGTGCCCCCTCCTGGCTGCTGCAAAAATTAACCCCGTCCCGGCCAGAACCAGGACACCTATTTTTAGAGAAGAGACAGACTGAGCTTTCCTCAGTCTCTCAGCCACCAAATCTCATTGTCCATCTTTGACTCTTCTGTCAGTCTTCCAAGGTATTTATTACTTTTTCTTTAGTATTCAGTCTCTCACTGAATCTTCAGTAATTAATTCATTTAGAGTTATTACATAGTACAATAATTCAGACTCATCTACTCCCTACAGCATGACAGCAAGATATATATGCCTTGAGAGGGTGTACCAATTTAAAAACTTAAGAGATTATTTAAGTATTTCTTGCTACTTAAAAGAATTCAGTCAAAGAACAAATTAAAGTGGAAATGAATTTTAGAGTTTCACTTGAGGCAATATAAATTACTTTTGACCCTTAATTCACTGATTTTCAGTACAAGTTTTCCAGCTGAGTAACCAGAAAGGAAGAAAATTTGTTGTTTCAAAATAAATTATTTCTAGACATCCTTTTCTAAAACATATTTAGTCTTTATGAATTTTTGTTCTAGTTTAGGATGAAGTGATAACTTAGTATATATCATTTCAGGAAGGGATTCATGAACCAGCTCTATGAATACAGGTCTTTTGAAAACTACTATTTAAAGCTTCCTTAAATTTCAGTGAAAATTGAGATGGAACAGTCTCATGGGGAGCCTGTTTGAATGATACAGGTACTTTAAGTGCTGAAGAAATATGTTGAATGAGAACTGGTTTTCTCTCACTCAGTAGCAGCAGCTGGTATAAAATCTAATCTGATTAGCTCCAAAGGCTTTCTACCAGCACATCTCAAAGACAATCATATCATTAGATACAAATGAAACTGCCTGCATTCTTGTCTTGTCCATTATTTACATAAGAAAAAACCTAGCCCCTGGTATTTTATTTGTCTGCTAAATTTTAAAATGATACCAGTTTTCATTTCCAAGAGATACAGTAACATGGATCAAGTGTTAAGAAGGCTCAGCACCCCATCAGCTACGTGATGGGAAAACATGGATTTTGGGGTGGGAGATTAAGATACTCTTAGCATAGGATCAAAGCCCTCTTTGGTTCTTATGACCAAGAAAGATCAGAAGGGAAGCTGCAAAAAGGAAAAAGTGTTGCATTTAATAAAGGTTCCTGATAGTAGGGACAAGTTTTCCAGCTGATGTGAAACACTCCTGCTCCTCCCTGGCTCTGGGGTGCTGCACACAAAATAGTGTTGTCCTCTGATCTGCAGATATTCTGAACCATTCAGCTTTGATTGCTTATGTATATATATACACACACATACATTTATAACACCATATTTATTTTTTAGTTTTCTTTAATCTCTCTGTTTCTGTGGTTCTTCATCTTGCTGAGATATTCCCATACAGTTGCTAAATAGCCTAAAATAAGAAGAAGACAATATACCTTCAGAAGCTCCTGAACTTACCTCTATACTCCATTTTTATTTTCTCCAGAAGCTCCCTCTTTCAGATGGGAGAGAAATCTTGGATTTATGCTCTCTGCCACAGGTGGGTTTCCAGAGTGCACAATGATGTATCCTTCCAGTTTCTTCTCGAGACAGACTTTGGAACAGAATATCTGGCTGCAAAAGTAGATATCAGCTGAAATGGTAATTATGAAGAGACAGTGCAGCTTTGAAAGCCACATCTTTTTTATACTCCATTTTTATTTTCTCAGACAGGTATATTTTACCTGAGATTTACATAACAGTTACTTAAAATGTCTTGATTCATCATTCTTTCATGACTGATGAATGGTTCATTAGCCCACAGGTAATGCCAGTCAATAAACTCATATTATTAAAAATTAATAATTATATACAGTCTATTTTCTAGAAACTCATTTTAACAAAGGAAATGTTATGCATTAACATGAACTATGCATATTAACATGCATTAACATCTTCAAACTCACTGATTATCTAGTGACTATTCCTCAAATTAATGAAACTTTTTTTTTCTTATTCATGGGTTTTCTCGCATGTATGAAACATCTGCTTCTTCCACATTTTTTAAGCTGTTGATTTTCAGTACTATTCAAGAGCAATGAAGTAAACTCCAAAGAAAAATTCATCCTAAGATTTTATAGATTATGATCAGTTATGCCTAACATTAGGGAGCTCACATTTAAGGAAACATCCTCAATGACTGAAGTTATAACTCCATATACCCTTCACTAGTTCATTGTATTCTGTACAGTTGTGCAAGACATTAGTCATTATCAGAAAGGAAATAGAAATTTATCCCCTGAAGTATTTGTCTTTTATTTGAAAACAGTGAACAACATTATCTCACTTCCTTCATAATTCATCACTTTCCTTGGACATCTCATAATGGATGTGAAAACATATTCTGTTGTTTGGTGATGGAATGTTTTATTAATAAAGCCAATCTTTAGATGCTCAGTTTTAAATATTAGTGGTGTTGTCTGTGTACTGAGCTCTTTGACATGCAGTGAAGTTTAAAGATGCTTGAATTTGAAGAAATTAAAGTAGATTTACTTTAATAATATCTGATATTTGGACTTATGGATTTTAGTCCAGAATAGCTATAAATAATTTTTTTAAAACTTGAATATATTCATAGTTTGAAGACAGAAAAAATAAAGCAGAAACATCATGTCCAAGGCCAGGGCTTTTAATTAGTGTCTAAGGCTTCACATCTCACAGATCAAAAAGGACAAATACAATCACTGGTACAATAAACAAATTGGTGTTGCTTACCTCAGGATAATATTAAATGCTGGCCATCTCATAAATTAAGTGTGGTGGAAGAAGTAAATTGTTAGATTCTTTTCTGGTGTATAGTTCTTATTAACCTCAGTATTGATTTTATACCAGCTAAGGATAGGACCAAATGCTTTAAAATCATGCACTACAGTTCAACTGTCAAAAATGTTCTTTTAAACAAAATAACATTTCACTTCAAACAGATGGACAAAGCTTTCTTTTATGTGGAACAAAAGAAAAACCTCAATTAAAATGTTTAGAACTGCAGGCATCAACAAGTAAAGGGAAGCTTAAAGCTCTTTAAGTCTAGTTTTATCTCAAAAAGCATTCATTCTCCAGCAGTTCAGTTCTCACTGGTATTCCAGAAACAAATTGTCTCACCTTGATTTCAATGAAATGGCACCTTTCCAATCCATACAGGCGCAGCGATTATTTCCTCCTACCATCTAAGGGTTTTAAAATGAATAACTCAATTATCTAGAATTACAGGGTAACTCAGTCTGCAGACTTTCATTCAGCCTGAAAACAAACAAAAAGCACACAGGAAAAGCACAGCTGTGGTAAAGCATCCTGACATATCAATGGCCTTGGAGTCAGCTCTAGCCTGGCATGGAGTTCCAAGATGTAATGGGATGCACCTAAGTCTCTCCAATAGAAACAATAGCTACTGAACATCAAGTATTTACATATCTACAAGTTCCTTACAATGAAATACTTTCTTTTCCTGGAATATCTACTGTCTTTCTATTGGTTTATTCAGCTGTTCAATCTAATTACTGCTACAAAATAGCTGGAAAGCATTCTTTTATAATAATAGTACTAATATACCCACATATCAAGCTGCACAAAAATATGCAGGGGACAGTGTCCATTAAAGTAATAATATAAGGTAAATAAAGAATATGCTATGTGTGAAACATGATGAGCCTGCAAAAATAATACGTATCATTCTCAGATTTCCTCTTTAGCTGTTTTATAGCCTAACTCCAGGGATACAATAATGAATCCCTTCAGAACTATTCAGAAAACTATGAACTATTTCCAAACTGAAACTTCAGCATGAGATTTTGAGGGGTTTATGACTTTTTAAAATGGTATGGTTTTAAATCATTGTCTGATTCTATAAGAGTTTATTGTTGGATTCAAAACCTGAAAAGTCAGAATTCTGGTAGATGGAGAAAACCATTAATTTCCCTGCCTGACACTTGGCTTTTCCTTCTGTCTTCACACCAATTGAAGGGAAAAACACCACTTTTGTAATTCTTTAGTTGCATTAACATTTGAGTCTTTTGCAGAAAAAAACAGAGATGAGTTTGGTTCCTTTTTGTGTGTGTGTGGCTTATTTGTTTTCTTATGTGCTTCCATTTTCATCTTCTGCAACAAAAGCATATGTTTTTATCTACATTCAAATTGTTTCTCAGCTGTTAGGAAAAAATCAAAGAAACACTTCCAAATTCTGCTCAGCTTCCTTAATTAAAATTGTCAAACCTAGATTAAGATCCCTATGAGAAACAGACATGGCTTTATGCATAGTGAACATTCCTTAAACCTCCTTCAGAATCAGCAGTCATGCTGCTATTACTGGCCTTCACAATTTGAAAAAGGTCTTACCAGTATTGATGGATTACTCCAGCAAAATCCCTTCTAGTTAAAAACATTTGAAAGACACCCAAGGGGAGAAATAGCATTAAACCAGAGATGTATTTATTTATTGCCAGGCAGGGACGCCCTCAGAAAGAAGTAAATCAAAGATATCTCACAGAGTCTTAAGAAGGAAGAAAAGATGTTGGAATGACAAATTTTCCATGGCCCTTGAACCAGGAAAAACACTAGTTTGAAAAAGAAAATCACAGTAAATCATTTACAAATGATCATCACTTCAGGATGCTTGCAGAATAATGGAGAGGTTAGGACATAAGCGTATTTTTAAGAGTGACTGTCCTAGAGCCTGTATTTAGACTCTACTTAAGAAAATGCTTAGAATCATTTGCTTTACTTACATATTTAGGTATTTGTGGGACAAAACTTGAAGTCTAATGGCAACCACTACTGCTGTGGAATGAGAAGTCAAATTAAAACAAACCCCTCTTATTTGTTAAACAAGATAAAATGTTTCGCAAATTTGTTATTTATTTTAGGTTTTGTGTAAATGATGTTAACTTGACACAATCTGAATTGCAGGAGCAAGCACTTAAACAGAGAACTTGTATAACTGTGACCTTACACAGACATTGCAGCAAAATATAGTATAATTGGTGGGTTTCAACTAGGCCACATTGTACTTCTCAGGAAGATTTTGCTGAGCTCCCTGTGAAGTCATTGAAGTTTTCCTATTTATTTCGGTAGGAGATGACATGTATCCACCTATAATAGCTTTGACCTTTTTCAAGATTGGAAACTGCTATTACACTAGAATAATCCACCACCAAAGAATACCTATAAACCATTTTGTTTTTTCTCCAATAGAGCCCTCTTCTAGAAGGTAATGTTCCTGGATGAAAATATAAATTCCTTCTCCACTTAGAGTTAACATTAAGAATTGTATCTTGTAACAGGACTGGTCAAACTCAAGACAGAAACCAAAGCCACAGGTCTCCCACAGCTCACAAGAACCGTATAGACAGCATGCTAAACATACATCACTGTCTGTAACCACTCTTGCTCAACTGACTTCATCATACTCAACTGCTTTTGGTTCAACGAGGAGGTCAGTGAATGACTGAGGGACTGGGTCTGCTTTCTATGACAAATCAACATCAGTCCTGCCACAGCCTCTAAACATGGTGCTGTTACACCTCAGACTAAGCATAGTAATTATTTCAAAGCATCAGATTTTTTTTTTTCCAGATGGAAATCTCAGTTTCCAGTAGTTCTATGCATACTTTAAAATCAGGGTTTTTCTTTGAGAAGGGAACTAATTTTTAGAGAAGACAAAGTTCCAGTAGCAGACAATCAGTCCAGAACAACTCTCAAAGTTTTGTAAAAAGTTTCAGTTTCGCAGGTTGATTTAAGTGAAATAAAAAAAACACATGAAAATGTTAACATTAAAACCAAACTCAAGAATTTAAAGTGATGTTGTTGTCAAACATCCAAGGGTGTACTTGTCCCAGGTGCATAGCACAGATAGTGTACTTGACTGTGCCCAACAGCCAAGTACTGTCTACTGTGCTACCTTAAAGACTACAGCTGGACAGAAGTTGCTTTTCCCTGGATACCACCTGGAAGAACATAGCCATTGTTTCTTCCCTAGGGTAAAACAAGCATCTGCTCCCATCTGCCACAGATCCAAGGAAATGAAAGACAACAATGGGGAAAGGCAAATAGAGACATGAAAGGTGTCTGAACACAAACTAGGAACCAAAAGCCTTACAGGAGGAGCAAGGAACACCCAGTCTGCACAGAACATGAAAATAAAGTCCAAGAAGGATCCAAAAAGCCAGCATGGAGTGAATTGCAATCTAGAAAGCTTTTAAATTATAGAATGAGTATAAACATGAAACTCAGGGCCCAGCAGGCAAATCAGCAACACTATAATAAGATTTACTTACAACTATTTTCAACATGCTTTTTCTAGAGCTGCAGTATGTTATGGTAAAGCATAATCGTGTTTTGATCTACAAGGTTTTCTCAGCTCTTCTGCAATTCTTCCAACTATGCTAGAACTATCTTGCTTCTCTTCAGATCTGGTCCTAAAAAACCAAACATAATATGTTATTCAATTTACACTCCTCATTCCTTATGTTGACACCTTCTGCACCCATTTTCAAAATGCTATACTGATTTCCTCTAAATAGCAAATTCATTTTTACCCCATTTGTAAGAAAAGACAAACAATCCTGAAAACAGAAGTCGTTTCACAGATCTGTACAGGTTGCCTTTCTGGTCATATTGATAGCTTAAATAAAGTTTTTCAAATAGCTAAAGTACTTTTTATGTGCAATTTTAAGTGCCTTTGATGTACAGTGGTCAAAGTACTTACACTGAGTTAAAAAAAAAATCACTAAGTGCATACTACCACAGTCCCTTTATAGGATGTTATGAATATCAATTTGCCATAAACTTCAGGGGCTTGCAAGATGTCACAACAATCTCATCACGTTGACAGAAAAATTCTGTTGAGACCATGAGTTTGAGTGTCACAATGAAATGAAAAAGTGACTGTGACAGTTTAGGGACCTACTCCTATTCTGTAAGTTTACTGCAACAAATCTACTGGAATAGAATTTTATGTAAACTATTCATTTTAGCATCAAAGCTAGTTGGAAATTATATGGAAGTCCACAAACTTACAAAATCAAAAGTTTAAAAATATTTGCTATAATGACCATAAACACTTTAGCTACATTTTTTCCTCTTTCATATATGAATTTTATTACGTATTTTGTGATGAAAGTAAATATTATTTGCTGTTCAGTCTAGCTAGAAAAAAATTTTCATCCATAATGAACTTATGATATTCATATATTTTTACAGTACCCTTCTGTTCAGTTTCAAAACCTATAGAAAAGTAGTCACTGTCATATTACAACAAATTATTTTAGATTATTTTAATTATAAAATTATATGTTTACGCTTTAATACATATGCTTATTTAATAAGACAGTTGCTGTCAACATTCAAAGTTACCACAGAAGACAGTTCTGCTATGCAGGCAGGAACATTTAGATCTAAATTTCTACATTTGTAATAGGATTTTCATATTCCCACGCTGTCATGCTTCGTCACTGCAGTTCCATCGTTGCCAGAGTAATTACAGGAGGATGAGCAAGTCCATTCTTAGAGATTCCAGATTTTTCAAAAACTTTTCTCTTTCCAGCTAGATTTCAGTTGACATTCATGTCATGGAGAACCTCATGGGAGCTAATGCAACAATGGGCTGCTCTCAGCAAACAGACTTTCAAAGTCCTCACTTCTCACTTCCACCACCACGTGCACCTGTCAGAGACAGCTGTAGACAGAGCTCTGACATGGGACTGATCAGTCAGGCAAGACTGGGCACAAAGCAGCAGCAGTCAGCTGCTAAAGGCATTTCTTTCCTTCTGCTTTGTGTTGGTTTTACTGTGTCAAAATAATGACATATATAATACAATGAAGGGCTATGTTATTCATGAAGAAGAAAAGGAAAAAAAAAAGACAAGTGGCTGAAGTAAAGCAATGTCAGCCTTTGCCCAAAAAAACCCCCATCACACTTTGTAAACAGAACCCTCAGAAGCAATATATATGCATGACTCTGTATGGGAAAAAATGCTTATCTAGAAGTATCAAGTTTCCTAGGAATATGGGGGTAGACAAAGTCCTGGTGTTTGCATTTTCTTCAGTCCAGTGAAGCTCTTAAAGATGGGCTGGTTCTCACAGAAGAATTTTTCTAGCCCTGAGAATAATATCCACAGAAACAAACACCTCTTAGGAGAGAAATGTCAACATTAGATATATTTTTTAAATAAACAAACCTTTTTTTCTAGATTTTCTTAAGGAAAAAACCAAATCAATAGGGCTCGCACAATGGTTCTAGACACAGTTGTTAGAAATAAGAAAGAAATTATGAACTCCCCAAGCAAATTACTGGCACTTCTCAGAAGAACTAATAGCTAAATTTTGCAGTTACAGCATTCCCTTGCATCTTGTATTACTTCATCTGTGCTGAAGACAAAAGGATTATTCAAAATGTCAAGTGTAAACAGATTTGCCTTTCTTTACATTCATGCCAAAGTCATCTGAAAAGAGTGAATCATCTGGAAGAGTGAAATTGCAAACTAGAAGTGAAGAAAAACACCTTAGAACAATATTGTGGAATGATTAAATTTTGACAATTTTCTGTCTACTAATCATTTTGAACTGGATTGTAGCTCTTAAAATTGCAGAATAATGTTTATTAGTAAATGTTCTGTATCTTACTCTGCTTCAAATCATTCAAAGAGTTGTTAAACTTGGCTGGTTGTTTGAATACATATATGTCCCTTGTAGATACTTAACATTTAGGTCCTAGAACAGTGTGCAGAGCTATAAATTTCTAAATTACATTTTCATTTTTTAGCTGAGGAATTAATATCTGGAAGTCTTTAGTAATCTTTGAATGCCCTCTCTTGTTGTTCTTTGCTTTAAGGGTTTTTTTGTTGAGACTTTTTTTTAAATATGGTCTGCCTTAGCTATTCATCCCACATTTTCATATCTGCAGAAGTAAAGTTCCAAAACAGCTTGTTTATATACCTTAACATGCATCTGCTCAGAGGGTTTGTTTACCATGTTTCGAGTAAGATTCATCTTATTTTTTCTGTAAAGCTAATCTTTCAATTCTACTTGTAAAATGCCAAAGTATTTAAAAAGCAATAATTCAGAAATAAGAACTCACCTGAGGTTAAGTTTTTGTTTTGAAATGTTACTCTTTGCCGTATCTGTGCCTAATTTGATGTTTCCACATTATCACATTCAGTATTAGGAACAGTTTTGGGAGGCTTCATTCATGAACTTGAGCCAACTCTCTTATACAGGGGAATTTCACCCTCCTACATTTATTGGATGTGCAAGGAGAGGAAAAAAAAAAGAAAAAAGTTTAATTGATCTGTTGTCAATTTATGCTCTCAGATATAGCTTTCTTTACAGACATAATTATTACTATGGCTTTGTTTACAAAGGCAGCTTCTCTCTCAGAGAGTTTAAAATCCAATTTTGGAAATGGGAAATTGAAATATAAATTTAAAAAACATATTAACCAGTATACTCTTTCTGTCCATTGAAACTTGTTTCTGGGGTAAAGACCATCTGGATTATACAGAGTTGCATTCTCCAGGAGAGACAATGGGAATTACTTCTCTCACCTCAGAATTAGTAGTATTGTTGTTACTAGCCAAAGCTTACAAGAAGAGGAAGCTTACATTTTTTATAGTTCCTAGAGTTTAACCCTTAACAAACCACAAGAATGAGCAGTTACAGTGTCAATTGAAATAGAATATTAGCATTTTATAGAAACAATGAATTTAAGACCAGAACATTTTCTGGGCATTAGTGCTAGAGAGCCACATCTAATTAAATTAAAACAAGCCCCAGTCCAATTAACTACAACTTCTAGAGTTTAATGTACTTACTTTGCATATGAGGTATTTTATATTTCTATATTTATATTTCATATTACTATATTTCAGCATTTTTTTCAGTTCCGCTGTATATAAATTCTTTTGACATCAGCAGAGACAACTCCCAATGGCCCAGTGCTCATGTGCCTTTTTACATAGCAATTTAAAGGTACAGAACTTAAAGCCCACTGGCACAAAATTAATGTAATTTAATACAAAAGAAAGCAGTTCTTCTTTTTAAAAATACTTATTTCTAGATTTAGGCTTGGTTTGGGTATCAGAGCTGTCAGATCATTA
>VYXB01002791.1:141722-299644 GCA_013397135.1 Pachyramphus minor
TTGAATGCCCTCTCTTGTTGTTCTTTGCTTTAAGGGTTTTTTTGTTGAGACTTTTTTTTTAAATATGGTCTACCTTAGCTATTCATCCCACATTTTCATATCTGCAAAAGTAAAGTTCCAAAACAGCTTGTTTATATACCTCTGCTCAGAGGGGTTTTTTTACCATGTTTCAAGTAAGATTCATCTTATTTTTCTGTAAAGCTAATCTTTCAATTCTACTTGTAAAATGCCAAAGTATTTAAAAAGCAATAATTCAGAAATAAGAACTCACCTGAGGTTAAGTTTTTGTTTTGAAATGTTACTCTTTGCCGTATCTGTGCCTAATTTGATGTTTCCACATTATCACATTCAGTATTAGGAACAGTTTTGGGAGGCTTCATTCATGAACTTGAGCCAACTCTCTTATACAGGGGAATTTCACCCTCCTACATTTATTGGATGTGAACATGTGACACCAGATATAGTTAGCAGAAAAATATTCTTTTTTACTGTACACTAGATGGAAGTGATACTTAATATAAAGACAAGGAGAGGAAAAACAAAAAGAAAAAACTTCAATTGAGCTGTTGTCAATTTATGCTCTCAGATATAGCTTTCTTTACAGACATAATTATTACTATGGCTTTGTTTACAAAGGCAGCTTCTCTCTCAGAGAGTTTAAAATCCAATTTTGGAAATGGGAAATTGAAATACAAATTTAAAAAATATATTAACCAGTATACTCTTTCTGTCCATTGAAACTTGTTTCTGGGGTAAAGACCATTGGATTATACAGAGTTGCATTCTCCAGGAGAGACAATGGGAATTACTTCTCTCACCTCAGAATTAGTAGTATTGTTGTTACTATCCAAAGCTTACAAGAAGAGGAATCCTACATTTTTTATAGTTCCTAGAGTTTAACCCTTAACAAACCACAAGAATGAGCAGTTACAGTGTCAATTGAAATAGAATATTAGCATTTTATAGAAACAATGAATTTAAGACCAGAACATTTTCTGGGCATTAGTGCTAGAGAGCCACATCTAATTAAATTAAAACAAGCCCCAGTCCAATTAACTACAACTTCTAGAGTTTAATGTACTTACTTTGCATATGAGGTATTTTATATTTCTATATTTATATTTCATATTACTATATTTCAGCATTTTTTTCAGTTCCGCTGTATATAAATTCTTTTGACATCAGCAGAGACAACTCCCAATGGCCCAGTGCTCATGTGCCTTTTTACATAGCAATTTAAAGGTACAGAACTTAAAGCCCACTGGCACAAAATTAATGTAATTTAATACAAAAGAAAGCAGTTCTTCTTTTTAAAAATACTTATTTCTAGATTTAGGCTTGGTTTGGGTATCAGAGCTGTCAGATCATTATTAGATACATGGTTACAGAGCATTACAAATAGTGCAGATATTACCAAGAAATAATTGACTGTATTCCAGTCTGCATGAAAAAGTATTAGTGGATTTTGTGTATGAAATATTAACATGTTTGCTTACAATTATTAGAAAAAAAAAAGATTTTTTTACCTTTATATGAGCTCAAGCCTAAAATTTCAGGCAAGTTTTTTGTTTGCTTTTGTTTTTTTTGTTTTGAGGTCAGTTGTTGTTTTCTTTTTGGGGGGGTTGTCTTGTATTTTAAACTTTCAGGAAATGCAAAATTTTCACAATTAAGTATCCTTAGCAAAGACAGATGGATGCTAGAAAAGGTTATTAATGTATAAAAAGTTATCAAGATAATAGAATAACATAAAGAATTTCCCTATAGATAGCTCTGATAATCTGTTAAATGTGTATTACTTATTTTAATTACAAGATTGAGGGGGGGAACAAATATTGAGACAAACAGTCATGTCTTTGTGTCTTCATAAGTTTCTGAGCCAGTTAAACCAGTATTTTTTTCTTGAATAAAACAGAAATTCTGAGTGTTTTAGTTTAGTTTCGTCTTGGTTTTTTGGGGTTTTTTTAATCAAAAAACATGATCTGTTGATACACAAAGTTCTCTTTGGAAAACTCCATTAGTTTCAAGACTTTTGAATGCAAAAATTTTGTGAGGTTTGGGGAATGCAGAATATAGAATTAATATTTGACTCTTCCACATCATAGGTGACTGCCTGGATTATCAGAAAAATTATCTGAAGTGTGTCTGTCTTATTTTTCTGCATGAGGGTATTTTGAATGGTCTGAATGTAAAACATTTAATGCAGTGGGAAAATCTAGTTAGTGCAAATGTTCTGTATTTTTTTCCCTATTATTTGCATGTTTTAATTTACTAGTAGTGAGTAAAGTTCTATTTTCAAAAATTGAGTTATCAGCTCTAAACATTCAACTAAAGAGCAGAAGACATATAAAGTATTTATCTTGTAGTTTTGGTAATAAAACAGTACCATTTATAAAATCTGAAATCAAAGCCTGAAAGGGTAAAGGAAGAATAAATGGTTTCTTAATAAATTGAGCTTAAGCTAAACCCATAAGAAGCTTTATTTCTACTGATTTTTTTTATTATTATATATTTTGTTTACATTACCATTTTAGAGTTTAGAACTGAATGCAAGTTTTTATGCAGTATATATGTAAAGCTGACAATCTAAAAAAACTGGTCAGAATTGTTAATATTAAGAATAATTTCTCTGTAAACACATACAATCCAAGCCTTTGGCCAAAAATAATTACTTCCTTACTGCAGTGCAAATAAAAGAAAAGGGATCACAAAGGAAAACAGAAGGAAAACACATATAGGAAGCAAAACAAACACCAAAAAAAATAGAAACTCTGGTCACGTTGTCATGGTAATTATAAATACCATCTGAACCATTAACTTTCTTTAGACAACTTCACATTATACTCCAAAATTAAATTAAATAAAACTATAAAATAGATGCCAAATGCTGTAAGACTTGCTGATTACGTCTTTTTGTATACTATTACTTTTGTCTGATAAAAATGTTGTTACTAAAGCTGAAATAAATCAGGCAAAATTTTTGGTCACTTTTCTGGTGATAGTCATACATAGTACAACCTGTCCCACATATGCTCATTTTTATCACTATAATATCTGTCATGAAGTGATATCACAGCTAACAAGTGAGAAAATCACCATTAGATAGGGCTATGTCCACTCAATTCTTTGGGCATTGATATCTTATTTCTGTGTATTTCATTTTGACAATTAGTATTTTAAGATACAAATATAATTTAACAATGTTTATAGGTCACGAGTAGCTCATTGGCCTAAAGGATTCACAGCCAATTAAATGGAAAATCCTTGTTTTATATCAAAGAAAAATAAACAACTGATGTTACTGTGATGATGACTGGATTCCTAGAAGAATTTTAAAATTGTTTACGAATAGTGGTAGCTTCAAATAAAACAATAAATCAGTTACTGTCATGTTATATAAATAATATGTTTTTAGACAAATTTTATTACTATTCTTCTTCATTTATTAGAACAATGACAAGAATGAATATTCCATCAACTAATTGGTGATTTTACATCCACACCAGATGTATTGACTGCTATAAGAAATAAGAATGATGACAGCCTATGAAAGAGGAAAAAACCAGAGAGATATTTCATTGCCAGGTGGAACTTCAGAAATTGCTGCTTTTTATTTCTATGGCATGATCCAACTTTTAATCTAAAAATACAGTGCAAATATCTGCAGTAGCCTTGGCTCTGTAGTACTTACTAGATATCCCTTGTCCTGCAGTGGTGTTGCTGAATTGCTGGTCTTTCTGGAGGATCACATTATTTAGATGAGCAGCTCACAGCTTAACAGTAGAGTTTAGAAGATGGAATTTGGACATTAAGCTTTGAAACAATGTTTGTTCTAGAGGTTCCTGAAGGCTTCAGGAAACACATTATTGAGCTTAATGTTCAATAATGGGTAAGAGAGCAATATAATGGACTTCTGCTATGTAATATGTGGGTGTCAAATTGTATGATCAAGTGACTGCTCAAGATAAGTATATAAAATATGTGAAATTAAAGGGGAAAAAAACCCCAACCAGCAGCCTGTATGCTATATTTTCATTTTCATTTGCAAGGTCCTGGGGATATTAAGATGCATCATTTTTGCTGGAGTAAGCCTAGGAGAGAACTCAAATTTACCTTGGGAACTCAGCAACTTTTTGCTGACAGGTTTAAGAGCAGAGTCCAGGGAGTCTGCTACCTACTATCTGCAGTAAAGTGTGAAGGGATTTATGGCATTACCCTTAAGAGATATAATGGCAAACCAGCAAATCAATGACATGATAGTTCGTGGTGCTGAGTCTCCTGGCCCAAGTGCAAAAAAGTACTTTATGATGTATGGAGCTTAAAGCCAAAGTTAGTTTGTTAGGTAAAGCCTTACTTAAAAGTTATATGTTCCTTAGTTCTTGGCCAGATTCAAAGGCAGTCAGCTCCCATTTTGCTATCAAGAAAGATCATATATTCATTTAGTTCAGTAGTGGATCTAGTAAGAAATTCTCATAAGGAATATTATTCCACTTGAAAAGGCCAGACCACTTAAGCTAAGACTTGTGTACTGGAAATAGGGACTTTTGAAGCATCCTACAGAAGGGGGAGAGAGTAAGATGAGAGGTTGTAAACATGTAAAAATGTAACATCTTTTCCTTAAAAAAAGACCTTTACACATAGGGCTCTTTCTCTCAAAAGAAGAGATAAATAGGAAAGAAAGGAAGAAAGAGGTAGATATTACAAGAATATTTGTATATAATACATAACATCATAAAGAAATTAGGAGACATGCCATAGCTATTTAAATTTAATTTTTTTTTTTATTATTCTGCTTAATTGCTCAGATGTAAGTAATAGTCTGGAAAACTGGAATAATCAAAGCTAAATTCTCAACACAGGGTACCAACTGAGGCATCAGGCCACAAGGTATTAACAGATGACAGCTTTTATTCAAGTTCCTAGTTACAAATTTCCAAAGTTGCCATGCTCTAATTCTGACACTCTTTCCAGACATTTTTAGGGAAACAGACTATCTTTTGTCACTGGTACACTGGTACAGAAATTCAACAAACATTGAAGCAACTCTGATAAAACCTAGAAGAGTTTGCCTCCCAGACAGTTTTATGATTTAGTTCCTATGGAATTTAAATTATACCAAAACATTTTGCACTTATGTTATTCAGGGAAGCACCACTCTGGAAAATAAAAAAATATAACAGAAGTTGAGGGAGACAGCTGTTAGAAAAATGTTGCCTTGAAAGTAATAAAACCCCAACATTATTTAATAACATAATTTAAATAGAATAGTTTCCTCATGTGGATGAAGTTCAAAACGACAATTCCTTTTCAGCTTTTTCCTAAAACATAGAATTAAACTACACTTATTTTTCTGATAATCTCTCATCTAGCCTATAAGATGTAACAGTGGCTACTCTTAATTGACAGTATTTTAATGAAGGTTAACACCCCAAAACCACCTCACAATAAGAAATTATTACCAACTCTTAAACGAAGCTATTAACCAATTTATTGAAATAAGTAAAGATTATTAAATCAAAATGAAAAAGTTTTTATGATTCATGTCTGTCTTTTTTTCTTAATTTAGACATTATTTTTCCCCAAATTGAGTAAAAGCAGTAAGTATCCACACACTGCCATTCATACTATGTGAAGTAGTGTGTGAACAAACTTTAGAGTCAACTGGAGTAGTTCACTAGTTCATGCAAATAAAACTGACACAGACTGGCTCAAGGGCAGTGACAGAAAGAATAATTTTCCAAAGGAAAGTCAAACGCACAGTAATGAATTGACAGGCTAAAATATCCATGTTTAAGCGTGATACACCTACCCTGTTTTCTTGCATTATCCCCATGAATAACGGCATCTGAACTTTGAACTAAATGATCTCCCGACAGGGATAATAGTTAATATATGCTTTTAGGTTTAGATTTCATCCATCTAAACCAACATATTCTGTTAATTATTTCCAAAATACTTATATAATTAATTTTTTATGGGGCCAGCCACTTATTCATACCTTGTTGATAGTCAAGATGGGGAATAATGAATATTCAAGTGTTTTAGCTCCTTTTCCACTTCTGTATTTCAAGTTAATAGTAGTGCACTGTGAAGTACCTACAAATACTAGTGCTCTTCTGAACATTTGAAATATTTATGACTGTGGACTACATCTAATAAATAAATAAAACTAAGTAATTTTCACAGTTTGCCCCAAATGTATCCACTTATTTCTATGCATGACTTACAGTGTAGATTCTTCTTATTAAAAAACTGCAGCTTATGGAAAAATACAGATACATGCTGGCATGATGATAGGACTGAAGGTTTACGAAATTTAGGGATTAACACCCAACCATTTTGGCTTACCTGGAGCTGTTCACATGCCTATTATCAGTAGGTCATATCAGAAAAAGGGTTTTATTTTATGTACACTATGTTATTAAGCCATCTCAAACCAGAAATAATTATAGAATCATAGAATGATAGAATAAAATGAGTTGGAAAGGACTTCGGAGATCAAGTCCAATCCTTCATCCACTACCACTGCAGTTGCTATACTATGACACTAAGTGCCACATCCAGTCTTTTCTTGAATGCTTCCAGGGATGGAGAATCCACCACCTCCCTGGGCAGCCCATTCCAGTGCCTGATTACCCTCTCTGTAAAGAACTTCCTCCTGCTATCTAACCTAAACCTCCCCTGGCAGAGCTTGAGACCGTGCCTTCTTGTCTTACTGTTGGTTGCCTGGGAGAACAGACCAACCCCCACCCAACCTCCTTTCAGGTTGCAGAAAGTGATGAGGTCACCCCTGAGCCTTCTCTTCTCCAGGCTAAACAATCCCANGCAGGGGGTTGTTGAGGCCAAGGTGCAAGACCTGGCACTTGGCCTTGTTGAACCTCATCCCATTGGAATCAGACCATCTCTCCAGTCTGTCCAGGTCCCTCTGCTTTCCAGCTGATCGACGCTCCCCCCCAGCTTGGTGTCATCTGCAGATTTACTAATGGTGGACTCAATCCCCTCATCTAAATCATCAATAAAGATGTTAAACAGGACTGGGCCCAACACTGATCCCTGGGGGACACCACTAGTGACCGGCTGCCAGCTGGATGCAGCCTTGTTCACCAGCACTTTCTGGGCCCAGCCCTCCAGCCAGTTCCTAACCCAGGAATTTCAAAGGAACTGTGTGTTACAGAAGTCATGAAACCCAACCCTTTCCCAGTCTCTGAGAAGCTAACAAGGGAAAAAAATAGTTCAAGCTCTGCCTTACCCCTCACTGATAAAATTCATTAATAAAGGGTAGTTTTTGTGTGCGCATTATCAGATTTCCCCACCCGGTCTCACAAAGTGAATAATATTTTATAATTTCTGTATTATAAACTACATTTCTCCACTAATGTCTTGCAAAAATTTGTTTTTCTCAGTTTCCCAATGGGAAACTCCACCATAAGATGATCACAGTTTTCTTTTCCTAATTTTAATACGTTGAATAACTGTGTGTTTACAACCATATGGGAGAAAAAATTACATATGTGCTTAGACATTCATTTCCAATAAAGCTGTCAGCCTGTCTAGCAAAGGTCACATCACTGATAGGAAATACCAGACAGCAAAGAAAGTTGTTGCATGCATCAGTCATCTCATCAAAATAATTGTACAGATTGCAATGTGTCCATTTTATTATGTCACTATTATTCATTATTATTACATGTTTTAAGCTCAGCTGGCAACCTGCCTGGGTGGGGTTTTTTTCCCTTACTACATTTTCACAAGCTGAGAAAAAGTAATCCTATTTTATTTCTATGTCTATTCACTATTTTTCTATTTATTACCAGGGAGATCATATTCTGCATGTTGTTGTTGGGATACTGTCTTTTACACTGGAAAATACATCCATAAAGAGAGTGGATTTGTGCCAAGTTCATAACATACAACTAAGTTTTGTTTAAGGCAACAACTCCCACAGCAGCAAGAGGTTCTTAGCCCATTCCAATGCTCTTGGAAAAGCTACAAAGATGGAATATATCCAGTAATAGGTTAGTAATGTTCTACACAACTATTATACCTCTTTTTTCTACTGACCTCAATCAGAAGTTTCTCAGTTTTGCACATGGTCCATCTCTTTTAGCATTCAAACCCAGATGTTAACATTAGAAACTAGACCTAAGCTAAAAGCTTTCTAAGCACCAGCTTTTTCTTGTTTTACTCTTAATAAAACATAGCTATCGCTTTTTAATCAAATAAAGATTTCCATATGCTCCAATGATTGCCCATGTCCTTTACTGGCAAACAAAGAATGTTTTCCTATCCTCCTATTATATTTCCATATTTAAATATGTACTCACCCAAATGATACAAATAGAAACAATACATACTATTGTTTGCAGAGAGTTGATCTACTGGGTGAATTATAATGAAGAATATTAAAAAATAAACTGGTCTAAATACAAGTGAACACAATGCAGAGCTTAAAAAACAAAACAACAACAAAACATTTTAACATTTCAATTCTAATTTAATGCTGTGTTTTATGCAGGTAATGAAAGAAAATACGAAGTTGGTTTATGTCTAATTACTGTAACATTGAACTGTCATTTTAAGGTGAAAGCTTATACAAAACTCCAGAGAAATGGTTTGTCAGTTTAGTAAAGCCATCCCACCAATTTTTTTCACATTTGTGGTGCAAAATTTTTCTCTCTCTTAAGTGTCTCTGTCAGCATTAGCAAACTTGTGAAAATACAGAGCTTGCAAAAGCTTGACATAGTAATGTACTCCTCCTGATTTAAGTACCGTCTGCTACATGTTTTTCTACTCTTCCTGCAGTTTTGTCTTTAAGTAGGTATATCTATAAGAATAATTCAAAAAGGCAGGCTAAAGAGGTAAATACAACTGAAGGGAGAGAGATATAAAAATAATACAGTGAAAATTTAGACTGTACTGCAGAAATGTGCAATAGTCAGCTTGGTCTGATTGATAGCTGATCACTGCTTTAGTGGTCTATGAAATAAAAAGAGCACAGAAGTGTCCTCCTGGAAACCTTTTTTTTCTACTATCAGACATTGGAATGGGTTGCCTGGGGAGGTGGCAGATTCCCCGTCCCTGGAGGGATTTACGGAAAGACTGGATGTGGCACTTAGTGCCATGGTCTAGTAGGCAAGGTGTTGTCAGGTCAAAGGTTGGACTTGATGATTCTCAGAGGTTTTTTCCAAGGAAAGAGTTCACTCTTTATCTGTATATACACACATACATATACATACATACACATATAAATGAAATACATTTATATAAACTCTCTAAATACGTAACTGCAAGCACACTTTAAATTAAGGAGTCTGAAGACTGTGCATCCATCAACTTCCAATTGATTTAATTTCCAGGCTTGTCTGTAGGAGTCATTTAAAATGAAATCTTTCAAAAGAAGGCTACCAGGCAAACTAGGTCACTTATTTGATTTAATATGCAATTTCCTACAAATTACTAAATTATTATGAAGATTAAAACTTTCTGGGAATAACGCAAACTGCCTCATCTCATTCCCCACATTTGGCATCTGCCTCCCTTTATTTTTTCTTCTCACGGAAGTTTCTTGTCCTCCTTCACCCCTCAGTTTTCATTGACCTTCAACACAGGGTGCATTAATTTCATTTATCCACACAAGAATTTTATGTTTTGTTTAGAAGCTTGAATGAGTAAAACTGACTGACAGCAAGAAATCTCAAAATAACTTCCATGGGTTTTAATGCATATATTGACTGCTTTTACAAGATCTTTTCCTCTGGTGCACAGGTTTTTTTAAACAATCAACTCACACAGTTTCCATCATCATCATCATCATCACACCAAATCAAAATGCATGAGGGGGTTTATCTTTCTTTAATCAGACTTAAATAATGTAGCAATATGAAGGCATGTAGGTTGTGACTATTTTACTCCATTGATTGCTTAAAATCTTATTTCAAGGTAATGTTACCCCCAGGACAGTATAAATACAAAGGCTCTGAACTTGTTCTATTCCCTTTGAAAATGAGAAAAATTAATTCTTTTATGTGTGAGACTCAATGAGATAGACATAGATTATCCTCATAACTGCAACTTCCTGCATCACCCAGTGAGAGCTAGAGAGTATTTGTCTTGTATAGAAGCTTCTTGTTCTTCACAGGATCACTTAACTAAAAGAAGGCAGATTTAGATTTGATATTAAGAAGAAATTCCTTACTGTGAGGGTGGTAAGGCATTGGAACAGGTTGCCCAGAGAAGCTGTGGATGCCCCATCTCTGGAAGTGTTCAAGGCAAAGCTGGATGGAAAATCTAATCTAGTGGAAGGCATCCCTGCCCACAGCAGTGGGGTTGGAATGAGATGATATTTAACGTCCTTTCCTACCCAAGCCATTCTATAATAAAAATTATATAATGAGTACATGAATTAATGGCATAGAACATGAAATTATCTAATGAGGATGGAACCAATGTTTCGTTATCTCTGTTCACACTGTACAACAGAATCTTCCATTTTTGACTGCTTGTGAAGGACTTACTTTACTTCTTAAAACTGAAAGTCTTTTATTGGCAGGTTTTTAAATTAAATGAAACAGTTACCTCAGCTAAAAACGTTGAGCCAGGCAATGTGATAGAGTTTGGAATCATTTCACTCTTTAAAAAAATCAGAATAAAGAAGATAACAGTGTTCAATCTTTGGGCCAAAGGTGTCATAGGACATAACAGCTTGATATGCCCCAGGGTAGTCTGTGCTGTCATCTTGAACATCTACAGAATATGGAGCTGCCTCATGGCATCAAACTTCACCTGACCCAATGCAATTTAGGATTCTTTTTCATATGTCAGGTATTAAGAGACTAGCATTAGAAACAGCCTGATTCAAAGATTGAAACTAAATAAGTAAAGCTCACGGATATGTTGTCACTTGTGGAATTTGAAAGGATGTTGTTTTTAAAACATTCAGGGCAAGTTTCATTGGCAGTTGTACAAGTCCTTCCAAACTGTCCTGTAACAGTGCTCTGGGAAGAAATTAAGTAAGACCAAGGAGAAAGAATATCATTTGTTTCTCATTAATCTGATAGAGAAGTAATACTGAAGTGGCTTATACCTTCTATAATTCCATACAACCTTTTCCAGTAAAGATTCCAATATTGTAAAACATGTATGCATTAAGGCAGAGCCTGTGTTTATGTGAACAGGTGCCAACATTCACAATAGCTCCTGTTTTGGTCAGATATAACCAGGTTAAGGCTAGAACAGATGGAAGCTGTGTTTAATCATGACTGCAGCATAAAGCATCCCTGAAGCAAAAAGAGAATCCACTTAGTAACTACTGGCTGTGTTCTGCTGTCACTAACCAGACTCCAATCAATATTTATCTACATGATGCAATTAGGTTCAGAAGACACTTACTTCAACATAGGTTTTGTGCACTAGTATTTCATAATTAAAATGTAAATGACTGACATTTACTCCATTCACAGATGTTTAATTCTTCTGGATGCTCAAATTTTGCTAAAGCAGTTACTCTCATAATATACAACAGTATTGATAAAAACATCAAATTAAGCTTATCATAGACACAAATAAAAAAAAACATGTTATGCAAAAGATGCATTAAGGTATTTCACTATCAGAAAATTATAATATTTACAGGAATAATATAAAACATTGAGTATGCTACTTAAAAATATATATGCAACATTAGTTACAGAATACAGAGTAAAACAATTATGATAAGACTGACAGAAAATGAAGACTCATAAATAAGGTTTCTACTGGGAATGGAGGAAAAGTATGGAAAACCCTCTAAGGCAGATGCAATGACTGTTCAATGAAATCTGATCAGAAATCCAGCTTAGGGAAGGTATCCAAGAAGGAACCAAAACAGATTTGATCCATAGCAGAAGTAGAGAGAGAATTTTTAAAATTAAAATGTAAAGTGAACTCTTTGCAACAACAATAAGAAGATTGTAATTTGGACTTTTATTTGTTTACTTTGTTCTTCAGCCACATCAAAGTTATTCTGTCCAAAATGAGGATCCAATGGCAAATTGACACCACAATATATGGATTTTTTTCATTAGGAATATACTTACTTTTGTTATTTGAATTTGCTTTAAGCTAAATAAATATTAATATTTTATGTGTTTATAACTTTATGATTATTCTGGTAAATAATCCCAGATTTCAAAACAGACCTTGAAAACTTGAGAAAAAATATTTAAGATGTCAAATATAGGCAAAATCCAAAATGCATATATATGCAAATTAGTAATAAATTTTAAACAACTAGGGTTTATAAAAATGAGAAAACACTGTTTCTAATTATTTCACTGCATCTCAAACAAATCCAACAAATTAAATGTATAAATGATTTATATAAAATAAAGCTATTTGGCTAACAGCCTACCTAGTTTCATATTTATGTCGCTTGCTTAGAGCTGTGACAGTTTTCAGCAAAATCATAGTTGAAAATATGCAGTGGTAAATTAATACTATTGGAATCACATTGTGCCTTTCCATCTCCCTCTAGTGATGATAAAAATTGATGGAATCGAGATGAGCTGCTAGAATATGGGCATGAAGTCTTATCTCTATACATATGTTATTGTGAGAACTGAATATACACAGGTAACACCAAGACAGCCACGATCCACAGCTGAGGTGTGAAGAGTAGATTTATTCCATTATCTCAGGGACACAAATATACTGCTAAGCTTAGTCCAAACTTAGGAGGAGAGGAAAGTGGGCAGGGGATGCCTTTTCAGACCTCTACATAACAATGGGCCTGGCCCATTCACTGGGCTGGGTTTCACAACCTTTGAGCTTCTTACCTCTGTTTCCACCACACTGAGAGGCCCAGGCTTCTAAAAGAATGTTTTAAGTCTTTTCACTGTTATCTTCTGCAGAAACTCTGCACCCCAAGGTGGACAGAAAACAGCCCCATAGCAACAATGATACCTGAAATGTCCCACATTAAAAGTGTTCTTGGTATTCCCCAGCTGCAAGGTTGGTCTTTGAGTGAAAACAATTTGAAAAACAACTTATTCTCTTCCTCCTCTCCAATCTTCTGTTTTTAACCCTTCCTTCCCAAAGTCATTGTATCAGGATTTGAGTAGTTGAATAGTAGTGTGATAAATAAATAGTTAATTGAACAAAGAATATTTCTTTGCAAAAATACTATTTAAAAAAAAGGCATAAAGATGGGATATTAGAGAACAATGAACAAAAACACATACATAGCCTTTTAATTGCTATGGTGTGCTATTTTTGTTGAATAATCTACTTTCTACATTTAGAAAGTTGAATGCACACACAAAAATTACTGCTTCTCTTAACTGTGTTCAGCAACATAGTCTAAACTGTAAGTTGTGGTGTTTTCATGGGTATTTAGGATAAAAATGGTCATGATACGCATATTATAGTCACTATCATCCAAGGCTCAGCTGGTCTTATTATTAGAAAAGATAGATTAATAATCAACTTTTTAGTTCCCACTAGTAATCACCTGCCATCTAGATTTCACAGAAACAGCTTTCTCATTTGAAAAGTATTCTGAACCATGTCATGTGTCCCATGGTAGCCCCAGACTCCCTTTCTATTATTCTTATTGCTATTATTAAAAATTAATTTATCTTCTGCCCTTGGGAACCACAGATTAGAGCAGCTCTTGCAAACTCTAGCAATGTAAGCTAGGCAGAATTTAAAGATTTGCAGCCAGAGGATATTGGCAAAAAGCAGAGAAACCTGCTAGGAAAAAAAAAAAAAAAAGGCAATTTGGCCACTTTAGTTGCTTCCATTCAAAGCCCAATGCACTAATGTAAATTGCCATTGATATCACTTAATAAACTAGTCTGAATTGTGACACCTGATGGCTTTGATTCATGGTCACTGTCAAACCAAACAGCAGCATCTGAAGTGAATGACCCTGCCTCTAGTAATAGCACATATTTGTCTTGCACAGTAAAGCACAAATGCAACCAGTTAAAAAATAGCTTTTCTGAAGGTCTACATACACATACAGGGCCAGGGGAAAGTCAGACACTGTTTGGGGCATGAAAAGTTTAGTGCAAGAAGCCTGGGATCTGAGAGCTAGCTTTAGACTAGTAAAGGAACTTTCTACTGAGCCATTTTTCTATCCAAAAATAGAGTAATAATAAGCACATAGCCATTGAGGAAAAGAATAAATTACTTCTGAATATTTTACTACTACACATTTGAAGAATATATAATAAAATGAAAACAGCTTGACTTTCTCCCCCCTAAGTACCTGCATAATTCAGAACAGAGAAAGATGTCACAGCTGTCCTACCCTTTCAGACAAAATCTATATCCATTTGCCTATAATGAAAACCAGTGAAGTTTTCAAATTACTGTGAAAGCAGGTTACTTTCTTTTTTTTTCCTTTTTTTTTTTTTTAAATAGGGTATGACACATTTGTTTAAACAACAAATGTATCCTTAAAACATATTTTACTTGATAACAGCGACACTTGGAAGGACTGGTTGAACCAGCCATTCTCTTTTACATTCCCCTCTGCTCCTCCCAAGAACCAGTACCTTTTTATTCAGGAGAGAATACAAATTAATTAATCATTGTTACTTTGTCTAAACTTTAATATCCATGGTTAATCTAAGACCTGTTCAGCTATTTTTATTACTTGTTGATATGCAAGTCTGGTTGACTTTCAGGTGTGCTGCCTCGTATGCTGGACAAGTTCCAACAAAAAACACCTTGAAATATGGTCAATGGAGTGATTTCTAGGCTAGGGACTGATCAAAATGTTCAAGATTGAAAGTCAAAGGTTTTTATATGAAAGCTAATATTCTTTAGACTGTTGGTTGGTTATACCCAGAAGAAGGAGGTAAAGGAGTCTGGTAGTGGAGTGAGGTAGCTGTGGGGTCAGACTGCTGAAGACCAAGTTAAATACAAAATAAGAGGCAAAACATCTCAAAACCCTGCTTCCACCCACATTGGAATGGGCAGTTGTATCTCAGCTGGTTACAAAGAAATTCACTGAGATACTGTACATGACGTTCGAACTCCTTGGCAATAAGATCAAGAAAACTGTTGAACAAAGAAGAAAATCTTCCCTAGCATATTACCATGAAATACTGTTGTACTTATATCCTGTGAATAAAAACACATTTGGGAATTAGATTCAGATGTTTGATGAGCTATTGCATAAAGGATGATGAGGTAAAAAAAAAAAAAAATAGATAAAAGGAGGTAAAAAAATAACACAGTCTCCAGCTCTCTCACATAATCACAATAAGTGACCTCCAAGATCAGACTTATATGAGACTCTACCTAGTTATCCTATGATGCCTGCATTAGTTCATGACTTCTGACATACAGACACTGAAGAGCTATTTTTAAGGTGTCAATAATATTTATCATTGAGAAAAGTGCTTAAGGAAACTTCATTAGAGATTAATTTCAAGCTCCATCCTTTATATAATAACAAAAAGCTTCCTCTTAAAATTCAAGAACAATGATATGAATCTTGACAATCCAAATTTTACATCATCAAAACAAAGGGAAATAAAAGCTAAGAGGATAAATATATAAAATGTTAAAAATATTCCTTAGACCACCACGCAGTATTTCACAGAATCACTTCTACAAATAAGGCAGTTTGAATACATGGCAACATAACATTTCCAAGGGAGGCTTAAATGAAGAGCAGGTACATTGATCAAAGTTAGCAGTACTTATTGCATCCCCTTTATCCACAGAACCAGTCATCTCATCTCAAAAGCTGATCGGGTTGGTCAAACACTATTTGCACTTGGTAAATTCATGCTGACTACTCCCAGCAGGAGTTATCTGAGAGTTATGCCATAAAAAAAAATGCAGTGAAAACTATAGATTTTGTCTGTGGATCTCTGTTAAGTCCACAGGATACCATTTCGTAGTATCATTCAGTGTTGCAATATCATAATACAGACTATCAAATCTTTTCTTTAAGACTGCCTCAAAAATATTTTAAAGCATTAAAACAAACCCAACAAAAATAAAAATGTTAAGAGTCCAATGAAAAAAATAGATCATTACTTTCAGGCATGTAAAATAAAGAAAACAAGGACCCACAAAGGTACTGGGAGTTGTGTCACAGCAAATTTAAAAAGGCACATTTGGGTTGAAGAAATTGTTAACAAATCAGGCAAGGGAGTAAACTCCTGCCATTTAGAGCTTCTTTTTCCCTTTTCCCCCAATAATTTCATATATATATGTATATATATATATATATATATATATACTATCAACAAAAAAAACCCTGAAATTTTCATATGTTGTCATTTAATAAAAAAAAAATACAGAGTTCACTACTTATTAGCTGTAGTATCTCAGCTTCAGATTTTCATAAATGAAATATATTCGCTTTTAAGAGGAATTAATTCAGATGTCTGTGCTAGTCATGGGGTTTTTTCTGTAAGAACTTCTTTTTGAAATTTTAGCAAATCATTTAAATGAAACAAATACATTTAATGAACTGGACCCATTTTCTAGTACAACATCTGCTTAAGCAACATTTTTATTTCAGTGTCTTTAGTGATTGTAACACAGAGCTAATTAAAAGAAAAATCCACAAAGAATAGAAAACAGCAGGCTCACAAGCTTGTTGTAAAACAATAAAATAAACAACCCTCCCCTACATTGGCTAATACCTATTTCTTAATGCTTCAGCTGCCTCATATTTATTCTCAACTCTCAAGGGTATTCTTGATTGCTCTGACTTGGTTATCCCCACAATAATCCTTTGAATTTCCTTTTACTAAGACAAGGCTAATGCCTGGCAGGATGCTGCAGTGGTTTCTTGAAAAGAACACTATGAAACTTTAATTTATTTCTTTAAAATCACTGTCTTAAATGTGGTAGCCTGCACTTCTATAACTAATATTCTAACATTGCCTTCTGGTGGGGAAAAAACAAAAGATACTTAACATTTAAATCAAGCACTTCTGTCACCTTTCTGAATCAAATCTATCTGTCCTTACTTATGTTTCTATAATTTCTCAATAATTGAACAGTCATATTGCATTTTTGTTAATGCACTGCCTTTAAAAGTCAGTCATTTAGTCTGAAAGACATTTTATTTTAGGATTATATGCTTTCATTTTTATAGTCTTGTTCTTCTCATTGAGAAATTCCCATGTTAGCATAAGTATGAAGTGCTGTAACGAGTATGTGAAGCTGAAGAAGTCTTCTATATTCTTATATCCTGTTTTTAAGGGACAAAACTATGTGCCAAGCAGAAGATGAACTATTATCCAAATGTTTACATTTCTATCACATACTGTGGAAACTGTGCATTGTGCATTGTGATTGACAAAAGTCATGCCTTAGCACATTATCTTTCAATTAAATATCTTTCAAGTAAATTCTAGCTTAGTAGTCTTAGGAACAGTCACAGATTCTGATTCACTGACAACCAGGAGGAAATATGTTTCTCACAACCTGATGAACTCGGTTTAAAATTTGTCTTCTATATGGAAGCTAAGAGACTGCCTATATCTGCCAGCAACTCCAGCTCAACAGGACTGCTGCAAGTCTTTCATCCAATTACTTCATGAACACTAACATTCATTTATCAAGTCCCTTTCAACATTTCTCTTTCTAGACAGTCTTTCTAGAGAAGTTCCTTCCCAAGTATTCGTTAGTTCAGAAGAGGCACTCTGGACATAGGAAAGCATAAATCCTTGTGGCAGAGTTATGACTGCATATTAGGCAAGCAGCAGAAGGAAGGGCCTTTGTAATATTGGTCAAACTGCCTTTATCAAAGACATTTTCATTTGCTCTCTGTTACAGCATTCCCCGCAAGAAAGGAGGAGAATGTTGAAGGAGGAGGACACTCTTTGGAACTGGCACAGGCGAGTTCAGGTGCTTGCTTGCGTCAATGTGGCACCTGCTGGTTTAGTTCTCTGCCAGCAAAACATCAGGTCTTTCTTTTTCTCCAAGACCTTCCAAACAGTATCTCCTCACTGCAGATTTCAAAAGACAATCTGGATCTCCATATAAAAATGTAACATACAATATTAATCAAAGTGCATTTACTACGGTGAAGCAAAAATTTGTTCTATGCTTTTAAGATGACAACCAAAACCAAGACAAGCAGAAAGTCTTTGGATTGCTGTTGGTAAAGTGAATACTTTAGAGCATCTTGATTATTTTTTAGTAGATAATTTGTTAAATATGAACATGCTTCATAAAAGGCAGAAGAAAAAGAAAAAAACAACCCAATCAAAGCTAAGGAGCATATTCATTTCAACCCAAAAGCTTTTATCACACACCTGTGTTTTTATAAACAGTCAGCAGAACAAACTTTGCCAACAATATGAATTTCTTATAAATATGTATTACTCATTCCTGAATTTTTATTTTATATTTGAATCTATTTTAACCCTACCCTTACAAGCATCAAGAAGTAGAGAGAGTATAATCACTGTCACCTTAATGGCAGGAAAGTAATTTAAACATCTGCTGACCTTTTGGGAGCATCTGGCTGCAGTTCTCTCATGTCAGGATTTCAGACAGGGCTATGGTAGTTGTGGAAAGTATCTTAAGTATTATATGAAATTGCATGTTTAGCATGTTAACCCATGAATAAGAATAAAGGTAAGATATAAAAAGATATCTATTAATAACACCACATTCTCTCTGCAGATATCCAACACATCCTAATTAACTTTGATGATTTATTGACCCATTTTTATAGATGTAGTAATTGAGTGAACAAGCAAAGGCTGAGCTCAAGGACATCTAGGACCCTGTAGTAGGCCAGAGTCATTCATCCCCTTACTCCCTGATTCACTCTTTAAGCAGATTATCTTCTGAATATGCAGCATTAAAATAAATCTTCCACTTTTCTTCCACTTCAAACACTTATGAGTGTTTTGATACATGAGAAATATGAGGTAAAATATGGCTAAGCTCTTCCCACGTTTCAAAGTTAAGGAATTACCTGGAGTCAGCATTGTCCCCTTCACATGAGCACTTGCAGCACAGATCCCTCTGTGATCTGATTTGCAAGACTGAGGTACAAAGGACATGTGCTACAAGAAAAACAAGAGGGGGAAAATCGTATTGTATACTATATGTTACATTATATTTTGCATTGTAGGAATATATGACTACGTAACATACAAATTAGATGCATTTATAAGTAGATATAATTTTCTCATCAACAAGCAAATCAGTCCCTTCAAATTTCAAACTAAGCAGCAAAGAATCTGTTGCAAATTATTCTGCAAAACCACTGTTAATTAATTCAAGCTAGAAGGGTCATCTCGTGCGCATTAAAAATATGACTTTTTACTCCGTTGCATCACAGGATAATTCAGGGTTGTAGGGCAATGAGTAAGTGACAAAAGATTTCAATTAATTAATTGTGAGTTTTTAAAAGGTTCATAAGGGAAAGGGCAGGAGAGATTAATTGATTTACTGTACAACAATGCTGCTGTTACTAATTAAATCTTTCATTAACATCTTATGAAAATGGAATATAATCGTCTCTTTTTCCTTTTATCTCTTGTGTTCATTGATAAAAGTAATAGTATAAATTTTTGTTTGTGTTCCCGTGTTCCTAAGATTTACGAGAACCTACTACCCATTCTGCTTCCTTTTCATTTTATTAAAATGGGCAAAATGGAAGAATATGTATTTAAAAAACATGCTCTCTTTCTTTGAAAGGAAAGCATATTTCCAGTTATGCAGACTCCAGTGAGGGCTCTACAGTTTCTGATAGATTCTTTTCTCTTTAATCCTGATTTGTGCTGTCACTGAATTCCCTACCTCCTGATCATAGCTGTCTTCTTTTTCAACTTGCTAATTGGCAGCCTTGCACATGAAAATCCATCCAAATTAGATCACTGGGGTAGCAGACACTGTTAACTAAAAGTATAGCCCTGAAGTGGAAAGAAAAAGAGCCAAGAGAGCTCTAGAAGTCTGTTTTCCACCTTCTGAGAGTCAAAGTTTTCAGGGACTTGTGTTGACTCTTCCCAATAAGATGATGTTTTCCTCCCTAAATTCTCAAGGCTGCAGCAGTGCCCCTGCAAATATTCTCACAATATGGTCTGACACTGTTCTTCAGTATCAATCTAATTATCCTCTATTTAATTTTGACTGTTAGGTGAGTTACTGTGTTTTAAAACCAGACAAGGGCAGGAGGGTTGGAACTAGATGATCTTTAAGATCCCTTCCAATCCAAACCATTCTACGATTCTGCAGAATGCAAAAGTAACTAATAAGAATTTGGACATATAATGAAAAAAATCATATTTCAAGTGGTAAATAACCTGATATATCTCAGAAATCCCCATAAAAATGAGATTCTTTTCGCTACTTTTGGGCACTAACATAACAACCAGAGCACAAAAAAACCAGAAGTAATAGAAAGCTGACAAAATAATGGCCTAGGTCAGCGCAATTACAGTAAAAAAAGCTTTAAATTGTTAGAAATAACAGTACAACTGACCATTTCAAAATGGAATGGGCTAAGTTATCAGTCTAGAAGAATGATCTTTGACATACTGGTCGATCTCAAGGAAGGCTCAAGTATTTTTACTTCAATAATAAAATAAGATTCTACTCTTCACTTTAAAATAACCATCTTCAGCTGTAAGGAAAATTTTCTGAACAGATTAGGTTTCTCAAATAAGTGCAAAGATTCCTTGAAATAATTGTTATTTACAGATGCAAATAAAAAGACTCAACAAATATAAGAAGTCCCTCCTCAGAAGCCATCATAACATAAAATAAATGGGTGAGCTAAAGCAGCAGTAGTAATTTTCATTTATGGAAAAAGTTCACAGTAGTTGTAAATGCAACTATTAAGTGATTTCATTCCTAATAAACTTGTCTTTATTAGGCTGTATAAATAAATAGGACTGGTAGGACATCAAGATTTTATGTTAGTTAGCTGATGCTGCCTAATCTTTTTAAAAATAGAGAGTGAATAGTCCACATTAAAATTGTTGCAATGTACTAGCCATCTACCTTGTTGCCTTGGACACCATGAATTTTGTTTATTGTAGGTAAATAAATATACATCCCTATAATATTCCCATTATTTCATTTTGTCAACTTTTAAAGAAAATTTAATTAATATTGTTTCCCAATTGTTTTGACACATAATGAATGATTAGATGGAGTTATTTTGTTCACACTTGGGGTTTTTTGTTTATATATAGTATAAAACAATGTCATGTAATACCAACCACAATCAGTCAGTCTAATTCTGTTCTCTACTATGGCCTTTGTCTCACTTGCAGCTCTACAAACCTCTATTTTTTGTAATAAATGATTTTACAGATATTGAATAAAATATGTCTCTTTCTCCCCAAAGAACTAAAGATTTTTTTAAAGGATCTACTGTAGAAACCTGAAGATGATATTTTCAAAAATAGTAAAATATTAATTTCATCAGTCATTGATGGGATCTGAGCAAGTAAAATGGACTCCTCTTCCCTTAATGGATTTAGAGAGAGTGAGTTTTGTCAAGCTGTTAATTAGATCTTAGGAGACAGGCAATTCATTAAAGCTTTGTGTGTTCTAAATATTGCTTTTTATAAAAGGCTATTTACATATATTTCTTTCACAATTAAATTCTAGTAGAAGTACAAGTTTAAATAGAAAACATTTTTCAGACTTTATGTCTGACAAATATTAGTGCTCTTATGAGAGGGTTAGGATTCAGAAGAACTCTGTGTTGTTTCTTTTGTCTCAAGTTTTAGAGCCTTTATCCTTGAAGATTGTCTTTGAGTAGTTAATTAGTTTTGTCAGTCGACTGCCTCGAATTGAACTACCAACTTTTTTTTTTAATTTTAATTTTAAATCTCAAATCCTTCTGACTAAAATAGTGGGGAAAAGACACAGTAAAAGCTTAGAGTTAGCTGTGGGCATATAAATACAATAAAATTAGAGCACAGAAAAGATTTCCAAGGTTTCTTCTAACATGCATATCTGAACAATATTAAAGGATCAAAGCTCTGTCTATCATTCCAGTCCATATCTTTTTTACCCATTCAAGATTAAATATTCCATCATTCTCTGAATGCACTAGAGAATCATATTGAAGTTTTTCATTAATTGTGTGTTTTAAAAGTTTTCTCAAGAACTCGTTGAGATATTTGCCAAAACATAATAAATCTCTTTGTAAAGTTAGGGTGAGTTGATAAAATACATTTCTAAAATATGAAAATGAACATTAATATATTCAATTGATAGTAACTTTAAACAGAAATCAGTAAAAACATTGTATTACATGTGCTGCCAACAGAAGCAATATAAGTAATTTTCAGTCAGGTACTTTTCCAACTTTGAAGAAGTTGTATTATTTATGGATCTGTTTGGTGGAATTCTACACCTGAACCAAGATAATCGAATGAGAAATTTGTATCAAATATATTCTGAAGTTTTTATTTCTAAGTAAAGTCTTCAGCAATCAGCTTTCAAGTCTATTGTTGTCTTGCACAATAATTTATCTTTACCTTGAATCATCTGTGCTCAATTTCCTGTTTTTAAAAAGCAACACTTTCTAAAAAAATATTATTACATTTCTTTTAAAGAACCCACGATATAAAAGTCATATTAAATCCTGAGTGACAAATATGATGGATAGTTACACTTGAAGATTACTTAAAAATGGACAAAATTTCATCTTTCAAATACAAGCCTAACACAAGCCTGGATATTACAAATCAGAGAAAGGAATACCTGGAACTGAACTGTATACATTTTTTAAAAAGTCTCTAAGCAAGATGAATGATTTCTTTAAAGTTTCTAAATAGCAATGAATTTTCAATGCTTTAAATATCCACATACTTGGTAAAGACAGCAATGAAATTTAAAAAGTTTAGTTTTAAGTTGTTTGTGCATCCAAATGAGATTGAAATAAAACAGAAACATTGCAAAAAAAACCCCATAACAAAACAAAAAAAACCCAAACACAACAACTACAACAAAAACAAAGGTAGTGGTTGGGGGGAAAGACTTGAAATTTTCTTTCATAGGTGAAAGAGCATCCACGGCTCCATTTAAGCTTTCTTTAGTTCTCTTTTCAAGAGCTCATAGTTATCTGACTCATTTGAATGGAAATGGCAAGTTATTTAGAAATACTTGACTGGTATATGACATAAGCATAAAAACTTATAGCAATTTAAAAAATTATACCACAGCAAAAATATATCTTAATTGTTTCCTATTAATAATCAAGTCACAAAACCAACTACCAGAAAAATGTCTTTTCCTCTTAGGTTAGTGACAGTTTTATCACTTCCTGTTACTCTGTCAGTGAGTAATAATTTAAAAGAACTTAAAAGAAATTGTTATCTCTGGTGAAGAATTTTATTATGCCATTAATCATAAGAAATTAAGAAGTATGCAAACCAGAGTTTCACTGCAAAAAACACGGTCCTACTTGTTCTGTTGTTAAATGTTTGCACAGTTGACCAGGATATTCCATCTTTTGGGAACAACAGAAAAATCTACACAAGTGCCTCCTGAAATTCACATGCAAATGTCACTCTTTTGGTACTTTTGCTACTTTTAGCACTGCTAGTCACGTCGTTAATATTCAGCCTGAGGAAACTCAGGAACAGCAGGGAGAACTTGTCCTCTAACCTTCCTTTCCTCTCATGTCACACAACACAGGAAAAAAAAAAAAATCATCAAAGCATGTAAAATCTCACTGTGTAATTTATGTATAATATATTTTATCACAGTATATCTCTCTTTAAATATTGATACTGTACTGTAAAAGGCTTTCTACGGAATATTTATCCATAACTGTTCCACTGCTTAGCCTGTACCATATCTAGTAACGTACAAAAAATTTTCAAGCATTGCTGCAAAATGCATCTAGAAATGTGTGGATGAAAATCATTGAGATAAAATGCTTTCAAAGAAGAATAATGTAAATTCTGCTCCTTCTCACCCCTTTCCTCCATCCAGCAGTTTTAAACAGAGGAAGCAAACTATCAAGGGGACTAGAGAAGGCTCTGAGAAAAAAATGTTGATGAAACCAGGGCAGCAAGAAATTCAAAAGGTTATTATCACATTAGGGGGCAATCTATAAAATTCTCTTGCACAGCACTTTGTGGTATTTTTCTGGGTGTCAAAAATATGAATATTTTAATAAACATCGGAAAAAAATTCACACAATACATTTTTTCTATCTTCTGTATGCATCTTCTACTTAAGTAACTTCATATCAGAGAGCCTAGGCAAGTAAGTTGATTTGAGACATAAATATGCCAAGGATCAATATAAATTTAAGATTACTTTTCATGTGGGAAGAGCTTTAGTGGATTCAAACACTCTTCAAATATAGACAAAAGGTGATACTTGATCCCAATTTCAGCATAATCACCAGATGTAAGAAAAAACCAGAGAACAACTTAGAAGCTGAAGAAATAAGGTGCTTCTACATAGAGGTAAAACCTAGAGAAAAATTTCTGTTTCTGTATTTAAGGTAATTTATACAAATTTTAAAAAGATAAAGACATGAAAGAAAGTTCTACGATCTTACAGACAAAAAGTAAGGTATAAAAATCATTGATTCCCAATAGAAATTAAGAATTGAAAATAAAACATGCACTGACTGCTCATTGCATTTTCTAACTGCATTCAAGTAATCTATGTTTAATCCCCAAGTTTCACATGCAAATACTTCTTTCTTAAGATCCCAGGAGTCCCAACAGACTAAAGGCTATGCAAACATGGACAAGAATAAGCATGAAAGACTATCAAGTTGCTAATTTTATTTCTTCTTTTCCTTCAACTAAATTAACACTATCAGTTTTAAGGGCACCAGAGTTTCAGCAGCAGCAATAGGATACTTGTTTGTTTGCTGCTAAAATGCACAAGGTTTCAATCTGAAAACGTGCTTGTAAACTGAAAGTCACTATAGAGGGTAACTAGACCAGTGTGCAAAGCAGCTAAGGATTTTCCAAGAGTAGTACATGTTGGGTATTCCACCCTTCCCAGCCTTCACCTACCAAAGGTATCAGGTTTTTTCCACAGTTTTCAGGTGTATCCCTCCCTTCTTACTTAACCAGGAATGCTCCTTGGCAATGGCCTCCATCATTTACAAGCATCTGTGGCTTATGTGTGGTCACAGAGCTCCACAGAGCCAAATTCCCCAATTTTAACTTTAGTCTGGCTTTACAAATCTTTCCATATATGTTATATTTCATTCCTATTCTTCCAAAGGCAGGTTCTACAAGCATCTTCTTTGCTTTCTTCTTTAACTATCCTGTTGCTCTTTTCATCCTTTTCTTTCTCCAACTTTTTCTCTCTTATGTACCAGAGAGTTAAGATTTTTTTTCTTTTCTTGACTCACAGTTTAAGTACAAGCTCCATACTGATAGGTAGTGGAGGGCTCAGTGCCTGCATTTTCATGTCTCTGAACCCAAATTATCAGCACTGTTTCATAGCACAGATTATTAGCTCACGTTCAACACTACTCTTGTGGTCCTCTGGCAAACTATAAATCACACTCTGAAAGAAACAAAGGACCTAGTAAATAATAAACTCCCTATATATGATGCTGTGACATCAGGACCAGTGTCTTGCATAAACCAAATCCTAAAAATAAGATATGAAGTAGCAAAGAAACACCCCAATTCTAGGTAATTAATATTTTCTGCCTTTTTATTTACACGTGATTTCCCAGAAATTATTTTCAGAAATAATTACTAGTTTCTGCTTTCCATTTTTCTGCTAAATCATGAACCCTGGGAATTAAAATGAATCGGAAGGGAGGGTTGGCAGTCAAAACCCTTATGGCTTCTTGTCCAGCTCGTCCTTGGTCAGCAGTGTCGCTCCAGAACTGTGGTTTCACAATTCAGGTTACTCTTGCAAGTGAGATCAGGGTCTTTGAGTTGTGCTCTGTTTTCCCTGTATGCTTCTTCAGCGTTGTTGCAGGTAAATCAGCCAACACATGCACAAAGCTTTAGTACTTTTCACTCAACTTTCTGGGTTTGGTGGTTCAGAATACCTGGAAGTTTTCCCTCTGAAATAGGCTGTCTGTGAGTTTATCCAGTTTCTCCAACTTTCCCATCATAGCTAAGAAAACAGCTCTATCTTCACTAATTGCAATCTATCTGCGGGCAGATATCTAAGGTGTGGGTCTTGCACTGGAATCTGATGCCCTGCAAAAACAAATTTGAAAAGAGATGTCAGAGAAAGCTTATTCCAGATAACATAATGAAATAAATTGAAGCTCTTTCAGTTGCAGAGTGAAAACAGGTATTTCCTCACAGAGCTTAAAAACTCATACAAAGAAAAAAAGGCAGCAGCCCAGAAATAAATTTAGAGGAATGGGAACAGAAGGAAGCCTTCCAAAAGTAATGTACACCTGAGAAAGGGAATAAAGACCCACATTGTTCAAAAGTACCACTAAATAATGAATCAAGTTAAGAAAATTTATAGTTCATAGCATTCAATAACAGTCCCATGGAAGTTTACAAGTTTCCCATGAATTTGCATGAGAGATATTATATCATTTAACACAACTAAAAAAATCTTTGTAACCTATCTCCTTAATTTTTGTATAAAACATTTATCATTTGTTTTCAAATTTTACAGTAGGATAGAACTAGATTTTGCATATTGAGCTGGCCACTCCTTACAATTAAGGTCTTATAGATGCATGTTTTTGATGTGTAACAGGAATTTTAGCAGAATTAAGTTCTACATCTTGTCATTTCACAACAGCCTGAACACTGAAATTTCTTTTGCCTTTGAGAGGTATCATGTTCTACAATTACTGGAGGGTTTAGTAATCTCCGGTTCAATTTTTGCAACTCTAATTTTCACATCAAAACCAAAATTTACATATATTACAATCACCTTGATGTAGTGTAAATTAATTGTTACTTATAAAACTTTTCAAAATGACATAAAAATAGTTTTAAAATATCTGAACCTTTGCCTACAAAATTGTTGAGGATGTACCTTTGGATAATTTTGTATCTTTCCTAGCCTTACATTCTTGTAAAACAATAAAATATGTGAATAAAGATGATACTTTTCACACTCAAATAGTGAATTCATCAGGAAATGAGTATTCTATTAAAGTACTTGTGAAACTGCATCAAGGCTACCTTCTTGTCTAGAATGGTAACTAGTGATACACTTCCACACACTCCTCCAGCTTCTCCTCACTCCCCTTTCTTAAATTCTGCCCTTTAATTATTTAGCAAATAATGAGAACATAAGTAGCATGAGGTATCTTAACTGCTCTTCAGACTGGTAGTACCTCAGGCTAAATGTTTTCTGAGCCATTTGTGGGTGTTCTGGTGAAGTTCTAGGGCTAACAGTATCAGATGTCAGGGTAGATGATTCTGAGACTATGAGATATTATATTACACAAACATGGAAGAATCAAATTGAGAAGGTCACTTACTTTTTCAAGATATGCAATATCTATATATAAAAATATAATAAATGAGTAATATAAAGTTCCTTGCTTTATGGTAAAGTATGCCTCTTATTTTTGCAGTTCCACACTACGCCACTTATAGCATTGAACTGTCATTGAGAGATGTTTCCCTATTTTCCTCTATCCCATTCATATCAGTTATCAATAAACTTAATACACTAAAACCAGATTGATAGTATAACTAGCACTCTAAGACAAGCTGATCTCACAGCTTCTCTTAGCAAATTAAAGCAGCACAAAAATATGCCAGAAATTTGCAATTTAAAATACTGCTGTAGGGAGAATGAAAAGATCCTTTAATTTCCTGCTTTCACTTGGGGTTACTGGCATGATCTTAAATGACATCATATTCAACACAGTGTAACGTGATATGGCAGAAGATGACCCTAAGTAATCCAAAGAAGGAATAAATCTGACTTTTTCCCTGAGGACAGGACCCAGGCTGTTCATTTTAGGACATTCACACAGGATCACAGAAGGGTTGAGTCTGGAAGGGACCTTTGGAGGTCATCTGGTCCAACCCCCTTCCTCAAATGGGATCATCTGGGAACATGCTTGTACAGGACCATTTGACAGCATTTGAATATCTCCAAGGAAAGAGCTGTCATAGCCTCTCTGGGCAAGCTATGCCAGTGTTTGGTGACAAAAGTCTTTTCTGATGTTTGGAAGGAACCTGCTGCAACATCTCAAGTTTGTGCCCATTCCCTCTTTCACTGACACTGGAAACCACCAGAAAGAGCCTGGCTCTGTCCTCTTTGCACCCTTCAGGTATTTGTACATGTTGATGAGATTCCATGAGCATCTTCTGCTCTGGGTTAAGCAGTCCCAGCTCTTGCAGTCTTTCTTTATATGAGAGATGCTCCAGTCCCTAGGAGTCCTTTGCTGGGCACTCTCCTGTATGTCCCCACCTCTGTCGTATTTGAGTGTTACTGGGATGAACTTTACATTTATACTCTGTACTGATGGCTCTGGACTACAAAGAGACCAGAAGAATCATTTCCCCGTGTCTCCTTCCACATACTCATGTAATCTGCAGCTTCACAAAACAAAAATGAGCAAGACCTTGGCTAAAAAGTGCTTCTCTCAATTTTGCAAGAAATTTTCATCTATATGCTGCCCATATTACTTTGTAACTCAGGGGGGTTTTATTGCAATAATGACCTCTGAATCACACATTAAAGGTTTGGAAGGTTTTGGTTAGTATTCATAATACTTCACACACACACATATATTTTAAGCTTTAGAAATAGCCTATATTTGAAATAGCAGTGCAGCTACTAAGTCAAAGGATGAATGCCTAATATCTGATGAAAATAATTTTACAAAGATAGGGACAATTGAAAAAAAAATAAGAGAACAGGTATAAGGCTACAAACTGAGTTTGTCTGATTGGTAATTGGACATAATTTAATTTGAGTGACTGAAATCAGTGCAATTTGATTTGCAGAAAGTGCTGTCCATGAATTCAGTGACTTTGTAGATTCCAAAGGGGTCACTTAACATACAATAAGTCATTGAATGTAAGACTATAAGACAAACTCCTCCTGGCTATGCAGGTCAAGATCAACTTTATAACAAAATATGCCACTTCACCTCCCAGTGACAGAAGTACTCTTGATAAGAATGTTGTTAGATAATTACATTTACTGGGACCAACCATGAAGCACTAAATCAGCCAAGTATGTGAAGATCTTTATAGTTTGTTGTATTATGAAACATAATGAGGCAGTAAAGTACTAAATCACTAATGCAAGAACAAGGAAGAAACTGCCAGTTCTTATGTCAGGTATTTCTACAATAATCTTACACACTTCCTCTCCTACCCATAATTTAAATGAGTTAGGAATCTGTAAAAATAATGTACAGATATGATGCTGTTGGCAATAATTTCACACAAAGTTCTGATTGTTCAAAATTTGTCACTGAGATCAACAACAAAAATGTATTACACTAGAGATCTAACCTTCTTAAATACAAGGATTTTTGTCAGGAAAATGAAGAACAATGATAATAAGTCTCCAACCCCCAGGATACCAGATGAGAGTGTGAGCAAGCACAAGAAAAAAGCTGAAAGGCAACATTAAAATTAACCTAGAGAAACAACACCTCCTATGTGGAAGAGTAGACAAGACACTTTTCTAATGTTCATCCTTTGGAGGGGTGTGCCCTTCCAAAATATGTTTCATCCAGAAAGTGACTTATTATTTTCAAATAGCTACAGATGCCTGAACTTTAATATATGTAGATGATATACATTGCCTCTAGCTGAACCTTCCAAAACCACTGTTAATTTCATTTGCATTATGAGCTACGCACTTGTTCCATATGTCCACATGATACCTCTGTAAGCTCTGAGGTCTTCATTTTTCTGTCAGAGGTTGTAAAAATTCCTTAATGTGCTTTTTCTTTCAGCATAAAAAAAAAGTCTATATGCAAATTCATGGTTTATTCAAACTCATAAATCCAAGTACAGAGATTTGCTGGTACTAGTAGAGCAAGAGGCAAGTGTTCTGCACACTTTTTTTGGTTTTTTTTACTGCCTGGCCTCAAAATTGACATCACTAATACCTTAACATTTGTTTTTCTGCTACAAAATAGCTGCATGATCTATAGTAGGAAGTAAAAAATTAAAAAAAATTAAAACCCGCAACATTTTCTACAATCTTATTGTTTGCAATTTTGTTAAAATTTCTAAAAAAACCCCAAAATTGAAATGAACAGGGTACACCCATGTTGAATCTTAGTGGAAAACCAACTTGACACTCAAACTTGTGTGTATTTTCAATGAAAAAAAATTATAAAACAATAAATTATACTAATGAAAAAATGTAAAATGAAAAATTAGAATGCTTCTCTTTTGAGACAAGCAGGAATTATCTTCTCACTTTTATTCTATTTCTTGTTTTGCAATCCTCAAAGACTTTGAAAAAGAATCTATTCTGTCATAAGAAAAAGAAACAGAATTAACATTTGTTAAAATCTGACTGCTATGAATCATTGTTAAACACCTACTTAATATGAATGTTAAACTGCATATATTTCAACTAACAAATACCTATACTTTTATATTTTTACATACATACATATATGCATATAAAGATAACATTTTAAAATACATTCATTTTCTGATATACAATAAAATTCTAATTTTCCCGGGCCTATAGCAAATTGTTTTATACTAGACAAGGCCAAAATGCACATAAATGGACTGTGAAACACAGAGGCAGCTGACTTTGTGGAAAAGATATTTGATGAGGACAAACTCAAAATAGAAAAAGAAGTTCCCTTTTTGCAACAGCCCATGATTTTAAGACATTTTCAGATTCTGCCTCTCTGATAAGTTGAATAGACTAAAAAATAGAGTAAACTCAAGTGTGACTTCATCTATTTAGGAACATTCATCAGATTAATCAAATAGGGTATTAATGTGTATTAATTTTATTACCATCAAATGTCAACTTAAACATTAAATTTTGACATGAGAAGTCGTTAGAAAAAACTTAGTTTCTATATTAACCTGTTACTAACATGATGTGTGCTGCACAGTTACAAGAAATTAAAAATATAAATGAGATAATTTTGACTATTTAAATGTTTGTCTACCAATTTTTTTATATTGTCATCAGGCCAACAGGTTAATTGGCCATCTGTCAAGACACTACAAAAGTCTTCCCACATAAACATTAATTATAAATTACTTACCTCTTCTTTGTATAAGTCTCAGGAATAGACCATTATTCCGTCACTACCTATTATCAAATCAGCAACTTTTCTGGTCTACCTTACCACTCTGGCTATAAATCAAAACTAAGAACATGCTAAGATGTATCTGGAAAAAAAATGTATTCACTGACACTTGGAAAGAGTTGAGTTGCCTATTTTTTTTTCTTTTTAATATTTATAAATATTTGAGACACAGTAAACTCTGACAGTGAGGATACTCTATGTTAGACAGAAAACTCCACTTTAAATTTGACCCTTCTCAGCTTCTTTAATCCTCTTCTTTCTTTCAAAAGAGGAAGGAAATTTTTATGTTTCTAAAATAACATTATAGTGCAATTTCATAGTACACTGATTCAGGTTAAAATTATTTACCAAAAGAAGAAATCAGTAAAGTTATGAAAGAAACATATTAAACTAGTCTAGTTGTCAAGAGGAGAGAGGAACGAATGATCTGAAAATATAAAAGCAGGTTTTTTAACATTTCGGAAATGTTTTTATTATTACTGTTTTGGCCAAAATGATTTAGCAAAATCCATTCAAATTCATTAACTGTTTTGTATTTTCAGAAGTGGAAGTTTTAGTAAATAAAGAAAAACAAACCACACATTCCTTAGAGGCCAATCCAGGAGTTTGCTAGTTGCTATTCCACTTTAGACTCTCAATCTGTGCAGGACTTCATTTTAAGATATTACAAAGTGTAAGATGGTATAAAATTAAAAGGCTTCTCTATAGAGCTGTGAAGGGAATGGAAGTAACTNCTTACAAAGTGTAAGATGATATAAAATTAAAAGGCTGTGAAGGGAATGGAAGTAACTAGAGATGTGGAAATGTATGAAAAAGAGTGCATATCTAGTGTGATATAGAAATACTGGCAAGGGTGGAGGAAAAGAAATTTAAAGAACAAAACTATTAAAAAGGGAAAGAAAAACAATTCAGACAAAACATGAGCTTTTCAGCACAGAGTAAGAAATTTTGTTTTCAGGCTCCACTTGAAGTTGCAAACCAATCTTTCACTACAAGAGCTTTTTCTTGTTTTTATTTTTGAGAAAAAAGAAAGTCAAGATTTAGACAGTTACACAGTAGTTCAATGGATATGAAAACGTGCCAGCAATTTAATCCATTTCACATTCAGAAGCTCCTGAAGTTTGAGAGCACATTTGGTCACATCTATATTTAAATTTGTTAAACTTAGTCATAATTTCTAAACATACTCTCTGTAAGTCTTTTTTTTCTTGAAAGAAACATTTGCTGTAGAATAATGAATATGAATTATGCAAAGCAAGTCTTTAAAGAAATACTTCTTGCATATTTTAAGCCTGTTAAAAAGTTGATATTGAAAGACATTGACATTCAGAGAGATTAATTTCTTTTTATAATAAGAAAAATCATCACAAAATTGTAGTTCAGAACATGTCATTTAAGTTACTGGCAGGGAAATTTGTAGTACAGCTATTCTTTTAAATTTTTTTGAGGCTAGAACCTAACCCTATTCATACTGTAGAAAGTGAAAATATTTTTTATTCATTACCTTATCTCAACTTAAATTAAAAAAAAAATCTAAAAAAAAAAGGTGGCTTAACATTACCTATCTGAGAAAACTTTTCACATTCAAGAAATAACTTAGAAAAGTGATTCAGCCATGGAAGATGGAAGTCTGCTGCCAGACTCAGAAGTCAGCACCACCAAATTCTGCAGCATCTCCTATAGGAACTAGTGGTAACTCCAAACTAAGCTCTTCCTCAAGAGTTCGGTTAGAAAAGAGTGAGACACAGAAATGAGCAAAGCTATGCCAACTCATTACACCTTTTAATCCCAAAGCAAAAACAATCCTGCCATGCCCAGACCTGCATTCTGCTTCCTTTGCCATACTAAATCCTCCTGTGGGTGAGGTTGTGTACACTGATCCAGAATCTAGCTTTAGCTTGATGACTTCTTTCTTCTTTTAAATATTCTTCGGAGTCTAAAACTAGCATCAAGTCTTAAAATCTGTCTCAAACTCCCCTTCAAAATTTAACTATAAAATAACCCTGGTTTTATAGTTAACCATCTTATTAAGTCAAGCCTGGTAACTCTTAGTAGGGTTAGCAATTTCCAGCAATTTCTCTGAATCAAGAACTAACCCTAGTTAACTTAATTTAGCTTCCTAGAAATTCAGCCCTAAATAAAAATTCAACCTTACCATTGCTTGATCTTAGTCCAAGGGTCGTATTTTGCAAGACCTGACTAAAATTGTACAATACAGTAGTACATCTGGAATGCTTTTTGCATCCAGGTCCAGGTCTTTCTCTGACCTAAACAATTAATTAACCCTCCGACTTTTGTTCATCCATGCTGGTAAATTCTTTTTTACTTACTCTATGCATGTGTTTGGTTGTGGAGGGTTGTTTTCATCCCTTTCTTTTTAGCACCAAGCATTGACTCTTGCAAACTTAAATTGAGTTAACATCCTGCACACAGCAGAACTTCTTTTAGTTGTCACCTGGACAACTTCACTTTGAAGTTGACCAAAGAATAGCAATCATTGCCAGAAGCAGGCCTAGAACCTTAGTTGATTCATTTTATCTCTTTAGATGAGCATCTAATCCTGCCTTCTGACAGAACCTCTGCCAAGGTGAGCTGGTAAACGTGCTGAGAGAGAATTAGCCAAAGCCCAGAGACATCCTTGATAAGCTCAGCTAAAACCTCCTTGATGGGGAGTATTTGGAGGGACAAAGAAACGCTGATAACAAACTGACTTCCCAGGAAAGCAGAAGGACTTAAACAGCAACTCATGTCCTGTACTCACATATGTATCTACATCAAAAAAGTATTAAAAAATTAACTCACTACCTACCCAAAAGAAGTCTCTCTGCACAAGATCTCTCAGACAGACAGGACCCTGCTCAGAGACCTCTGGCTGTCCCCAGCATAGCTGATGTATAAGTGAGTCTTTCCCATCATTGATCAGACCAGATCCAGGGAGCAGCTTAGAGCTCAAGGGCCAATAAAGCCGGGAACTCTTGTGAGCAACGAGAAACATACAACAATGGGAAATGAAGGCAGTTGCCTGGGATTTTTTTTCCATTCTTTTTCTAACCTTATACTTTATGACTCTGTCTGCCTCAATATCCCAAATACTTGGCACTTAATAAAAGAACAAGGCATTAGTTACCTGGTTTTTTTCAATTTTTTAATAGCTGTAACAAAAAATTTCCACAAAGCAGTTCTCCTTTTCTCCTGTTCTTCCAGTCTACCAGGCTGTGTTAGCTAGAAGAGTGTTTTTACAGATGCCATCTTAACACACAGAAAAGTGACACCTGTCTCCCAGAAGTACTGTAAGTCAAGCTTTTATCCACTTTCATTTTTACATTATCTTGAGAGACACTTTCATCCCATCAGCTCTGCTGGTTTTGTACACATTGAGATCCTTCAGACTACAAATGAATTTGAATTTTTTTAGTGTAAAATACATGGATATAGAAGTACATTAGAGGTGTATTTTCAGTTTTAAAAAATTTTTGATCTTCAGTCATACGCAGGAACTTTGAAAACTGAAGTTTATTTTTATAATTTCATAGGTAAAAATTATTATCATGAACTTTTTTGTCTTAAGCATCTTTAGGTATCAATATGCCTTTTGGTACTGACCCCAAGCCTCATGATTTTGAGCACTTAACATGCAATAAAGTTTCAGTAAGAGTAAAAGCCAACAAGAAACATCCTCTTCCTGCACTGGGCCTTCCTGTTATCACTGAATGTCACTGCACAAGGTTGTTATTCCTGAATATTTCAAAGTTGTTAAACTCAAAATTATGTTTTACTTCTGAATCATCTGAAGTTTGCGCACCAGAAACATAATTCCAGATAAACATACACAGAATTGGATAAACAAATAAAGTACTGTTCTAGCAATTTACAAGCTTTTCCTGCACAGAAGAAAAAAAAAAGAATAAAAATCACTCTATCCTTTTTCTTTCAAAACTTTATCTTTTCTCAGTTATGTTTTTTTCTTGCAGATCTGTGCAAAATGGAGTTTTTTCATTAGCATCACTATCTTCCATCCTATTACCTTAAAATTTTTTTCCACTCTAGAGAAACTATTTTCAGGATTAAACACTTAAGGAGTTGTTTTTCTTTAGAGAAGTCGACCCTACATGTCAAATCTTAGTCATATAAAAAGCACAGAAACTTTGTTCTTAAAAGGTCATTTACTTAGAAGGCAAAAGGACTATGATTTACTAAAGGGAAATGAGACCAAAAATAAAATTAAAAAATATTTATAGCCTATACATAACTCTGCTTTTTTAACATACATGACTTGGGTTTTTTTTTTCCCCTCCACTGATTCTATTTTTACTACATCAGCTGACAAGATCATCAAGTTTTTACAAAATGATTTGGTTCTCACAACAAGTAAGTTTACTATACTATATTTTTATGCTTTAGTATGATAAATGAAAGTGCATAACATGAAATAGTCCCTGAAGAGGAAAGGTATCAACTTTTTAGATGCAGCCAAATATACCAGTGTTCATCTACTTCAAATTAGGTTGACATTGAAAAGTTTAGATTAGTGTAGCTGGAAAGCCACCAGAAAACTATCATTCTTGCAAATATAAAGGGTATTTTTTTATGTTTTGCTTCAAAATGCTCCTTCTTTTTCTGTTTGAGCCAAACAGTGTCTTTTAAAAGCTATGTCTTTAAAATCTGGACACAGTAGGAAAGCTAATGAGAAGGGATCTTGGATGTCTTTGTCTGGTGTCACATACACTTTGCATTTATAAAAGTTCCTAAAAAGCAGAGTTATAAATTTCTAGCTTTAATAAGGGCTCAAGCCAGAATCTGCTGTGGTAAATACACAAAGAGTACGATTAATGTTAGGTTTCATTTCATAGAAATGTAATGCATAGGGAAAAGACTAAAGAGGTACTTATAGAACAATCCAAAGGTGATCTTTTCACAACTTCTCTATTCCTTGGACAGGATAACTGAGTAAATAACCATAACTTTTACATACTAATGTAATGTGAGATGCCAGTGCAATAGGAGAAATATTTTTTCTTGGGTGTCTAATGGGTTAATTCATTATAAATACAATAAGCACACATTGAACTCCAAGAAAATATGCATTGATGAGAGCAATAAACATTTCAAAAGGCACCTTAATTAGCTACTAAGATTGAAAAGTAGCCTACTGTCCTTTTATACTTCTAGAGAAACTTCCTACAGAAGGAAGAATGATATACCTGATCCTTTGTGATAATCCTTTGTGATATTTAAACTAATGCCTTAGAGCATGGTGCTGGTAAAGCATAGGTTCAATGCCCACACAGAACTCAATGATCCTTGTGAGTCCCTTCCAATCCAGAATATTCTGTGATTCTCTGATGTAAATAAAACTATATGTGTGCATGTGGCAACACAATGGAACACGTTGAGAAAGGTTTTACAATCAAGCAAAATGGCAGAGGTGTGGAACAACCCAAAGTTATTTTTATTAAACATTTTTACTTTTTCATGATTTTTTCTGAAAAAAAACTACCTGGCTTTTTTTTCCCCCAAAGCCCATATTGCAAGGAAACACATTTAGGGAGAGTACATACAAGTATGTGAGTTTCTGAAAGACTTTGATATTTCTGGTATTCCTGTCCACTTTCACTAGAAAGAAAGAGATTCAGAGACAAGCTCCAATCTTTTCAGTAATTGGCTTTCGTGAGTGCAGGATCAGATGGATTATTGGTGGTAAGATAGACAGTTAACATTAAATGTCAAATTAACATGAAATATAAGGATAGTAATATGTTGAAATTTGTGTACTATTCACTGGAATTAAAAGACTGTTCAAAATCGATCCTCCAGTGCTAATATATTGTGCTGAACTCAGCATAAAATTTTATTTATTTCATGTCAAAAGTTAAATTTTACAAATGTTAACTAAAGATCTGCTACTGAGTAAAATATTGCACACAACAGTAAATATGGACAGAAAGACTTATTACACAACAGGTATCACTGAACATATCAGGAACCAAATAGCATGAAAAAAATTTTAAAGCTGATAAAAGACATATGTGAAACTTAATTGCTCAAATGCTGATAGCAACAAACCCCTAAATTTGTGAGCATCATTTTCCAGAGAAGATGATTTCCCTGTTTACTTACTGCAAAATTCCTTTCTGCCCTGAGCTGGACATACATATGCTATAGTGTATCTATGAAAAATGTTATGGTTTCTTTTCCCCATTTTAAAATCAATTATTTCTTATATCTTTAATCTGGGAAAAAAATGCAATGTACTGCAAAAAGTATTTCTGGACATTGCAAAATAAACATTTCATAATTCACAAGAATGCCAGAAGGAAACATTTTCATCTTACTTATTTTTTGGCTGATTTTAAGTACTTAAATGCTGATTTTATTTATTTTTAATATTTTGAAATTATATTGCAAGATTAATTCTAAATTACTATTTCATTCCATGTTTTCTTTCTTATAGTTTGCCTTGTTTATATCATAGGAAATTTGGATTGAAGGCTATTTGTAGAAGTAATTAAGCCTGTTTCTGGCAACATCAGTCATGGCCTTGTTATTATCAATGTCATCTTTACCCAAGATTAATTTCAATGAAAATCACCACCAATATTAATGATGTTTGAAACTTCTTTTTTAAGCGTGTGACTTTTGTTCTCATTGCTTAGTTTCTCTTTACAACCTCTTTGTTTTTGTTTTATTTTACACACTTCAGGGACGTAGAAAAACACAGGAATAAGATCCTGCATCACCTATTAGGATGTTATGGCTCTCAGAAGTCTGATCTACTGTGAAAACATAGAACATATATGGTAAATGATTTCCCAGGAAAACATTTTGCATTTGGAAGCAGTATCAAAAATAGGAAACATTACAACCACAATAGTGTAAAGAAAGTAGCTCCCAGAGAAAAAAATAGACAAAACACATTCTATGGTGCAATAAGCAAGATATCAAGAACCACAAAAAGAACCTAAGAGACACAATTACAACAAAAAGTATGAGACTCAGTACTGAGAGATGATATTACTTGCTTAATAAATTGTATTACCTTGCTGGACATCTGACAGATTACAGAAATATCAGATAAGATTGTTTAAGTTCAATAAACCAGCTGAAAATTAAACTAGACTATGTTGACTGTGTAATCACTAGAGATGGCACAGTGCCAAATGCATCAAAAATTCAAGCTATAACAAATAAATTGACAATAGAAAAGCAACCGGAACAATTACCTGGGATTTTTCAAATACTTAGCCAAATTCTTTCCAAGCCTTGCTTGAGCTACAAAAAAACCCCACAAACAAACAAAAACCCCCACAAAAACAAACAAACAAACAAAAAAACACAAACAAACAAACAACAACAACAAAAAACAAAACACCAAACAATGGTTGTTTCAACCTCTGAAGACAGGAATCCCAGAACAACTGTGACTGTTGTCACAACAAAAATTTTTTTTGATTTTTTTTATTCTGCTCCTACGTCCTTTAGGAGCTTCCATATAAAATTAAGGATTTTTTGCTACCTGATAGAAATATGTGGTAGTTTCAAGGTTTGTATCAGGGCAATAAGACAACAGCAAACCAGGAAAAGAGAAGAAAATATATTCCTTGGAACTTCATGGCAATTGTGGGTGTCTTGTGTTCAACAGTGCAGCTAAAGAGAACAAAGCACCAGAAAGATTGATCAGAAAATTGCTCCATTAAAACACATGTGGGCATATCAGCTGAGGTTGGGAATAAAAATTACAGAATTTTGATAAATGGAGAAACATAGCCCTAGAAAGGATATAGTAATTATTTCAGGTGCATTGACAAATTACATTTAGTGTCAGGATTTCACAGAATACAGCAGTGATAAGTATCATACATTCTCTATTGACTCAACAGTGACAGATTTCAAGCAACTATAAAAACAAATAGAGATGCCAATTACAATTACTGTTAAAATCTGACCAATATATTAACTACAAAGGGGTTTGACAAAGAAAAACTTTACAGACAATGACTTGAACTACTGCAGCAACAGAAGGATGTATGATCTGAAGTATGTGGTGTTACATTGGAAGGAAGGAAAACTGTAAAAGAATCTTAAAACACTTGACAAATACATTTAGAATGCTTTTATGAAGCCATGAAAGAAAAAGGTTACATTTCAAAAGAAATTTGGATCTGTTCCTTTAGCAACACATCTGAAAAGATAACAACTAAGATATGTCCCACCAAGGTATCACTTGTTCTCAAAAAATCTGAAGTGAAAAAAAAATGAAATTAGGCTTATGGAAGAGATAATATGTTCACAGAAGGGAGAATCACAGCAGCTACTATTTGAAATATGTAAGACTGATCAATCTTATGTTCCTTTTCCCCATCCCCCAAAGGGAGTTGCAAAATAAATTTACGTACTCATTACTTAAAAAGACATTCAGAATTTATGATGGAACTAAACATAAAAAGAAAGAAAAACAAGCAAATTAGTATGTTTCCAATGAAAATGTAGGAAAAACCACCACATCCAGCCCATTTTCATTTGATTTTCCAAACAAAAAACACATGAAATTCCAAAAACTTTGAGAAAATCTCAAGAATATGATATAATTTTTGAAGCTGCTGTTTTATTACTCAGATATATAACTGAGTACACATAGGGCTTGCACAGCTGTTAATGAACAGAAGGCGAAAAACAGCTCCAACTCAGGGACAGACAATGGAAGTTCTGCCAGATGTCTTGGCACAAAGTTGGTACTTATATTTATTGCTAAAGGCTCTAAAAGTTTTGTTAAGGCATCCCTTCTTAATCTGGTATGAACACAAAGGAATAAAGATAAATAATATAAAGTTCATATAAATTATGCAGACAGCATAAAAGAGGAGAAAAAATATTTCCCAAAGCTTCTAGGAAGATTCTATTGCAGGAGTAGATCCACATTCAAGGAGTAGAAATAGTACACCTAGCTAATCTGAACAGTAAAGCTCCAAATAAAACAGCCCAACCATACCAAATCAAATCAGCAGTTTAACTGTTCATCGCATCAGGATTGCATCAGATGTGATCCTCTGCAGAACAGCTAAAGGCAACAAACAAAAAGACACAGTAATTCCACTGTGTAAGTGTATCTGAAACCTTGCTGACAATTTGACTAGACTTAAATGAAGCCAACACATTTTGTCATCAAGTGTCAGCAACACGGTTTTTCAAGATAAACACCAAGTGAGGCTTTTCCTTATCCATACCTTCATCAAAGAACTGGCACAGTTTGGATAAGTTTTCATTGATGTATTTCTTTACTTTAAGCCATTTTTCATTCCCACTGTACATCCCTCATTTCATGAGGGTACACTCATACCACAATTGCATTGCTTATTATCAGATCAACAGTACATTTAATAACTTCAATGCCATGTACTGTAGCAATTTCCCCCCATCCTAATTTCTTCATATGCAGACTAAAACAGTAATCTCAGCATGGAAACACACACTAATGCAGCTTGTCAGATGCTGTTATGGCTCTGTGCCAGTCTTACAAAAGTTTCCATTTGTTTTCATGATCCATATTTTCTTTCAATTCACTGCATATAGTCAATAAAAGTCAGTCCCAGAAAGCTACAGTTTCACTTGCTGGGCATCAGTAATTAAACCACATGGTTTTACTTCTTCGATAAACAAACCAAAATATTCCTTTCTAAAAGTATTTCCTACAAATCCAAACTTGAACTATACCTTACACAGTCCCTTCTCGTGGCATGCAATGTGTTGTGTGTAAACACACAACATATGTTTACAGACACACTTCAGAAGTCTCTTGGGTAAACGAGATCTAGAATTAATATAATGAGAATCATAATTTATTAAATATATATAAATATATATACATAAATCTATCATTTAGCAGACTATCCTTTTAAGTGCTACTTTATTTCACTTCTAAACAATTATATGAGAAATTAATTTACATGATATAAGAAAGGAGAACACAAAAAATATATTTCTACTTTTATTAATATGAAAAGTAATGAAATGTTCAAGCAAAAAAATGGTTTTAGGAATATCAATACCTATTGTTTGTGATTTAGGTTTCCATTAAGAGCTGGGAAAGCCAGATCATGAGAGCAAGATAGTTGCAGGAGATGTAATTGTTTACTGAGGTATATTGCTCCAGGTATGGCAACATCTGAACAAACTAGACAATAGCAGAACACATCAGCTGAAAACCTTAGAAGGTTTTTTGCTTAAAATCTTCAAAACCAAAGGTTACAAGCCCAGCAACTTTCACCCTGAGTGAACAGATAGATATAAGTGCAATAGGTATGACAGAAAGGATGTTAACATTTACAGAAAGTCAGGAGAGTGGTTTTTTTTATTTTTTATTCACTTCCTCAGTTCAGCAAAGGGACAACTCACTTTACATTGCTCTGTGAAAAATATACAAGTAAAAATTAAGTTAGACAGACCATGGGCTTCTTATAGACCCCCTAATCATACCTCGCATGTTACCTCTGCTGGTAATTAATGTAGCTATCATACAGATTTTATAAATTGTTTAAACACCATTTTTTTTCTGACTTTAATTGTACTCAACTAGCTTACCAGGAATGTTATACTGTAATGGTTTATTCTCCATGTATCCCAAACAATGCAAATTCTGAATTGGACCGAGGAATTAAACTGTTGTTCTGCATCCAACCCTCGATTATTTTTCAAGCATTTTCAGAACGATTATGTGTGTGCCCACACATGTGGGCATACATACACCTGTTTAATAGAAGAGGGGTTTATATGAGACACCAATTTTCATCACATATGTTGAACACCAAAATGAACTCTTGCCAACATCAGAAACCACATTTGCACAGGCAAACCATTACATATATTTTCCCTAACGTGTAGATAACGATTTAACTTGAATCCTCACCTTACTAGCTTTGGTTTGCATTAATTTAATATTTAAAAAAAAAAAAAGAGAGAGAGTTAATATATGATTCCTTTACCTCTTGTTTATACTCCTTTACTTGCCAGATGCAACGAGTGCATTAGGAAAAAGTTTAGACCCAGACTGTTATATTAGGGTAGACACAGCCTCAGGCACTGCTACTCATTATGTTGATCTAAGTCACAGTGTGCCATAATGATGGGTTGGAAAATCCATCCCCTTTGAAGTGCACAACCTGAGGTTATATTTAAGGGGATCCATTCTAATGTACTCTGCCTCCACTTGGTATCGGTTTTCTTAGAAGGTGGAGATTTTCATTAGGGGAGAAATAACACTGAAAAGGAACAAGAGACTAAAACAACCTAGTTCATAAGAAGAAAAGGTGGGCTATCACTTATAAGCATGTCAGATGCTTAGGAAAGCTGGTTCAATGTCTTAGCAAAATAGGATGTGTTGCATATATCAGTATTTTCCAGGTTTCATCTTTGAACCTGATATGAGATCCAGCCTAAAATGATTAATCAGGATTCTTTTAGGCAGTTTTCTTAGACATTCTGAGCCACATCAGCTTCCTACAAATGCATAAAATACTGCTAGGTAATAGGAAGATAAAACAGTGTTCTTCCTAAAGATACATTGATTTCAAGTAAATCACTGAATATACTCACCATATTATTTTTTTTTATTGCATTGCTTTTCTGGTTCCATTCACACTCCTACCATGTTTCTTCTCCTGCCTACTCTTTAATTTTCACAACATACCATTTTCTTTAAATGTCTTTGGGGTCCATCATTTCAGAGCAATGCTTCTTTTCAGACCCACCATACATTTTTAGAAATATTTTCATCATCTATGATTACTGTATCCTATAATATTTATTCTGAGAAGACTTATACTTGAAGCATGCTGGCATTAAAATCCAGAAGCATTACTAATTTTAAGGATGACAGGAAAAAAAATTGTAAAAATTCTAAAGCAAGTCACCTCAATGAAACCATCTATTATCATTGAAAAATGTATTATAATCATGTGTGCTTAGACTATCCGAACATTAGTATCACTCTCTGCCAACCCCCACCCCTGATATGACTTTGCCCTCCTTTTTTTTTCTATTATTTTAGTATTCCATTTTCCTAAATCTTTGACAACATAATTTTGGAGTTTTGGACCAGTTCAAAGTCAGTGCCTGATAAATTTTTTTATTATTTTTTTTTTTATTTTCCATTTATGAAAATAGCACTTATTCAAGTAAAGAACAAAAGTTATGCAGCAGTGATTTTAGCAAAATTCAATACATCCAAAGTGGAGAGTATCAGTGTCTCTAAATTGGAGAGGCGTGGATTTGATAGATGACCCACTGGCAGGATAAAGTACTGGCTTGATGTCTGCACACAGAGCTGTGGTCAAGAGCTCATTATCCATGTGGAGCCCAGTGACCAGTGGTGTCCCTCAGGGGTTGGTACTGGGGCTGGTGCTGGCACAGAGGGATGGAGGGCACCTCAGCAAATTTGCTGACCACACCAAGCTGTGTGGTGGATTCACACACTGGAGGGAAGGGAAGTGTCATCCAGAGGGTCCTTGATGCACTTGAGAGGTGGGTCAATGCAAACCTGGAAGTTCAACAAAATGGAGTACAAGGTCCTACCCCTGGGTTGTGGCAATGCCAGGCACCCTGACAGGTTGGACAGAGAAGTGATTGAGAGCAGCCCTGCAGAGAAGGACTTGAGGGTGGTGGTTGATGAAAAACTCAACACGAGCTGACAGTGCACTCGTAGCCCAGAAAGCCAACAAAATCCTGGGCTGTATCAAAAAGACAGTGGGCAGCAGGTCAAAGAAGATGATTCTTCCCCTCTATTCTGCTCTTGTGAGACCCCATCTGGAGTACTGAACCCAGTTCAGGTACCTCCAACATAAGAAGGACATCGAACTGTTGGAACAAGTCCAGCAGACAGCCACAAAGTTGAAGAGGACTGGAGCATCTCCCTTACGAGGACAAGCTGAGAAAGTTGGGGCTGTTCAACCTGAAGGAGAAAAAGTTGTGTGGAGACCTCATAGCAACCTTAAAATATTTGAAGGGGGCCTACCAGGAAGCCAGCGAGGCACTCTTCATCAGGAATTGCAGTGATGGGACAAGGAGTAACAAATTAACAAAATTAACAAATTAAAACAGGGGAAATTTAGACTGGGTATTAGGAAGAAACTCTTTACTGTGAGGGTGGTGAGACCTGGACATGTCCAGAGAGGTTGTGCATGCCTCAATCCTAGGAGTGCTCAAAGCCAGGTTGGATAAGGCCTTGTGAAACCTGGTCTAGCAGGAGGTGCCCCTGCCCATGGCTGGGAGAACTGGGACTAGATGACCTTTAAGATCCTTTCCAAGCCTTAACACTCTATGATTCTGTGACTATTTAAATTACTTAAAGGGAAGAATCTACTCTGCACTTTTACTTTTCTAACATTGCTGTGGGGAATTCTATCAAACAATTTTTTAAATCATGGTTCAATCTGCTTTGCCTTGAAATTTAACATAAGAAAGAAAACAAAAAGTGCACACAAATTACCTGCTTTAGGAATAAGATCTTCCATTAATATAGATAGCCAAGATTTCTATTTATGTTAAGAGAGATTGCACAAATGTTGTTAAAGAAAATTCTTAATATACTTCTCTTAGCAGAATACAAACCTCAGGATAATTGTCTTCCAATGAACTGAAATATTTTTTTAAATCTGAAATAGGAGGAAACAAACTGGAGTTCTGATTTATTGTCTTACATCACTTTCAAAAATAATAAAAAAAGGGAAATTCAATTTGTATAAATAAAATATCAATATCATTAAAATTTTATTTAATCTGATATTAGACAAAGTCTACAAACACCTTCCCAGAATATCAATATTAGACTGATCTACAAGAAAACTTTAAAATAAAACAAAATAAACAACAAAAAAACCCTAAGTTGTTGTTTACAAGTACATTTACATAACAGAAAGCACCTACATGAGAAGAATGTTGTATAGTTTTGTCACCTTCTCTGAGTTAAAACATGACACTTGCCATTTTCTCACATTCCCCTTTCCTTTCTTTCATTTGTATTTGCTTTAAAGGTGAATGGGAGGTAAGAATGAAAAAAAGCACCAGAGTGGAAAAAAGAAAATTGAAAGTAGACAGGAGAATTTTTTTCTAAGCTTGATAAAATGAGGAAGAGCAGCAAACACAGAGACAAAAGGAGTTTTTCTCATTGCTTCCCTACATCGCCGTGATAGAGTCCACTCTCTCCTGCCTTGGGAAGTGCAGATCACTCTCTTCTGTACTCAGGGCAGAACAAAAATTCCAGCTGGTTTTGAGACATTTAAAATAACAGAAGTAAAAAATACTCCGCTGTTTTCAACATCCCAACAAACTTTTAAACCAACAGACACAACCAACCCTTAGCCTGTCATGAAGCACTGCATTGCTATCTGCCTTTAATTAAGCCAGTACACAGAGTTTTTCCTTTCAGGGAGAGGATGTGAGACCCTTTAAATTAGTCACCTGTATTGTATTAATAAGCTGTGCCAAAAGGTGTGCAACGCCACCTATTTATTTGGATCAAATACAGCAGTAGAGACAACAGTAATGGCATAACTCTTCAATACTGAAATCAAACATATGTAATTCTAGTGGGAGCAAACTTCATACCTTATCCTTTGTTTCAATTTGTCGTATCAAAATGAATACATAAGTATTTGCACATTAGGAAAAAAAAAAGTTGTCTCATGAAACAGGATTCCCAAAAAAAAAGGAAAGAGAAAAATCTATGTTTGATAGGCTTTTGTAGACAGTCTTTAATGTCCAAGATTAAGGCAGTCAGAGTTCCAGATAATCACAGTCAACAGAATTACAGAGCCTAAAAGTGGGCAAATTCTTAATTTGCTGAAAAGTGTGATGTAAGCTAGAATGTAAGTAGTGTTTTACCTTGTGGTTTGGTTTGTTGCAGGTTTTTTTCCCCCATCAGGATACACTATCTGTTAATTAAGCTGAAAAAAAAAAAAATTACCAGGGTTAGGCCATTTTATGGAAATTTATGAGGTAAGATATACTTGAAGGGGACTTGTTAACAGTAGACTGTCAGAAACCTGGAACTGAAAATGTGCCTTGAAAGCAATAGTAAGCAAGAGAGGCACAGCATTTCTCTTTCCAGCTACCCAACATAAATCCCTTTCAGTTTCCTGGTATTTCATTCAAATAGAAAACTGATGAGGTCATATGTATTTAGTTACCTCCAAAAATTTTCAGAAATATATCTTCAAATCTTTCAGTAGAGGCTGTTTTCTTATTCATTCATAGTGCTCTCTATTGAACATCTTTCCTTAAAATAGCCCAGCTCCAGCGGATTGACAGCATTCTTTTACATCTATCCTTCTATTCTGACAACACTTATTCTGTGTCTGCTTCTTCTGTATCACCATTTCCGAAACAAATCTGCATTCTTCAAGCCATATGTTGTCAAATTCCATTTCACAGCTTTGTTCACACATTCTTTTCCTGTTTCAACACTACAAGCTGAAGAGTTTTCCTCCTCTTCTTCATTTCCTCTCCTTTTCTTCCTTGTTTGCTCAGAGTTGCCAGCACCCTGTTCATCAGGGTTTAATTTTTTGGTTCCTGCAATAGCAGTTGCATATATTTCAGTTTCTTATGTCTATTATACATTTCACAGAATAATTTTATTACTGAATCCTGGAAAACTTTCAGTGCTGTACCACTAATGATAATGCTTGAAACAGATTTCTTTTCTGCTGCTCTCAAAAACATAGATATCTGAGCAGTGACAATGAAAGACAGCGAACAGACTATTATTGATGTAATAATTTCCACAAACCACAGCCACTGCAGGTAACTTTATTATTAGATGTTTTGTCTTAGGAAGGATTCCTATATTTTTCCTTAAAAATACAAGAACATTTCCGTTTACCTCCAATATTTTGCCCATTCATATGAAATTATCCTTAAGATAAGGCATACAAGTCTAGATGTCTTCCATTTGAAGGAAGCCAACATGAGGTTCAGGGGGCTCAAAGCTTCCACAGGAGCTTTACAAAGCATAGAACTGACCCTCCATCTCCAGCCAAAGCCTTCCAACAACCAGACACACCTTACCACACTCAAGTGACTGTTCTGAAACAGCAAAAGAAAGTAAGGAGTTGCTCTAGATCTCTTTGAACATAACATTTCCACCGAATTGAAAGGTCTTTGCACAAAGCATAAGAAACTTAGGAACACGTCATAAAAATGATAATTCACTTTCATAACTGTTTATATGAGTACTCACACACAACTGAAATACAATCATAGAAAATATACATATGTTCATGAAAAACTGCAGGAATAGGGTATGAAACAGGTAGTAAAACAGGCAATATTTTTGTTATAGCATTTTGTTTCTTGTATTGTATTACACATTTAACAGGTCCTGAAAAACATGGGATAAATCACATTAGCCATGTTACTAATAGCACTGTTGTAGCCTGCAAAATGTAGCTGAGGAATTCCTATGTAATTTTTCCTATTTTTCTAAAGCAGAGCAAACAAGCCTCTATAGCACTGTAGAAGCCTACTTTATCCCATCATAGAGGCTTTTTGTGACTCCAAATGTGAGTAACAAGCAGGAAAAGACCACTTAGGAATTAATTTACAGGGTTATAAAAGGTTTTTAATGAAACAAGAAAATCAATGAAGCTTCAGTGTGCAAGTTTCACAGAATGCCTACATCTCCAAGAATGCACTTAAGTTGAGATATTCCTTAGAAATGATGCTGATATATAACTTCCATTTCTGATATTCTGGAAAGAGTGTTTCAGACAAAAAGTGCCCAGTTTCTTTTGAGTTTGTCAGAATTCCCAAGAGAAAAATATTTTATACATTTTTGTACTATCTGAATGATCTGAAATTCCCTTTGAATTGTAAGCAAGGGATAGGAAGCTTTTAAGGGCAGAAAAACAGAAGTAATGAAACAAATTTGGGTTTTTTACATGTGTTTTTTCTATAAAATATATACTACATTAAAAAATGTATTTACTTTTTCCATTTATTCCAAATTCTAATATACAGTAAGAATTTATGTATGTGTATAAATAAAAAAAATGCAAAATACATATTCATGAGATATATATATATATATATATAAATAATATATACAATAGAGGAAGATATTAAAAAGTCCTTAGAAATGAAAACTAAGTTTTCACTACAGTCTTCATTTACACTTTTTACTAAAAAGGCTTGATTTGCCACTCATGTCTATAGAATTACAGAATTAAAGGGGTTTTTTCATGGAAAAAACATAGGTCTGTAATTTCATTATTCTTTTCCATTTGTTCCTTAGTTTAGTCATCTTCAAATATGCATAAGTCTCACTCAGTCTAATCAATTATGTGTCAGCTTTTTGACTTTTAAATTCTAATAGAATTAAATTTACAAAAAATTTTAATTTTTTTAATCTGAGCAGGAATTTTCTTTCAGCAGGCCAGAGAGGCAATAGTTTTTCAGCCAGTCCACTGTGTTTCACTTGCCCTTGAACAAGTCACTAATACTTTTTCCAATACAATACTCTGTCCTTTACTATAGTGAAAAACATGGAGCAATGCTAAGAATTGCTAAATACATTGCATTATCAGGATTAACTCTTTACAAGTGCTAGAGATTTAATGCTACAAAACAGTGGGAGGAAATGCATGCTTAATTCATTTCATCTGACAGGACAAGAAGCTTATGATTGCTTGAAAAATAAAGATAATTATAAGGGCAACGTGCATGTAAACAAAGCAATGGAAATAATCTTTATAACAGAGATGGATACTCTGCCTACTCTCTTCCCTCCCCATTTTCAGAGGAGAAAAAAAGGAAAGAAAACAGTTGACTGTCTCCTCAGGCAGTGTTTTGGCTTCAGCAGCTGATCTAGACCTTCATTAGTTATTTTCCTTAAAGCGATTCTCATAGTTTCTCCTTGAAAAATAAAAAAGCATTGGCTTATTTTACACTTAACTTCTACTTATTGCACTGGTCATTTCCATAATCATAAACCACCCTGATCACTGACTGTCTTTTGTGACATAGCAATAATGTGAAAGAGTCTTAAGGCTGCCTTAGGCAACAATCTAGGGACATTAGCATACATCTGGTACCCTGGGCTCACCACTTTAGAAGGATGCAGCAATATCAGGTGAAGAAAAGCAATAGCCAGTTATGAGATAACTTCACCCCAGGGAAGGTTTTATTCCAGCTTTCAATAGATATTGGTTTGTGCCCTGGAAAAAAAAAAATTGTATTCTTTCTAAAATTCCATATATATTGTCTCCTTTATAATTTTTTGTTTATTACTAGAGCTCTAAGATCTTGTTATTCAAACAAATAAGTGGATCTGTTGTGAAAAGGCTAAAGTGCCTGTAATAGTGAGCTTGTCAAAGGGCTTCTGGAGTCATACTATAATGCATATACTATAATATTACTATATTGTGATGATTGCATGACTTTCCCCAGCTCTCTTTTGGAACTTTACACTTTTCGTAAGACCTTAAAAGATAGGACCACAAGAGTGTCCAATCATCCTCATTAAAATGCTGAAAATTCAAAGCCATTCAATATTGAAGTCCAACATTATAATCAGTAATGAAATATCAGCACTGCAGAGCTACAATAGGTAGTATTACAACACCTGAAGGAAGTGTCTTTCTAATAGATGATTAGATGGATCCCTGGAATAAGTAAGATAGGGGAATAATAGGTACTGTTAATATAGCATTAAGGGTCAGGGAAGGTAAAAATCATTAATGCATCAGTTAATTGGTTTCATAAATTGTCATATAAAAAGTTAATCCTTGAGCTTTCTGAGACTCTTAAGATATAGAAATTCAGACTACAACCCACAAAAGTTACACAGTTTTATCTTGTATTACTACTACTGGGAAGGAAATAACATCATTAAGGACAGCTTAAAAGTTGGAACACTATTCAAGCAATCCAGACTTCATTCTTTCTTTTGCAACTTCCACTATATTTTACTTCATTACCTCACTGAGAAATTTCCCCTTCTAACCACTGACATGTCTTTTATAGTCTAACTGTTAGGATATGGGAAATGTAAGGGTACCTATATATTAGGAGCATAAGAATATCTCATTTATCAGTATAAAAACCAGAGGCAAGAAATAGGCCAAGTAATAAAATCACAGAGAGATATACAAATCCCAAAACCATGAGATAGATTATGAAGACTACAACCAAGACCACCACTGATGGTGTTTTGCTGAAGGAAACAGCTAGTGGTCTGTAACTGAGAGGGAGGTGGGGAGCAAAATTGTATTATTATGGATCTCATGAGAACTTATTATAGTGCCTTTGAGTGAATTTGGGAGATCATGCAAAACACTGTGGGATTAAGGTGATTGTGGGAACTTCTTGTGGGGTGCTTAGAAGGAGCAGGGATAGGAAAAAGAGCAGTGAGAGTGTGTTAGGCAAACACAGGAAAATGCAGAGAAGGAAGACAAAGGAGAAATGATACACCTAGAGAAGATGCTGGTCAGCACACCTAGTTGGCCAAGCCCTGTACCTGCCCAACTCAGTCTATACCAGCTGTCGAGCTTTGATCCTACCCAAACTGTGTATCAACTATCCCACTTCTGCGTATGTAAGTACATGTGATTCACCAGAGAAAACTTTACCTGGACTAGCCAGAAGGAGACCAGCACCTGGAAAGACCCTAGAAAGGATTGAGGTAGAGTGTAGCAATCGACCCACAATANAGCATTTCCCTATGGATCCTAGAGTCTGAATGTCCGAGGCGTTCAGAAAAGAGGAGAGGGATAGTCAGTGAGGTGTGGGGGTGTGTGCATGTGTGTGCATCCAGAGGTGCTATCACCATCACTGATGGGGATGGGCTTAACCTTAGCCAGCGTTGGGTCCATCTTGGAGCCGACTGGCATTGGCTCCTTCAGACACAGGGAAAACTTCTGGCAGCTCCTCCCAGAAGCCAACTTCCAAAACCTTGCTGTGCAAACCCAGTGCAGTAATCCTGAGTTTTCCCAGATGTCACTCTTTGAGAACAGTATTTATTGATTTATTTTTAACTACTGAGACAGGAACTGCCAAGATTCTTTTTGTCTCCGTGTATATCACTTGCGCTTTTCCTTACCCTCCATAGAAACACGTCAAAAATACTTTAAAAAAAAAAAAAAGGACAACAATAAGCATAGTCAACTCAGAATCACTTAACATTTCCTGACACTACCATGCAAAACAATTATTCTCTGGATTGTAACGTATGCAAAGCCCTTGACTGCTCTGCGAGTTTCTTACACAAGTATAATTACTTCAGGGGGATTGAGTACGTGGAACTAATTGACGTTTAACATTTAAGATACGTAACGCAATTTTATGCCTGTTTAAAAGTGTCAAAAGTAATTCATAATATTTGAAGAAATTTCACTGTTGGTAGAATCAATAGCTACACGTGGGAAATTACTCCAAATAAGAGTGCCATGTTCAATACAAAATGAACATTTAATATAAAAGGTAAACATATTTCCTGTTTCTGCAGGTGTAACCAATAAATCCCCAAATAATATAATAACAATATAATCAACTTTATGTGATAAAATACCATTTTTAAATACATCAAGCGTTATGCAAGAGGTTACACCAGATCCAAGTCTGAAATTTCAGTATATAAGAAATTCCAGCATTTGTTAGGATGAAACAGAATTTTTAAGTATTTTTTTAGTAATTATGAAATAGTGCCTTTTTTAACAAGTTTGTGTGTTTTTTATGAAAACATTAAGACCATTTTCATTAAGTCTAGTTTTGTTTTGAGCTGAAACTTATGAATCTTTCTCAGGTCCAAAGTCAATCCTATAGGATGACTGTTCACGAGCTTTTGTAGTGGGATTGTTTCCACTGATTTCTAGGAGGCTAAGTTTCACTCCAAGAGTATGAGTTTCTCAAGTTTTTTAATAGTCAGCTCTTATGAGCAACCTTGAAAAGTAAAGGAGCAGAGATGTAGCACCATGGTTATTCCAACACTTAGAATTGTCTTGTGAGACTGGTTTCAGAGAGCTCAGCAGCTTGCAAAATTAAACTCGACAGGACACAGTGAATAATAGAACATGGATGTAGAAATAACATGGGATTTTTTGATTTACTTTGACTCTGGGCCAAAGTGTGTCTGCACAAATGAAGACCTTTGATTCATTGTTTGTAAACATAAGAAATCTACATTTACATCAGTGTAGCACTTCTAATTTCAGCTTCAGCAGACAAGGGAGAACAGGTAGTGAATGAGACAGGGAGCCAGAGTTTCCCACGCCTATTCACCAGGATCTTTGAGACTTCAGCAAATGAATGAGGAAGGTATTCACTCACTCATTAAACAGTGAAAATAAAAATAAATATTGAACAGCTGCATCATTAACTGTGTGCCATTCAATCTGCATGCTAAATGAGGCAAAGATCCCATGGAAATAACATTGTGTCACACAATTAATAACCATATTGTAATGTTTATGCACATGTACTAGAGATAGTATGGCACAGGTGAATTTATCTTTGACTTTTTTTTTAATTCTTCATTCATTTTCAATATCTAAATTATACCCTAGGAAAGCACAAAATTCTTTTCAATGTTTGAACTGCTGTACGAAATGCACACAAGAATTCCATATTTCTGTGATCAAGAAAATGCAAAATTTGTGAGATACTCGACAACTCAACCTACTCTTCAGATATATGGAATTCACAAATTTAAACCATAATTAAATTTATATAAAACCATATATCTTAATATAGGCATACCACCCCATCAAACCAGACAATTTTTTCTCTCACCACCCCAAAAAGAGTAAGAAATCTAAAAACTTATTCAATATTGAAAGTTTTTCTATCCAGCCTTTTCTTCTTCTGTTCTTTGTCCAAAAGTAGTTTTATAAGCATATACCAGGCTCAACACTGGTTTTGAAAAATAATGTATTAACTGCTATGGTTTCTCCAAAGGATAAACGATACTGAAGTGGTTGTGTAAGTTCTTTGTCCACTGCAAGACTCCTGGGAATAGGGATTACAAGTATTATTGGAGTCATCTCTTCTTGAGGTGGGTTGATTTCATACAACAAATTTCAGAAGAAATGTAACAAACTTCAGGAAAAAAAACAAACAAACAATCTATTTCAGAGTCATGGAAATTGGGCTACAGCATATGCTATGTTGGAGAAATATTTTTAATAAGGTTAAGAAGTATTTTTAGCACTATTTTCAAGTGAAGACACCTTTTAGTATACTGCTAGCATCTCTAAAGTCTTCCTTAAATTAGTACCCGTTATACAGAATTTTGTGGTGCTTTTTTTCAGTTGTTTGTGGGTTTTTGACAGGTTGGGGGTTTTTTTGTTGCTTGATTCTTTTTATTTTTCCCAAGTTTGGCACACTTGAGTAAAAATTGAAATAAATCAACCGTTTGCAGTTTCTATATAAAATTAAAAGATTCCAAATATGGGTTAGCAGAAATGTGTCTTCAACCAATATAACTAATCGAAGTCTTATTGAACAGTTCTGACTACAGACCTCATCATAAGCAGACAATTTCTGAATACATTTTAGATAAGAGTGAAAAACTCACCACTGAAAATACATGGATGCTCTGACATTTATTTTTAGTCATGAAATGGTCTCAAGTGATTCATTGGCTAATATCAAATTAGCTCTGCTAATGGTTTCTGACAGAAATGTTCAAACACATATTCAGAAATATATCTTGTCAACCAGTGTGAAGAGAAATCTTAAAGCAACAGCAGCAGCTTTTTATGTCAGCAGCTTTCCACATTGGCACCTAGCAGAAAGCAGAAACATACCTGTGGAAAAACTGGAAAGCCTGTAAAATCTAACCTTCAGCTAATAAAGCTGAGTGCAGCTGGGAATTTGACTTGCTAGAATAGTTTATGCCTTCTTTATGTTGCAATGACCCATTTGAACATTATTTCAGAAGAAAAGAGAGACCTACATTTTCCTCTCTACCCTTTTAACTTGTCAGGCCTTTAGTATTACCTTTGATCTGTTCTTCTAACTGATGACAGTTTCTTTCAGAGTGAGTCTGAAATTTGTAAAGGGACTGACAGCCTTCCTCTCCTAACTTCCAGTCTTTAAAATTCCAGCTTGTAAGGAGTGAGGAAGTAACATCCATTTTACCTGAAAGAAATTAATTTCAAAGATTCATACATTGACAAGAAGTAATCCCATCTTAAAAATAGTGCCATTGCAATATTCAAACTTAGCAGACTCAGTTAAGTCTTTAATGTGACATAACAGAAACTTTACCTTCAAATCCAAGCAGTGGTCTCTCAATACCACATTTTATGGACTTTCATAAAAGTCACTAAAGGAGTTCATGTTATTGGTAAGAAACATCACTTATTCCTGATGAAGCAGAGGAGTTTGTTATTTGAGAGCCCAATTCTGAAAGTTTTAGAAAAAAAAATTTCATACCTTGCAACACATTTTGGGACAGTGAAAAATAAGTCTTTACCAATATCTATCATTGATGGCAAGAGAGAAGCTGGCATCAAAGTAGTGCCAGATAGCAAAATAATGCGGACTTGCAGCATTGCGAACAAAAGTCTTTAGGTGTTTAACCTAAAAGTTCTCTAAAGTTTAAAAACAAAAACCTTTACATACAGAAGAGAGATAGTAAAATAAAAAATGTAATTAAAAAAAAGAAAAAAAAATGCCAACAAAAAGGCACACACAGAAACTTTTATATTCCAAGGTAAAACTGCCTCCAATATTTGGCATAAAAATGCTATAATAGCATTTAAAGTGACATAAAGTTAGGACTTCCCCATTTTTACATTTTAAGAGCATCATTTATTGTCACAACAAATAAAGGGGCTTCTGTGTTACAATCTCATTTTCTAAGAAGGAAATAGCACAACGTTATGAACCTACTTTTCAAAGCGCAGGTAACAATTTGAAACACTTCATTGTCGAAAACAAAACAGAGACAAACCCATAATCTGCTTTAAACCAGTTTAAAGGTCTTCCATTAAAGGTAACGACCTAGCTTTCTTCCCTCGTACATATGTAAAGACTGCAGTTTTGAGGGCTGAGTGGGGAGCTGTTTGATTTGCTTTCAAGAACAATTTTTTGACTGCAGATTAAAAAAAACAGAAAGCCTCGTCACTGCTGCCAAGGATAAAGCCCATTTTTCATGTAAGATCTTCAACTGCTGCCTCTCAAGTATAATCTGTCTATGACTGCTAACATCAGGAAGCATTGATATTTTAAATATTTTTAAAGGTTTATTATCTTGGCTCTGCAGAACAATAAGCCTATCAATGACAGCAAGCAAAACAGTTCTGAAACATCACTAACATCAACAAACATCCTTGAAAAGTGTTTTATCTGAAATAGCAGAATCTTTAAGTATCATTAAAACAAAGAACTTCAAGGCAGCCTGATACCACTGCTCCTTTCCCAGTAAGTTTTCAACATATCACACAAAGCAGTATAAGTGGAATCTAAAACAGTGTCCCTTAGCCTGTCATTTTCGTGCCACATCTGTAAAACTTGCTAACTAAAGGGATTGCAGCAATATTTATTGACTTGGTGAAACCGTCAATAGCTTCTGAAACTTTTCCTATGCATCAGGAAAGATTTTTAGGTTTGTTTTTTTTTTAATAGGCTGAAGCAGTAAGTGTAAATGTATCTTATTTGTCTTGAGCACCCAATCATATTGCCATAAAAGAAAGAAGGAAAAAATTGCAGCTTCAGAGTTTCAGGTGAGTTTAAAAAAACAAAACAAAACAAAACAAAAAAAACAACCAAACAAAACAAACAAACAAAAAAAACCACAAACAGCTAAATAAACTTGTTCTGCTTAAGACAGTAAGTTTTCCAATTGAATTTTGCAGTAACTGTCATAAATGTACAACAAAAATATTTCTGTTACACCTGTTGTTTTGTTCTTCTGTGGCTGAAATGATTGCTATTTTAATGATCAATGCTTTATATAGGTAATATAAAATGTTTAATGACATTTTCAAACAGGTCTAAAGGAGTTGAGAACTTAAGATGCTCAACCCTGACTCCATGCATGGAACCTGCATAGTTTAAAAATTTGGATTTCATCTGAAAATCTTCAAGTAAAACTACTTGAAGAAATTGCTGTAAAGAACTAAAACATCCGCCACCAATAACAATCCTCTCTCATCATTCTCATAATTCTCGTTGTGACAAGAAAAACATTATTAATTAAAGTCAACAATGTTCCATTATGTGGGAGGCCACAGAAAGTTTTAGATCTTTTGCGATATAATTATGTTTTGCAAATAAGCATTTAAGATTATTTCAGAGAAAACATATATATGCTGTATTTTCCACTTGATTTTACAGAATTTTCTGAGGCTAATTAAAAAGCTGCTGGAAGGGAAGACCCAATTTTTCTTATGTCTTGAAATGCATAAAAAGCATAAAAACCACACGGCATGTTGCATTGTTTTCATTTGGTTTTGTTTCTTTCTCTGTTTGGAGTTTTTGGGGGGGCTGTGTTGTAGGGGTTTTTTAGTGCATCAGATCTGTGGTTTTTCATACAAGGTGACACTTGCCAAATTATGGACAGACTTTCAATTCCCTTGTCAACAAAATAATTGTTATTCACTTAATTCCTGGTCCTTCTGGAACATTCTGCAATAATATTAAAAATCAAAGTAGAACAATTTGTGGGCATTATTACAGACAATGGTTTAATGTCTGCAGACCCAGTTAACAAAAAAAAGGATAAACATGAATATTTTTAATCAATAATAATTAACAGCTTTGACCTCTTAACTCTTTTCAATAGGACAAAAACCAGATCTGTTGGTTTTTTAGGAGCAACCTCAATATATGACTATATTTTTACCCTTGAAGTTCCATTAGAGGCATGATAATGGAAATGAGGTAATTTGTGTGGACTGTAAATCGCCACACTTCAGGTCATTCACTGCTCCAGTCAAGTACTCCATAGTGCTTGCTAAGCCTGAATTCTCCACCACTTTCACTTCTTTACATTTGTAAGGACTTAAAGAGCACATCTGGCTGTCCCAAAACACCGAAGGAACTTGCCATAAAATAAGCCACAACAAAGGGATCTTGATTTACAGCTGGAAGGAGCTAATTCCAGGCCCAGCTGAGGAGAGGTTTAGTTTAGCACACCTTAGTTAAAGCATTCAGACAAAAATCCTCACTGTGGCAGACTGTGGCAAAGGAAACAACTGCTTATATGTGTGCCATCCCGAATTATGGGAATGGCATCTACACCCCATGGATACCTGGAACTTGTACTGTATAAAGGCAATATCCCAGAAGAATAACTCTGGGACCCCCCACCACTGAGAAGACCAGAAGAAGGACCTACAGGACACTGTCTGGATCCACAGTGGGGTGACTATCTTCTCCTTGATCCCACTCTCTCCTCGATCTCACTCTCTCCTCCTACCCCCTTTCCTATTTCTTTCTGTCTCTACCTCACATTTACTCTTAAATAAAATCTGTACTATTAACTTCAGATATATGCTCTCATTTGCACCCTAATTTGGTCATTGGCACATCTCAGTAATCATCAATTAACAACATTTCTTTATTTCTGTTATTAATTTAAGAAGGTTTCATGGAATTATTTTTTTCCCTTTAAACAAGTAAGTTATGGACAGCTGGAGGAATAAAGTGTGTTTCCTACTCTAAACTTTTAATTCGACTCTAAAGTGAGCATTAGACAAATTAAAACCTTACATCATACCCGGTATCTGCAAGGCTAGTTTCAACATATTCAACCAGAAAAACAGAGACACATAAATAATTTCTACAACTAAAATTAAAAAAAAAAAAAAGGTAGAAGAAAACAGTCAGCTTTCAATCAGTGAGAACTGCTGTATCATCCTGTGTTTTAGCTGATAAAAATTGAAAGTAGCAGATATTTATTCCTGTGGAACTTTGTCACTGCTTATAGCCAGTTCATTTGATTTGAAGAGAAATTTGATATTATTAGTAAACCATCCTCTGAAGGAGTCTAAAGGTCTGTAAGATACCCAAAGCACTTTCCTTTGTTACAAGCAGGGACTAAATTCCTTTAAATATATTTTAAAATCCATGTTTGAACACCATTTGACCTTGAAAAACTACCGTCAGAGTTCTAGTCTTGAGTTACTCAACCAGTTGTCTTAAAGCTATATAATAATCTGATTAAGGGTAATAGTCTGACATCTCTATCTTCTGTTTCAATGCAGGGTAGCAGAACAGCAGTCTTGCAATAGGACAGAAGGAGATGTTTGAAAAGAAAAACAAAGAGTGAGATAGAAAAACAATTCAAGTAGTTAAAACTTCTAAAGAAATGTTTTAAAAATAGCTATCTGCTTGCCTACTCAGTCGTTTCTGGGCTTCTAAATGCCTCATGGTTCAGTCTTATTTATGCTTAGGGTTTGCCTTTTCTTCTCTTGGCTTCATCTGTTGCTTGAAGATAAAAGTTGATAAAACAATATAGCTACTCCTATTACTGTTTCCTCTCTCATTTCAAAGGTGGGTTTCATTCATGCAGAACATTTGTTTCTTTAATAATTTTTATATCTACAGTAGTTCACATTCAGATGTCTTTAAGTGTTAGCCAAATGTATTGATATCTCCAGATATCTATGATTTTTAACATTTACTTCATACCTGTGATTCCAACTGCTAGACACAAAATTATCAATAAAAAAGGCAATCACATAATTTAATGTATATTTAGATGCAGAAATAAGAAGTCATTTGCAACTGACTGTTAAAAACTGAGGCATGAGAAAGAGACTGTTCACTCTTATACAAAAAGCAAATAAAAGGCAACGGATCCAAAGTATACACGATTTTCCTAGTGACTGAACACACATCCCAGTGACAAGACAATGTAAATGTACTTAATGGTGATACCACTCTGTAAATATTTGTTGACTACAACTGGAGAAACGAAATAAAAAAAATAGCAGCATTTCCAACACTGCTGATCATAATTGTAGAATTTATGTTGTGGCAAAAGTGCTGACTCTCTTATTTTCCTGGGGAGGGTTTTTAAACCACAGAACTTTGTTTTCTACATTTTGTTCCTTTATTCTATCAGCCTTCTGGCCTAGACTTGATGGGGAATCCACCACTTTGTCTTTGTCCCAGGGATGGGGAGGGACCAGGCAACATTTCTTTACCTTTGTTGGTTTAAATTGTTTTCCTCTGTATCTTGGTAGTTACTGTTATTTCCTTTAGTAATTCCCTTTAGCAAATTGTTATTTTTACTAACATTGTTCTGTATTGCCTCTTCACTACTGGAGAGGGAGGAAAAACAAAAACAGAAGTGGTTTTCCAAACCACCACAATGTGCAAATTTACTACATTTAGTCAAATTTTTAAGTTTTCAGTTTGCTTTTCTTAACATTCACATTTTAAGCTCCTTTTCATAGTTTAAAGAAAAACGAGGGATTATCATGCAATTATATGCAGAGATGAAATGTATATCTCAAATCATTATTATATTAGCATCATCATAGTTTTTGTTTGTGTGGGGTTTTTTTAAAGGACAACACAAAATACTTTGGCTAGTTACCACTTAAATAATAATATTTTAAAATCAAATTAACAAGAAAAACAGTTTCCCTATGGGTATAAAAATAATTTCCATTGAGCTACTGAAATTTGGAACATATGACTTTGTTGCCCATTTATAGAATTTTTTCATACCATTTGTACACAGGTAAACAAAAAGCACACTGCAATTTTTTACAGTGAAGCAAGTCCTTAATTATACTTAAATCTATTTGCAAACCTTTAAGTGTGAATACCATAGGATACAAAACTGTCTCACTCACATAAAAACCTTGTTCCAGATTTCCTGAGCATCAATGAACAGAATCATAATGTACTAATTTAGTGAAGTGAGCCAGAGTCAGCTCCAGAAATGACATCTATTCCACCCATAGGTAAACCATGAAAAAGGCTGATTCTCATGATCTTTTCTCTGTACCATGTTGCTCTGAAAGTGCCCAAGCATCCATCAGCCACACACATCCACACACAAAACTAATGTCCAATAAACTGCAGTGAGGTTACGCAGAACTTTTAGTCTTGTTTTAAAGAAAAAAGTATTTGCAAAGCAAATACTTAGTCTCACTCTCTTGTATTTTCAAAGCATCCAAGGCACTGAAGGTTGTCTCCATTCCCTATGAGAGGGAATCGTCTCTCCATTCCCTGTCCACCAGCCCCCTGGGCCCCGCTAGATGACTCCAGAGTGCTGGCAGGTACCAAAGAAAGGGGCAAATACTACTCACTGACACTATAACTGTTCTTCAAAGGTTCCCTACTATCACCTTGATGAATGCATAAGTGAAGCTTCAAAGTTTTCATTCCAGTGTACCATGTATGTTCCATCCCTGGCAGTGTTCAGTGTTCAGTTCCATCCCTGGCCAGCTTGGATGGGGCTTTGAAGAACCTGGTCCAGTGGAAGGTGGTCCTATCTAAAATTATATCAAATTATTTGATATAAGATATACATATATCCAGGATACAGTTCTTTCTAGACCTGTTCATTTTAAAAAAAAAAAAAAAGAGAGAAAAAAAATCCATGCAATAAAACTCTAAGTTTAATATATTAAATAGGTTGCAAGAATGTTACATAAGATTTATACGGGGGTTTTCAGTGATAGTAAAATTATTTTTAATTAGGACAAAATGTAGGAGGAAGACAAACAAACTCAAATCCCTACATAAATTATTTTCTGCAGTTGTGCTCTGTTTAGTATCAAAATCTCTTTTTAAGTAAGCTCAAGGGTAATCTGAAATGCTATCCAATTTTAGAGTACTGCAATGACCTACTGAAAAAAAAAAAAAAAAGCCACACTCCGTGGTCTCATCCAGAACTTCATTTTGTCTTCATTTCTCTGAATTGGTATCTGGGAACCTCTGACCCTCTTCAGTCATTCATTGAAAGAAATGCTTAAAACTGACAGCTGAACTCTGCATTCACATCAGGATTTAAGATTCAAAGTTAAGCTTAAGCATAAAAGGCAACTAAAATGGCCAAATCAATGGATAATTATGCTCCCATATTGAAAGAGTCAAACTATACTTCATGATAAATTAAACTTCATTATAAAGCCAAAGTAGGATTGTTTATCTAGTGGGTGATTTATCCCAAAAGAAGGGCAATAGGAATGGAATTTAAAAGAAGAGTACCCTGTGTTTATCAAACATTTCTATCTTGCACACAACCTTTCTAACAAATCCCGATCCTTAATATGCTGACATGCTATCCATCAAAGGATTGTGGCTAATGAAAACTGCAATTCAAAATAAATTATTTCTCTCTCTGAAGAATTATAGCCAGAGTTGTGTTTTGGGGTTTTCTTTTCTTTCTTTCCCATGACAAAAAGCCTTGACTCATCACTGAAAGTTCAGTGACGCATCTGATCTGAATTTTAAGGCAAAAGATTAATTTTTGTGTTATTTATTGCTTTATAATCTTTTAAGAAGCAATTAAAAAGGAAGGAAATAAGGAGGAGGCTTGTTGGGGGGTGTTTGGGTTTTGTTTGATTGGGTTTTGTGTATTTTGGTGGTGGTGGTGGTGTTTATTTTTTTGTTTAATTTGGTTGGTTGATTTTAAGGCAAGAATCCTCCTTTCCACCTGCATCTTCAATACTTGAGTTACTCTTTTTCCTCAGATTCTTCCTCTTGCCCCTCTTTTCTTTTTCTTTTATTTGACTGTAAAAAGTACAGAAAGAGATTATAATCCTTTAGCAACTAACTGGCTATTAGAGGCTCCCCTGTATGTACTCAGACAAATGTTTTCAATAACTCTGGTTTTTTAAGTTGCATACAGTAATCTTTCAAAATAAAGGAGACCTTAAAATTTAATAATAGTTATTTAAAGAATAATTCACGGAGTTAAGAGTATAGGAAGAATTAATGACATTTTAAGGACTATTAAGTAAAGGGAAACTCACATGTTTCATAACTCTAAAACCTTTCTCCCATATCTATACTCAACACTAAGAATATTATTATTATGAACACCTTCACATAATATTCTTTGTCCTCTTGTAATTTCTGTTTCTATATCCATGGAAAATATTGGTCTAAGAAAAGCCTCTATTTACTGTTTATGAATATTTCAACAAAGGGTGATGGCAACAGAGCAATTTCTTTGTTCCAAATTTATACTCGTGTGTAATTGAAGCACATAAATGGAAAATTATGTTTATTGTGCTATAGCAGGTCTTTAAAATAATCTAAAAAAAACTCTGTAACAATTGAATTATAACATAAAGCTTAAAAATAAAGATTTCACATTAGTATTAATATTTTTTAAAAAATTCCAGTGTAACCTATAACCTCAAAGTAATGACTCAACCTCAGTAAAGCTAATTTTGTAAGTGCAAGTAGTTTTTATTTACCTGTGTGATTTCCAGAATTTACCCAGCTATGGCTTCCTAATTTTGAATTAATTTTGGCATTTCAAGGCCTTTTGACAATTTAAACAGCTTAGAGTGTTGTTCTACACTCAGTTTACAGAAGACTAGATAAAATCCAATGTAGGAAAAAAATATTTCTCAAAGGAACATTTACTATCAAAGATGGAAGAAAATCTATTTTATTGATGTCAACTGCATAGAGTCATAAGATCATAATTTAAAGTCACAATGTGAAACAGACAAGGCACAAACATTTTGGAATCAATACTATGAGAAACTGCCTAATGGGAACCTTTTCTTTCAGTCCTTCCTCTATAAAAAGTGCTTGGCTGGTACTTTATTTCCAAATACATCCACATCCACGTGGATACTTTGTCATTTACTTTGATCAAAAACCACCTTCCAACATTCAGAAATTAAAGAAATACAAAATATGCTAAGGTATCATTTCTGGATTATGTTGTAATAACATAAAAATCATTCTTTTCAGAAATACATCTAGATTATTCTTGAGCTAATTTGTATTCTTGGCAGCCACTGACCTCCAAAAAACACTTTAAAAAACTTTTGTTATTAAAAATTAATATTTCTAGCTGAACATTTTCTTTCTATTTTTTTTTTCAGAGAGAAAAAAAAAAGTACAACTATTATATTCTGCTTTTTAGAGAAATTTGAATGTTTGTGATTGAAAAGACTGTATAGGGCAGGCAGTACCATGGATGCAACTTATCCAACTTTCTTCACTCCACAAACATGAATTATAACCCTCATTTTGTAAGATACTATAGTCTAAGTCTACAACTCAGTAATTTTTAATTTTAATATCAATCTATTTTTATAGTGTTTTACAACAAGAGCAAATGTGAGCTTGACAGAGGTGCTGTAGGGCTTGACCAAAATGTCCAAGTAATTTGGATTACTTTGGATTCTGAAGGTTCTCTATATACAGTTTTGGCACATAGGACACTAAGAGTTCCATTAAAAAAAATAAAGTGTTTAGGCTCCCAAATATCTAAATTTCTGATTTCTGCTTTCCCAAAATCTTTTGAAAGAGGCAGATAGTACTGGTCACCTGAATTACTAGTTCTCTTTCCTTTTATAAAAGAGACTTCATTTAGGGTAGATTCTCAAAGACAATGATGCAAAGTTCACTCCAACACAATTATGATCAACATAAAGACTATCTTTATAAAAAAACAACCATTATTAAGCAACATTCACCATGCTTTGCAGTCATGATAAGCACATCCTAAATTTCACTATAACAGTGAGTTGAGTCACTTTAAACTCCTGTTAAGGTCCATGTTCTGTTTGACTCATTCCAGTCATACTCTGAACTGCTATAGGAGCTTCTCACTCAGGGAACATTCTCAACTAAGGTATAAGCTTCAAGGGAGTTGAAAGTGAATAATAGTTTCTCTGAGGATAAATATATTTATATATAAAGGAAAAATAGTTAAATAAATAAACAAATAATTCTTGAAGATGCTGTCTTGACTGCATATTTAACGCGGAGGTCACTTGTAAGCACTTGCTAACACCACTAAAACAAAGAAAAGCAAACAACTCCCGAAAAACAACAACAAAAAAGGAATATTATCAAGTCCAGGCATGCAAACTTGCTTAACTTGCTTGTTTAAATCATTTTCACCCTGCTGTTTCAGTGCAGATACATGTCTAGTTTTCCTTCAGGGGTAAACTAGCTAAGTCTATGTTCATATTTCAAATATCTGACAAGATCCTTTAATAATCTGTTTTAGCACAAGAATAAAGATGCATTCTCTCTGAAGAGACAAATTTTGAAATCACCAACGCATTTCAGATACTTAAGAGACAATGACAAATGTAAAATTAAGTTAGATTGCTGATTAAATGTTAGAGAAAATATTTGACATTAATCTGGCAACAATGACTTTAAGTAAGCTGAAAGACACATATTTGGCCAAAACAAAACTATTTATTGCAGAGACAATATATTATAGAGGAACACAGTGTCTGCCAAGCATATAAATTAGCTCAAGAGTAATCTAGATGGATTTCTGGAGGGAATGATTGAAGAAATAGTAAGAAAGCTGAAAAATGGATTGGGATCAGCAACAACAACAACAAAAACAGGCATGCTGTGTAGATAACATTTTCATGTTCTTAAAATTTCTGATATTCTTATCTTGGCACAGCAGGAGTACATTGTACTTAATTGAATTCTGAAGACTGACAAAGAAGGTGTGTGCAAAAAACGTGCACTGAATTTCTCTTAAACTAGTGAAACACAACAGAACAGTTCAGTTGCAAGGGATCTACAGGAATAATCTAGTCCAGCTACCACTGAAACACCTTTCTTCTCTTCACTTATTTCTTTGCACAACAATATATTTATAAGTGTCCTCCTCTGAGAACTTGATTCGGTAGCATTATTTTTCCCTCTTAGCATGCAATCTTATTATACCTAACAATCTGAAATGCCTTGGGCATGTGTTATCTCCTTAAAGGTTACCTGCCCTGGCACAATGTCATTGTCCTAGTGTCATCATCCCATGGCATTTGTCTCACACCTATGAGGGGTATCTAGGACAGGTATTCAGATACTGAAGACAGTTCCTGGACTGGAAGACTAAGCTATGGCTTTAGTCAAGTCACTCTTGCACCTCTCCTGCTGCACTTTATTTTTTTTTGAGGATTTAAGGCAGCAGCCTAAGAGTCTGTGGTGGTTTTCTGTTTCTGTATTTTGGTTTGTTGGTTTTTTGGTTTGAGGGTTTTTTCCCTGGAAAATGGAAAAATAAAGGAGAGTTTGGATTCAGAAGGCAGAGCAGAAAAGATTCAAAAGGTGAGTAAATCTCTCTAGAAGAATGGGAAGAATAAGAAGATGGTTTGAGCAGGCAACTAATCTATGCGTTATTTTAATAAATATAAAAAAATTTGGTTAGTAATTAGAAAAAGACTAACACAATCCACGTCCAAAGTTGGAAGTGCTTCTGCTCAAGGCTTAAATTAAGGCAGAAAGTAGCGCCATGTAAGTGTAAACATGTGGTCTCTCATTCCAGAGGACTGGTACTCTGCCTATGATAGTCTCTAACTACTCATAAAAGACTTGGATACTAGTTTTGTAGCAGCATAGTGAATACACACAGCATGCTTGTAGTTGTGTCCTCCACTTTGAGTTAGTCTGAACAGCATCATTAACAATAAAGCCATTTCAAGCATACCTACTTTTGTTGAAAAGGTGGTATAGCCCTAGAGGCTTGTTAATGGGCTTACAATCTTTTTCATTTGCCCCTATGATTACGTACAGGAAGGTCTAACAAACTGTATAAGTAAAAATTATTTTTATTTGTGCTGCCCTGATATATTTCCTTTATGAAACTTCAGAGTTTTTTTAACAAAACTCATTGAGGTTTTACAGGGTGTTCACGTTTTGCTTCATCTGATTGTTTGCTTTCAAACATCTTGCCTTTAACCAAGTTTAAAGAAGTCAGGTGGAGTGTCCCCTCTGGTGACTGCAAGGGTTAATTAGGAAGAAACACCCTTTGGATCCTGAGCCATTACATAAGTTTGAGAAAAAGTGATACTGCCTGAACTTGTAAGGCTTAATGGATCGTGTGTCCTTCTGCTCACACCTCAAGAGCAGTAGTGATCAGGCTGTGCAGCTCCACCATGAAGCCCTCAATCAGGAGTGGGAACAAAACCCACAGTGAAAATATGGCAGCACAGAACTTTACAAGGAAGTGTAAGGCTCCAGTTTCACCCTTTGAGTTTCTCAAAGGGGCTTTGGTTTTCTTCATACCCTGACAGGGTGCAAGAACTCAGGGAGGTTAAGCAACAACTTTTACTGGCAAACTTGGAAAATAAGGGAACTCAGAATTCAATCAAAATAAGGTTTTCACAAAATATTGACTTAGCAAACTCCATCCCATCCATCTCTAATTAACCCAGATTTCAAGAAGAGGAAAATAAGAAAAAGGAAGAGAAGGAAAGAACAAGAGAGAAAGCAAAAAAAAAAAAAAAATACAGCTACCATCTTGGCTCCAGTGTGATCTTAGCCAAAGACAATAGGGACACAACACATGGAGGATTTGTGTCACGATTTTTATGTGCACTGGCCTCTTGTGGCCACCATCCCACCTTGGCAGAGCCTGCCCTGCCTCCTCCCCCAACACACATTAGTTGTTTCAAGCCAGTAATGATTTTTTCCAGTCTTTCACAGAAAGATACATGACTTTTGAGTGTTAATGAGGACAAATTATTGCATGAAAACAAGAGAACACAACCACCACTTCAGTAGGGAATCCCATATTGCCTAGAAAATGCATAAATGTAAAAATGTCTATAGATAATGTATAAAACACTTGTTTCACAATATTTTTCCCACCAAAAGGTCTATATTATCTGTCTTCTTAAAAACTGAAGTAGAAAGGAGAAAGAAGAGGAGATGAGTGTCCCCAAGTCTTAACTATAACCAGATTGGCAGAAACATCAAAACCAGCTCGTTTTAACCTTTTAGATAAGGACTGTTCGAAAATTTCCTGTGGGGAAAAATGTTTCTAAAGACAGGCATTAAAATCTCATCTTTAGCTGCATACCAACAGAAAAAGAATCTCAGAAAGTGGTAACAAAAGTACACAGATGTTTTATTTATAGTGGAAATACACCAGAGGTTCAAACACTACTCTTTGTACCAGAATGGCAACTTCACCTATAACCAGTGTGAACAGTTACACATGAAAAGTCATCCTAAAGCAAGAGGGACAGAGTTTAGTTTCCATGGTACAAAGCAAAAAGAGTAATAGCATCTTACTGAGATTCTAACTCGTGGGTTCCTTTGGGTCCAGTGGCCTCCAGATCAGTATTGAATAAGATCTGTCACAGCTATTATAATGCATGCTAGATGAAGTTTTTTTAATATTTCTAATAAAAAGCCAAGATATGAAATGCACTGAGCTGTTGTATATACAGCTGTGCCTCAGTTCTTCTATTCTCATCTGAGATCAAACTTCTATAAGTAAATGGAATTAAATATTAACTATTTTTGCCATGAAAAATTGCCTTTGTTCAGATTAAAGAGACAGCATTGTGAGTTTATTCATGCTCCATCTGTTGTACTATTTTCTCCAGTGGCAACTTCAAAGCACTTTAACGTTATCGAGTGTTTGTGGAGAAATGGCAACACAATATTTTCCCTCAGAGAGGAAAAAAATATTAAGAAGAGTTCAAAAGGGAAAGAAATTCTTAGTCACTCAGATGGATGTTTAATCCACTATTTAATTGAATGTGTATTTATTTCTATTGATTTATTTTTTTTCTTTTAAAGAGTGATGGGGAGAAAATAACTTGTAGCTTTCCTCATACAGGAACAACTACAGCAGGAGCCCATATCCTTTACCAAATGAACAATGCAATTCATAAATTATGAAAATTTCAAAGGTTTGTTTCCTGCTGCTAATTTTGCTAGTGAGCTGAATTAGTGGGGCACTGCTGGGAACAGCAGGAGAGCTCTATGATACTTTTTCAGAAAGGGAACGATCTGATAACTAGTGTTAATCATTAAAAAGCAGTTATTGGAGGTGTCAAAGAACTGAAATATGATTCTCTTTTTCCCTTCCAACCTCCCCTCCTTACCCTCTTAACAATTCAGCTGTAGTGAAGTTAAAGTGGGTGATTTAAAACATGGGTTTGCATATTGATGAGAGGTTCCCTTTAAAAATTACATTAATTGTGCAGGACTTGAACAAAACAAGACAAGCAGATTTTTGACTCTCCCTGTCTTCACCCTGACTCTTAAGCCATCTCAGGTTTCTCTTGTTTGTTTGATTCTGTCTGATTATAGGCATTAACAAGTAAATCTGCAGATTTCAGTCTACCATAAGAAAATGTATAATCTTGCTTGACACTCTACACAAGAACTCATAGAAGTTGTTAAGGAGCTTAGTTCAGAACTGTATTTCATAGCTCCTCTGGAATGTTTTGAAGTGACCTCATTTCCAGCCTTGCAGTATCACCATCTTCCTTCTTCTTCAGATTGTAATTCAGATTTTTCTATATTGTTTTTTTTAATTTATTTTAACATAACACTTTAGAACTGCATAATATTCCTCCTAAGATTTTTTTTGTTGGTGGTGAGCAGTGAAGATGGCTCACAATTTTCCTGTCTTGGTCACTCACATCTGCCTGATGGTTGTGCCGATACAACTGTAGTAGGAACGTACTGTAAACCCAATCACCAGAAATAATTGTGCAGTGGAGAAAAGAGTCTTCCCAAACATTGTCATTAAATATTATTGATGTGATTTAAGCATGTGGTGTTTCACAAGCAACAGAGTCAGCATAAGTGAACTGACAGTGAAAACTAACATGAATAACCTTTTAATGATTGCTATACCTTAAAAATTCCCAAACGTCACAGACAATATACCTGTGTTACTGGGAAATGAATTTAGACATTCACATGCCCACATCAGTAATTAAAAAGTTGTGGTGTTTTTGTAAGGGAAATATACCACCTCCATAAAATAAAATTACTTAGAGCGTACATGGACTAGAATTTTATGAAGAATGCAGACAGAGGCCTGCTTGGGTCATCTTGTTAAGCTGCTGTTTGTTGGCTTTTTTCANTGCTATACCTTAAAAATTCCCAAACGTCACAGACAATATACCTGTGTTACTGGGAAATGAATTTAGACATTCACATGCCCACATCAGTAATTAAAAAGTTGTGGTGTTTTTGTAAGGGAAATATACCACCTCCATAAAATAAAATTACTTAGAGCGTACATGGACTAGAATTTTATGAAGAATGCAGACAGAGGCCTGCTTGGGTCATCTTGTTAAGCTGCTGTTTGTTGGCTTTTTTCAAACCTAAAAGTATGCAACAGAAACACAACCAAAAAATCCACCACCAAACAACTCTAAGGAGAAAGTGTAAAAACTGAAGTGATTTTTGTCACCCTTTATGGTAGATAAAGGCTCCTCACCACTAGAGAGATTCCTGCCAAAGGCTGCTGAGATGTCACAGTTAAGATCAAGATGGAACAGTGCTCTGACCTGCCATGCCCAACACTGGGTTAATGATAAACCTGCACACAGAACTGAACAGGAGAGAGTTCAGGTAATCCAGTTGAAACTTTCCCAAATGACACCATCTCATGCTGACCCTGACAGTGTTTCATTTCAATCTTGAATGGAGTATTGCAGTAGAAGGTATCTTTCTACCTCAGTGTTTGGGGGAAGATAGTGACAAAAATCAGTATTTCTTTCAATTGTGAACACCCTTGTAGCATGTCATGTACTGTTTTCTTCATGTCAGCCAACTATCCTGGAATTAGGAGCTACTAGGCTGATAATGTGTGGCTCAGTAACTGCATTTTTAGATCTGCAGTGTGAAGATTCTGCCTACAATTGTCCCACAATTCAAGTCACCATAAGTGATGTGTGTACCCCTTACGTTATTTTCAGTGGGTTAGGAAAAAAAGCAAATCGGACTGCTGGTCCACTCTTATACTCTATTTAGTTCTGACAGAAAAAATCATGATGCAATTATACAATTCTGTGACATACCATGATAAAAGAAGTCAGGATCCTTCATGACACCAACATGAGCACACCACAGGTCTTACTAGCCCTTTTCAGGAGCTAGACAGTAAAGTCAAAACACAGTAATTTTGAAATCTCACCTTTTTGGGCGTGTGTTTCCACTTTGCTGTTGTTTTTAACCAATAAAATACACTAAAGTAACAAGCATCTAGTCAGCATCTGAAGACTAGCTTTAATGTGCCAAAAACATTACTGCAACAGGGAAGAACACCTTTGTCAGAATGCTGCACCACATGGCTTCTGGTCAGTAAGCACATGTCACCTTCATTTTGTACATATTCTGCCTTAAATGCCTGGGTGTCCTGACTGAGATAGAAGAAAATACTAAGTAAGTGTAATTAACATTACCTAGGCTATAAGTATGTGTATTAGCATATTTGCCCAGATGGTCTGTAGTTTAACTGAAGCTAAAACACACGAAGGAACCCCTTTCATCCAGCAATACGATTTATATGCGGGAATAATACAGTGTCTTTCCATTTAGCAGTTTCATGCTAAGACATCTCCTGCATTCTCCTGAACTGCAGAGACACCACTTTGTCCTCCTGCCACAAACTGTTCAATGTGTTGGTGGCTACTGTATAATTGAGTTGTCAAATTACTACAGATGCACAACAATATTGAAAGTCAGAACTGAATGTAACTTGAGGCACTTAGCACTGCTCTAATTTTCTCTCTCTCTGCACTTGCTCTGTGTAGGGCAAGGTGAGTAACCCACACGGATAAGAGAAGGAGAGCTGCCATGGGGTAACATCAGACTGATGTTCAAAATAGCAAAATAGCATCTGTGGGACAAGGTCCTCCAGGATCATTGAGCTAATCAACAGGTCACTGCCACAGGACATCTCACTCCCACTCTCTTCATTTCCACAGTCTTGCCTTCTCCCTTGAGAGCAGTGTGACACTGCTCAAATGACTAAGATCACTTCTAAGAGCAGTACACCTTGTCTTTGCCTTTTCTCTTACTCCCTGGTTAGTGTGCTGAATCAGCTCACAGAGCTTCACTGAATGCCAGACCTGATGCTGGGTAAACAGTGAGAGCACCCAGCCAAAGCAGAAAGCAAGCCAACATATCAACAGAAGCCTAATGCATCCTCAGGGATTACAATCTGAAACAGCACAGCTGTGGACATAGATTATTTTGTTTTCTAAACAAGAGGAAAATAGGTGGAGGTTTCACATCCACAGGAGGTCATACAGCTGTATAGTCATTTCACCCTGGCAGTTGTAATACTGGACAAGGAAAATCATTTGTGCAGAGAAAATGCAAATTTCTTCAAAATACTTCCACAGCTACCTTTATTGAGGGGTTTTTTTTTTGCAGATCTTTCTCCCATATAAAACAAATTGGACACAAGTACTCCAAAATCCATAGAAGTGTGACTGATTTATCGAAGATGGGATTACAAAACTGGTCTGCTGAGTGCACAACCTCATCAGCAAAACAATTGTACCTCTAAAGTCACTAAACTGAGGTCAACCTGTCAAAAGCTATTGTGGTTATTCCTCACCACTGACAAGACTTTGTTTCTACAGAAAGAGGGGTATGAAATGAGCATATCCATATTATCCAGCACGCACTGTTTCCTTCATCCTTATGTCAGGCATCAAGTTTGTGCAACATTTGGAGCCATATTCCTGTTCCAGATTTTTGTCTGTCTTACAAGGTTTTCAAATACTTATGTAGTTACCCTGGGTCCTGAAAACCTACCCTATTTCTGCTTCTTTCTGCTACAGCTGGCTCAAGTATGGGTTGACATTCATTCAAAGTGTGTTATTTCTAGACACTGGTGAGTTCTTAGGCACTGCCATTCTGTCAAACAAATAATTAAGAGAAGGGGATACTATGCTCTCTGTGCACTGATTTCAGACATACTTAAATAGATTATCAGGGTCTTCTACTGACTCCAGCATGTTGCACAGAGCATCTATCAGCAAACCACTCATCACAGTATTGATTTACACTCAGTTAGCACTTAATTGACATTTGTTTCTGACTTTAAAACAATGAGGACTGGAAACATATTTTAAAGGATTCTAAAACTCTTTGGTATGTTCTCCAAGGGAAAAAAATTTCTTACACACAGCAGATATGGGAATTCATACAAAACAAGGAAAAATTGCATCATCTTTACTACTATTCTTTCCCTTAAACTATCTCATTCATGTGTAGATCTTGAAAAGAGGAAGGTGGCTCTGTAGAGTGTTCTTCATGTTCACAAGGCTCAAAGAAAGTCTGGATTTTTAGCTTGAAAGATTCTATTTCTTCTCAGCTATTTCCTACTTGCTAATAACGAAATCTGTTTTATTTTCACACTTCATAAAATTACTTCCTTACTTTAAGCATGTTTCATCGTTCCTCCCTTTCTTCTCACGAGGGTATTTAAAAAAAAACCAAAAACCATAAAATAGAAGGCATATCACCCCACTAGATCAGTATTATTCCAGCTATTCTCTTAGAGGTAGCGTAATGGTGATGTTATTTTGATATGCAACTCAAAGTGTTTCCATTTCTTATTCTTATAGCATTATTTGTCAGTGCTTGAAGAAAATCATTAATTTTATGTGGCCTTACAAAAACAAATTTGCGCTGATGGGGCCAAGTTAACGTTCTGAAATATTGGGATAAAATTAAGGTCTTCATTAAAAGTTTGTGCACCGTGCTTATAGTTTGTCATCTACTATAATGAGCATTATTATGCACTGTAAGTCACAGTACATGACAAAAATCTACCTAGTAATCTTTATTCTGTCCTGCAACACATGGCAAATCCAAGTTATTTGGGACTTCTACAACACTACTAAAGCTTAACAACTTTAGTATATGTATTATAAAGAGGCAGATACTACTATTTTTTTTTCCTGCAAAAAGAACAAAATACAATTTTATCATTAGCCCTTTATGAAAATTATCCAAAATAGTGACAATTCCACACAAAGCCATGAGGTTTAAAAATACTGTGATGTCTCAGGCAAGAAGTGAGTTTCCATTCAGGATACTGAATAACACTTTGATAACCAAAAATAAAGTGAAAAAAATTACATTTGTTGTATACAAATCAAGGAAGTATCCCAATTGTACTATAATAAAACGGTACTGCACTCATGAAAAGGAATTCAGCAAGTGTTAGCCTGCAACATGTCACCAAATACTTGTCAGGGACCTTAAAAAGCATAACCGTTTTTTTAAGAAGGTATTTTTCTCATTAAAGTTTTTAATTTCATGCACTGCAGCCATACCTGTTCCCCTCCTCGTCTCTCAGTTCTGTTTCCTTTATCTAAATGTTTCTGCATTATTAGTAAAATAACTGTTTCTTCTCTCGTATACTTCTGGACTGGTCGTGCAGGGAGTTCCGAAACAGTAGTTTTTATGTGAATAAATTAAAAATAAGTCAAGAAAATAATTATCAGGTACTGGATATCTGAAAATATTCTTATCATCCACTCCCCTTCCCAAAGGTTTCTAGACTTTGAGAAATTGTTAAGTCCAAGGGTAAACTTAACTCTAGTCATGGTTCAGAGTTTTTCTACCAATGAAATACTGATTATTTCTTACTGGATCTTGAATTTATTACCCATTCTTCAGACTTCTGGTATATACTAGAGAGGTTTTCACCTTGCAAAACCATGAAGCCACCACAGACTTTCAATTCCAATAGACGTGATTAGCTCTTGATTCTAGGTCTGGTCTAAAGTCTAAAAGTTCAAAAGTCTAAAAAGGCTTCAGTTTTAACATGCAGAAAGCACTTTGAAATACAGTAAACATGTGAGTCTCGACTGTTAATGCAAAGTGTGTACATAAAATTCTTGAGCTTAATCTCCCATTGGGCTTGTGAGATTCAGGGCACTGAAGGGTGCAGGGTAGAAGCCAAATGTTTAATTTGTGCTTTATACTGAACACTTAAATGGATTCAGATTGACTGGTAGGATTGAACTCAACATTATAATTTGCAGCTACACTAGGAAAAAATGTTTATAAAGCACTGGTAGTTCTCCATGCAAGGTTTGTAGCTACACAAAACAGACTGGTTAACAAGTACAATAAAACACACAGGACACTATAGGGTATGGGAGTGGCCACAAAATATTCAAGATGTGCTGGTGTCTTCCCTCTAGTGCCAGAGACTGCATGTGTGGGCAAATAGGGCCAGAGTGGGCATTCTGACTGAACGCAGCCACAGGTGCAGGATGTTCACCTCTGTCTTAGGGAGACCAGATAAAGTAGCATCTGCCCTTTAGCAAGCACTTACTTTGTGTTTCAACCCAAAAATGGACATGAGGATCACTTTCTCTATTACTTCACTCTGAAAAGTCTGCCAACCTTTCTTACAGTTATTTCCATATCTGCAAAACCAGAACCGTCTCTAGATAAGAAAAAAGCAGATACATTGCATACAAGATATGAGCAATGAACCTACTACTATAAATTTTCTGTTCTGTTTATAAAGCAACTTATATAATTTTTGATTACATAAAGGAGACAGTGTATTAACACTTACCCTTCCACATACAGATTTATAAGTAAGAAAGATAAAACAGAAGTAGATTTACTTGGATATACAGTATCAATATGTTTGGAACTCATTTTTTTCTGTACCTCCATCTACAAATCACAGACCTGTGTTGATCTTTAGGACTGATTTTTTTTACATTAATCATAAAATTGTTAAGATTGGAAAAGACCTCTAAGATCATCAAGCTTAACCATCAGATAAACCGCTGCCATGTTTATCACTAAACTATATCCCAAAGTGGCACATCTAAACATCTTTTCAGCACCTACAGAGATTGTGACTCCTCCACTTCCCTGGGCTGCCTGTTCCAATGCCTGACCGTCCTTTCAGCAAAGAAATGTTTCCTAATATCCAGTTAAGGTTAATATACCAAAAAAATAAAATCAAGCCATTTATCAGATCCATCTTCAATCAGAAGCCTCAGGAAAACATATTGAAAACCAAAAATTAAACCACAGAAGAAAATTTTATAAGCATACAGGAGTGACACTGCTTACTACCATAAGGTAGCTAAGAAGAAAGAAGCAGGAGAGATATATTAAAGTATATTCTGTCTATTTATTTCTCTCTGCTTTCACTCACGGAGACCTGTGAAACATGATCTTTAGACCTCCACACCAAGCTGATCTTTTTTGTCATTAAATACAATTTAATCCAAACCATTTACAGCTTTAAAACATAATGTCATGTGTCTTCTATCAGATAATCCATATGAACTGAAGATTTTGTTGCTTTTGATGCATTTGTCAGCTACACATAAGAAAAAAAGCGGGCATTGGCATATCGTGAAATTACCCACTCTCAACAATAAACTGCTAAGAAAAAGCTGGTTTACAAGCTAAGAAGCTCACGAAGCAAGCACACAATTTAAAGCTAATGGTTTTATAGGCCAAAGCCACTAGCAGGGCATCCTTATCCTGCAGTGTGAATAGGATTATCCCTGCAAACATTCCCCTAACATAGAATTAGGCTGTCAAGTTTATTTTTCTGCTGCATGGAGGTATCCACAAAATGAACACAAGTTCAGGTCAAGTGTAATACTGCTCCACTATCACACATTGCTCGTGGGGCAAGGAAAATAGAAGGAGGAGAAGTAAGTCAAGAGCTGAATTGCTGTTGCTAAGCATATTTTAGGACATTAACTTTATTAATCTTAAACAGAATTACTGAATCAGGGTAAAAAGATGGTGACAACCATTTAAATGAAACTTTCTTTAATATATATATATATATTGCACTTTAAGCTCCTCAAGTGTCCTTGATTTAAAATCCTTTTAATTTTTTTTCCCAGAATTAACATCACATAAACGTGTTTGCTTCTTTACTTAGCCACAGAAAACTACGAATATTAGTCTAAAAATACACGAAATTACAACCGGAAGCAGTTGAATATTCATGAATTCTCTGTTATGCTTCCACAAAACCAGTCATAAAATAAATTATGTGGGATTTTTCCCCCATAGTTTCCACACATCATCAGCCTAAAGAGGTTTCCATACCCACCCCCATCTGTAAACATGTCTAACTTTGTCTATCACTGTTTGCCTGTTAGACTGAAAGAAAGAAGAAGGGCCTATTATCACTTTGTTAATCATAGAGTACTATGTTGAAATTGAAACAGAGGTAGGATCAACTGTATGTGATAATGTCTATAAAATCACAAGCAGCATAGAGACTCATCAAGCATGAGTAATTACTCTCTCTTTCAATATAAATAAGGCACCAAATCAAATTATTAGGAAACAGTACCAGAAACACCAAAAAAGTTCATGTGATGCATAAGAAAACCAAGGAGAAATTTGTCTTGCCCGTGCCAAAAGGCCAGTCTCTCTCAGACCTTATGTAATCATGTTTGTGGAAAACAAATCAAAAAGTGTAGCTGAGGTTATTGAACACAGAAATCTGTCCAAACCACCCTGAACAGTGAGTAGACAGAGACTGGAAAGATACTGGGGAGAAATCACATACACTTTGCTGTATTCCTGTATTCTCTATCTCAACAGATTGTGTTGATTTTCCTAGTCTCTAGTTAACTGGAAGAGATTTAAACTAACCTAAATTAATGTTATGTTCCCTTTGATATGACAACCCAAAGCAAACTGCATAATGTATCAAAGAAAGTGTTCCCTTTGTCAAATGTTAGGATTTCTTGGGGAGGGTGGGGGAGACTGTTATTTTCAACAGTTATTATCTGAATATTTACAAAATGGAGATAAAAATAGGAATAGTTTAAATCAAAAAAAGCCACCCTAAGTGATTACACAAAAAAACCCATATTCACAGTATTTTCTTTTAGAAAAATGAAGCTTGTTCTAATTTAAACTAAACCTAAAGTTTAGAACATGAGATTTTATACATTCATGATATTTGAACAAGGAACATCATGTGAATAATGGTATGCTAGATCAGATTTTACTTATATAGACAAAGATTTCTAACATGAAAGGCAAGAAAAAATGTCTTCAAATGTTTAAAACCTTTAAGTAGCACTATTTAAGAGCAAGATAAGATTATCTAAATCATCAGATACTTCTGAATACTTTCATATGTTATCAATTTAAAGACAAAATATTGTAAAACCAAAGAATTACTGCTTTAAGATACATACTTTCCCTAAAAAACTGTACTGCCAAATGTGCCTTCTCACTCGTTCAAAGGTATTGCATAATTTACTTTTCAAGAATATTTTTAATTTTGAAGAATTCTATTAATACTTTGTAAATAACAGACCTTTTCTAGAATATTTTATCTTTTAAAGGAAAATTAAACCCAATGATTTTAAATGTTCATGTAGAGCATGTTTTATATGCTTTACATACTTTTAAGGAAAGTAATTGAATGTTACTAAAATAACAATTTGGAAGTTATATTGCAGCTCATATTTTACAGGTACCTTGATATCAAAACATGTGACTAACAGCTAAGTACAAAGTTTCTAAATACAGCAAAACAGTAGCAGCAAATAAAAGATATGAAATAGATCCACTTACCACCATATGAAGAAAATATCAATGCATGGAATTATAATATCTGAATATATTAGATTAGGCAAACTACACTCAAAGTTGGAGGCGAAAAAAAAAAGAGGGATAAATTTTGTATATATTCATAGCAACCTGAGATTTCAGTTTCATTTTTAATGCCCTGGTGTAACAACTTCTATTTTTAATCTATTACAACCTGAAATGAACAAGACTAAAGAAAAGCAATAGACCTGTGGACAACTTCATACTGGAAGTTGTCTGCACAGCCATGCTAGTAAAATTACTAAAATTACCATAATTTTCCATAAAGTAGATTGTAAAGATGTGTAATATTAATGCTATCGGTTACATTGAAGCAACAACAACTTTTTTTCCCCCTACACTTTCTCCTTTTATTTAATAAGCTGATATCTGTTGCTTAAGATATATCCAGCATTTATAAGCATGTTTCAATAGATAGCAATACATCATATCTGAGATCTGATCAACCTGTCAGATCTCAGCCCAGAAACCCCTGTAGTCTCTAAAAATTTTAGGATGCCTGTTGTTGCACATCTAAAGTAAGAATTAGAACCAACTTTCTATTTCAGCTGATCAAAGCTGCCTTGAAGATCACTTTTGCATTTTTCAGAAGGCAAGTGGTTTTAACCACACAGACACCCAGAAAATAAACTTGTATTGCACAAATACTTTGCTAAAGTTGTCAGGAGAGACTCCAGACTGTTTCTTGAATTTTATGGCTCTTCTGTGAGTTTTATAAGAACAACTGTTCTTTTAAAACCAGGTTGCACCAGACACCGTGTTTTGGCAGAAGTTATTGTTAAAAACTTGTTTTGGTTATTGTGGAGTACAATGGACACATGAGCACACAAGACACTGTGTAGTGTTGGACACAGCTATTATGGTGCTGCCTACAATTACATCAGACCTGGAAGCCTTTCCATTCCTGTTCACCTGACAGAAGCTACAAGGATGTTACAGATGTATATGAAACACAGAAGCTATTCTGGACATTATGACTTGTCCATAAGCCTGAAACCACACATCCATCTCTAGCTCATGCCAGCCTAGCAGCTTCTCATAGAAAGAATTCCTTCTAGTGTGAGAGAATAAGGTATAAGATGTCCATCAAATTGCTACTTGTTCTAAAATTGCTGCAGAACCTTTCAACAAGGCAAATTTGATAAACTGTTAAACATTGATACACTGCCAAGAAATGAGTCCCTTAAACTTCCTGGTCTTTTCCTCAAACAGAGCAGCCCTGTCCAATGGAATAATTTCTACTGATGGATATACTGTATCTCATAGCCAAAACAGAAGAAACCAGGTAGAACTTTTCTGTAGATCTGTGTAAAGAACGGGTGATTTTTCTTCATTAAATACACTATCTCCTTCAAACATCATTTATCAGTAATGAGCTCCCAGTTACAAAGCAAGTGAATTTTTGTAGTGATTTTGTTTGAATTGACAAGTTGTGAAATACTGACTTCCACTTACAACACACTTTAAGCTGAGCTAGTGAAATGGTGAAGCATTCAGCAGCTGTCTTTCCACTGTTGATGTTGTAGAACCCACACTCACTCCTTTTGATAAGCTTATCAGACCTACTCAAAAATAAAAATCTAGCTTTAATAATAAATTTTGGGGTTTTGTCCTTATTTCCTGGAATACCCCCATTCTCTGCAGTCAGCCTGAAGTAGATATATGGACAAGCAAAGGACAATCCAATGGAATCTGTATAGCCTACCTCAATATTACCATGCTTGGCATATGCTATTCACACATATATCCCTAATATTCATCACCTCTAAAGCAGAAGAATAACTAAGCACATCCAATCTCTTATCATAGTTGCCTCAGTATTTTATTCTAACGCCACAGATACTCTTGTTAAATGATGATCTTCATTAAATTGTGATATTCATCTATACTCTGAGCATGGTGACACTGGCTATGCACTTTCCTGTCAAAGGAAATTTAGCAAACAAGTTATATTCACTTCTTGTGCCTCAGGTCTTCCTGAAATTGTTATTACTGGTCATGATCCTGAGAGGATTTCTGGAAAAATCTGAACTACTGATTATGGCTCATCTCTTAAATTAAACTGGTTGAGAGTGTAAGATTGCTTGATTTTGTCAGTAAGAATTTCATATCTTGATAAGATATTTAAATATTAATACAATTATTCCATAGCTTTTATACAGCTTAATTTAATCTCTTAATTATTTTACTTTTTATTATGATTTGTTCTTTGTGTATTAGCAAATCCTGGTAATAGAATAGATAAGAAAAATTCCTCAAGAAAAGTAGATTACTGTCCTAATACATGCATCATTGGTCATTTTGTACCTTGAATTACATGTAAAGGTAACTCTCAGTTTGACATGTTAACCGCATTTGTGAGGGTCCTATTAATAAAAAAATCCTTGAAAGTTAAGTTGACTGGTTTGTTTAGGATAAAGCTTTTCTCTTTAGTTCCTCTGCAACTACTTAATCACTTATTCATTACAATGAAGTACATATTTTCACTTTAACAGTTTCAATCAAAGACCACCATTTAAACCATCTCAGTAGAAGATGTGCATGTGTTTCTCACCCAGCCCCAAACTTCTGACAAATTACAAATCCGTGGTCAATACAGATACTTACATCCACAAACAGTTCTTCACTGCCAAAACAGAATACCACAGCCAAGTATTTCCCATTATACTTTTATTATATTTTATAAACAATATTAGTTATTCAGCACTTTAACCAAAAACACTTTCAACAGTTCTTTTATGAAAATCTACTTGCTTTTCTGTTTAAATGCACTATTGTGCAGTTACAACAGAGTACTTAGGACAGAGCTGTTAACACTCAAATGAAAGGATACAGTGTTCTAGGGATACTTAAATTCAGCCCTGGTGTAACTAGTATTCCAATAAAGTTTCATCATGTATCATTTTTTTCCTGTTAGTTTAAATTAAACATTTATTTCATTACACACTTTTTTTAAGAGAAAGTTGTATTATGTTCACAGAATGTAATATATTTAAGACAAGACCTCATTCTGGCAAAGGTTTGTCTTTGTGAAAGTAAAAAAAAAAAACGTACATGGCACGTAGAAATAACATTTTTTTAAGAGATCTGCAGTATAAGATTCCAGTTTAAATCAAATTTCAAACATGAAAGGGATTCACAATAGCATTAAAAAGCGAATCTATTTTTTCAACTGCCAGTGATTCAGAAAAGTCAATAACATGGTACTGGATAGCAGAAGCATTATTTTATTTAAATGGAATATAGACCCAAAATTGAGGTATTCATAAAACAAAAGCCTCCTAAAAAGATATCTTCGAGGCATTTCATTAGAACTGTTCAGAGCAACAAGTTTAAGTGAATAAAATCAATAATAAGCTTAAAATATTACATGAGTTCTCTGAAGAAATAAGCTCTAAAAACCTCAGTGCTGGACATATATAAACACACAATTTTAAAAACAGATGAGTGAAAACAATCAAAACCAGGTTGTAGAAAATTGAGATACAAAAAAAAGGACTAAAGATGCTGAAAACCATAAAAGCCTGTATTGTCAAGAAAAAAACTACAAGGAAAGAGTAAGAGGAAGCTATTAAAAAGGAAGGACTAGTATACAGAGAATACAAAAACTTTGAAGAATTTTGAAGTTTTTCTAAAGAGCTTTCATTCTGTACTCAAAGTCGTTGTCAGCTCTCTGTTATGATGCATTTTTAACAAGACTTTTAGCAGGTAATTAGGAAGTCAAATTACTCTCTTTTGATGTTGTACTTCATACTATTGGCAATATTCTTCACCCTAGTGTTACACACGTGCACACCCAATTTTTAGCAAGACTGGCTCTAAGTTCCCATGTGGTTGAAATGCAAATCACAAAGTTCAGTCTGTTTGATTTTCACTGCACACCTCTGGCACAGTTTGGCATCCAGTCATTACTGACAGGAAGAACTTGGCAACTGCTAATCTAGAGGCCCACATGTTTGCTTCTCTATTAGAGGATTTCATAGCATATTTGTGGTTGCATATTTAACTTTCTGAATGTGTTAATAACATAGGAAAGTTTTACTCAGTGTAAAGAAGTGGGTGACCCTTTGCAGTAACTTAGTAGCTACTGTGCTAGTAACTTATTTATGGGTTCTGAAGTACTTAAAAGTCTCATATTAATAGCTGGAAAATTCATAAATCCAGGATTATATTGAATAATTTATATGATATTCATCATTATAGCATCCCTATAATATAAAAAAATGCATTCAGCTGTAGGCATCAGGATGTAAAGACAAATTTAAAAATTAACTTTGAAATTTATTCCTCTCAAAATATATAATTCCCACCTTGCCTTCAAGGAAAGACTTTCTCCAAAACTTCAGAAGATCATAAACCTTTTGAATGGATTAAAATTTACATTACTACTTCACTGAAAATGTTTCGCCTTCATATTTTGAACAGAGACATTAAAATCAAGTGTTTCTGCTTTTCCCAAAGTTGTCAGCACTGCTTAAAAAGAAACAGGCCTGCAAGGGCCTAAAACCAAACAATTTTCATATATCACCATCAATACCTCCAGCTGACACCAAAACCAAGAGGACACTGAAGATTTTAGAGATACAAGAATCAGATTTTGTTTCAGTAAGATTATTAGATGAGGCATTACTCACCATAAAGGCACAGTTTAATCCTTAGGATTCATTTTCAGAAGCTTTAGAGAACTGTTTAAAGCATCTAACACACTTCTGATGTACAAAAATAAAGTCTAAAAAAAATGAGGTAAAACATTAAACTGAAGATTTTTTTTCCTGCAGTCATTGCTTTCAACATGACTACAGAAGCATACTGGTATAGAAATTCAATTCATATTTGGGTATATCTCATATACTAAAATCATTACCTCAATGTCAAAAAATCCCTATCACACACTCCTCAATGTTGTGATCTAAAGAAAACCAGAATTTTTTTACTAGTATTTTCCTTATAATTCCTGAAAAAGTAGAAGGGCATGAAATTCTAACCATGAGAAACAAGGAAAAATACTTTGATATTTGTTTGGCTTGAGGAAAGAAGACTGCAGGAATCAAATTATATCTCAGAAGGATACAAGAATGTTACCCTCTAATTCCGCAACTGCTGTTTCAGTGACTTCTATGATAGCAACAACATACACTATGCAGAAAAGTGTGCATAGAAAGACTTGGTAACTCTACTTATATATTTTTTAATCAAGTACCATAATTAATAACTGTATCTATTGGACAGAACTTAACAATCCATTTGAGGGAATTTTTCTATTAGTCAAAAAAATACGTGGACTTTGCATCTGCCTTTTTTTTCAGAGTAAGGAGTGGATAACACTCACTTCCTTTCCTCATCACCTTTACTTATTACTTTATCATATAAAATTGAAAACAGGTTTTCAACTTTTAAATCAATTAGATGTTTTACAAAATGATTTTAACTTTAATCAAATTTGTTGAAATACCATGAGTTTAGGAGGTATAAAAATAATTAGAGACTTCCAATATATTTTTAACTCCAAAATAAATTCCATTTCACTGACTGAAGACAACACTTCTTATCTTCTTCAGATGACTGGAAACCATACACCTTCCTCAAAAAGAATGTTTAATAACCATTTGCTTCTGCCAGATGAGCCCACTACAGCAATATTTTTCATGTCTCCCTGCTCCACCCCACTTTCCTCCAAGAGCAATGTGTGAAGTTTTTAGGTTGTTCCATCTCTCCTACTGATACTGTCTTACTTTTGTCAAAGACTTTGAATGCTGGAGCAAGGTCAGGACTGAGATGTTGTCTCTCATACCAGTACTATCTTCTGGTCTTAAAAGTCATTTGCTTTCAGGCTCGTTAGGGTCTCAAGTGTTTTCCAGCCCATCTCACCTTGTTTAAAGGGACATAAGCAATCTGTGGGAAGTAGCACTTCCCAAACATCATTGGAGGCCCCAAAGCAACCCAGGCATATATTTGCTGAGCAAGAAGCTGAGAAAAAGCACCTTGGGATTAAGATGACAATGCAGCCCAAGCACAACCTAACTCAGTGACAAGCTGAACTGAATTAGGGCAGCAAAATAACTCCAACTTGGAAGAATAATAGAACATGCCTCAACCATCCCATATGATGAAGCCTCTGACTCCGTGTATGAAGTTGAATGTACGTAGCAGCTTGAGGTGTTTACAGAGTCTGACAGGTGGGGGTCAGGTGGAGGAGAAAACAGGGAGGAAAAGTCCTGCCTGAATAAAATCTTACCATCCAGGTGTGCAAAAAGCCCCACAAGATCTGATCAATCTCACTGAACTGCAGCCTTGTGTATCAGCAGTAAATAAACCCAGCACTTCCTGAAACTGCTGGTANTTCCATCCCTCCTACTGATACTGTCTTACTTTTGTCAAAGACTTTGAATGCTGGAGCAAGGTCAGGACTGAGATGTTGTCTCTCATACCAGTACTATCTTCTGGTCTTAAAAGTCATTTGCTTTCAGGCTCATTAGGGTCTCAAGTGTTTTCCAGCCCATCTCACCTTGTTTAAAGGGACATAAGCAATCTGTGGGAAGTAGCACTTCCCAAACATTATTGGAGGCCCCAGAGCAACCCAGGTATGTATTTGCCGAGTAAGAAGCTGAGAAAAAGCACCTTGGGATTAAGATGATGATGTAGCCCAAGCACAACCTAACTCAGTGACAAGCTGAACTGAATTAGGGCAGCAAAATAACTCCAACTTGGAAGAATAATAGAACATGCCTCAACCATCCCATATGATGAAGCCTCTGACTCCATGTATGAAGTTGAATGTACGTAGCAGCTTGAGGCGTTTACAGAGTCTGACAGTTGGGGGTCAGGTGGAGGAGAAAACAGGGAGGAAAAGTCCTGCCTGAATAAAATCTTACCATCCAGGTGTGCAAAAAGCCCCACAAGATCTGATCAATCTCACTGAACTGCAGCCTTGTGTATCAGCAGTAAATAAACTCAGCACTTCCTGAAACTGCTGGTACTGAAGGCACGCGCAGCGTGACTGGTGACAAGGTGTTAATCACATCATGCCTTGGAGCCCTGCAGCTTGCTGAGGACATCTTGGGGGCACAGGTTTGCCCTTACTCAGCTGGCTTGGCTGGTGAGCAGCAGTGACTGCAGTGACATTCAGCTGGCATTTGACAGAGACACAGGTACAGCGAATAGAAGTGTCAGCAGGACAGAGCTCCTCCGTGTCACCTCCAGCCTGGTGATGAGCTACTAACGCAATAAGCAAAACAATACATGATAATCTCAGGTCATTTGGGTAAGTATTGAGCTCCTTAAAACTTTGGGAAATATATTTTTCTGTCATTCCTGATACAGTGTCTTTTGGAAGCTGCAAAGAAGGCGGGATATACACTTTTCAGATCCAATTTGGAATCTCTTTACATAGTCAACATCTGAAGAAATAAAATTACAACTTATTTTATAATGCAAGCTTGTGACTTCCAGATGTGTTGTCACTGCTTTACACTTGCAAGGCTCTTTGCATGTTCATAGGTTACAACCTCAACATGGTTCTCTGTCTACAATGAGTAATTTCTAAATAGATCAGCTGGAAACAAATCCTGCCAATGCTGTTCAAATTGAAAATACTCTACTTGAAATCAAAATATTCATATGAAAGTTGACTTGGTATCCATTGCCCAACACAATGATTGTCAGTACTTGAAAGAAGCAAGTTTGTCCTTTGAATTATTAAAACTCACAGCATAAACAACTTGTAATTTATTTTTTCTTATTAACAATGTGCTTAACCCCTCTCCCTTTCCTTTTTTTTTGTTTGTTTTGTCTTTCAGTTTTTCAAGATCCACAACATACTCAGGGGACACACTAGAAAGACCCTTCTGAAAAACGTTATCCTGAAGGTATTTACGTATGGAATGCTTGAAGTTTCCTTATGTATTTAACTCCTGTATTCAGTAAATTTTCATAGATACCTTGTTTTGAATAACAGAAATTGAAATTGGTTTAAATAAACCCTTATTTTCTGCAAGTTTCCTAAGATCAGTTCTTTCTAGGGAAAAAAAGCAGCTTCCTCTTTCTCCAAAAAATTTAGGCTTTGAGTCAAGGTTACCAGATGTCTACCAAAATACATGTACTGGCTTCTTAACATGAGAAAAGTTCATCATAAGACTGTACAATTTACTATATTACATAGTACAGTTTAAATCAATAACTCTGAAACCTTATTTGTAAGCATTTAAAATGCTTTTATATTATATTTGATAATAAACATTTCACTGATTTCTGAGATATTTCATTAAATTTTAGAGAATAGGAATTTCAGAAAGGCTTTGCTTAGCACAACCTCAAGTATGAAATGTTATGAACACTTGACAAAGATAGTGTTCTGTGCACCTCCATCTTTTAGGGCTCAGCAAGTTTTCTTTATGATTTTTTATTACCTTTGGATTACTTTCAGATTTTATGCAGGACTTTAATAAAAAGTGAAACCATTTTTAAACAACCTAAACATTAATTTAGTTCATAGGAAGCAAAGAGTAAATACTGAAAATGTTATTATCTGAACAAGAGATATGGAAGTCGGCATTTTCTTCTCTCATAGTCTTATCTTCCTTATCATCATGCTTGCATTAATCAATTCATGAAAGCAAATGTTATTAATGCAGTTATTTGATAATGTTTTTTACTAATCAGCTAGATCACTTTCATAAGCCACTGCAACAAAATCTTCAGAAACAGTACTTCTACCAGTTTTAAATTATGGAAACAACAGATACCTCTTTCTGTGTTGACATGTAAAATTAGCTCCATAAAGCCATGATTTTGTTGTTTAAGATAGCAGGAGGATGTTTAGATTAAAACTGGAAGCATAGTTTTCAATTATATTATCAGGAAATATCTATAAATTTAAGTGTCACAAAAGCTTTTAGCAATATACTGAGCTATAAATTATGCAGACCCAAGTATTACTATGCTTTATAGACTTCTCAGGGTCAGGAAAGGGAAAACTGATTTTTTTTCAACTTTTTACCTCTGAGGAAAAAGGTTATCTCTTTCCACAAAAGCCCCCTTTTCAAATTCATACTAAATTAAAGCAAGCGGAACGTTGTTCCTGTCCTACTTGTCAGGAGAGTTAATATTAACTTAATCTTAGTAAGGACAGTAAATTCTCAGTTACAAATGAGTTAGTAATCTGGTCCAAATATCATACAAGTACATGAGCATAACCAAAGCAGATTTAAAATTCCTGGATAACATTGGAATCATCTCAGAGCTTCTCATGCCTATTAAGAGCACATTAACAAAATCACTTTGGCATTCCTGCGCCACTTTCACAGATTGCTTTACTGGATTTCTTAATTTCATCCCACTTTTCAAAACAGACTATAATGGCAATTATTTTTAGGTACAGCCTGCAATAACATTTTTACAAATAATGTTACTTCAAATCATCAGAAAACTTTGAGAAAGACTCCTTCAACCAAGACACAGTTATAAAAATGAGGATGCTGCAGAACTTATTCTGAACCACGCCTCTCAATTTACTGTAGTTTCCTTCAGTTTTCAGAACTCTGAGAAAATCTCAAAGAAGAAGATATTGTTTGTCACCATTTTACATACAGAGAATAACCCTACATGAAAGGAAAATTTATTGTTGAATCCTTTAACTGATATCGAATGCCAAATGTTTAAATCCGACTTTCACAACAGAACCTCTGGGTGGTCTCAGCAGGTTAATTCTTTCTACAAAAGATAGGCAGAAGCCTTTATTACTGTAAAAGGAAAGGTAGTGGAGACATCACCTGGTTCTGGTCCTGCTTGTGTGGAATTGTTCCCATAGGAAAAAGTAAGCAAAAATTGGGAAGATTACTTGTTATGCCAAAAACATGTAACCACTGCTGCTTTCACTCATGAGAGAAAAAAACCACTGGCTTATAGAATACTTGGATGCAGCCTGTACTTCTTGCAACAAAGGAACACACAAAGACTGCAGTAGAGATTTAATTTCTATTTCACATGAAATTTGCCTTTTGAGTCCTATGAACATGTAAAGGAGAAGCTCAATATATCCATTCAATCTATTCTTCCATGGAGAACAGCATCAGTGAAGAGTAGTTTAGAGATACAAGTAGGTATCAGAGCAGCAGATCTGTCATTCAGTAAGTGCTCCATACGAACTGCTCATAAGCTATTTCTCACCTGCCCCTTCCCCAGTAATTCACCATATATAAAGTTCCCCCAGCAACTAAATTAGCACTACCACCTGGGGGAACAGGAGCCAGAAATAACTCGGTAACTACTATGAAGCCTAAAGTGGTCCTGCCATCTAGAGGAAAATTGACTTCACAGCTTTGGAAAAAAAAATTCCCTCCTCGGAGGGCATTCAGAGGAATATGCAGCAGCACTGGGAAATCAACTGGGCAAGAAGAGGAAGAATCACTTTTCCTTGAAAAATTTATAGCTTAATTGATACCTGTAGATTTGTATGCATAAGAAATTTGCCTTGTTCTGATTTTCCAGTGGCAGATAACAGAAACATTAAACAAAAAGTTTGTCTTAAAGCCATTAGTAATAAAACACTACAACTCCTGTTGTCAAATAGGTTCCCACATCACCTGCCTCCTATGCTTAAGATGTATTACATCTGCTTGTGCACAGGAAGGTGATTTAGAGAGAATTTGTTTAACCTTTTAGTTCTGGAAAGTAGTAGCAGGGTGCTGAGTAGGCAAGCCTGACTCAGCAGGAAGTGGATTTGAAACTTCCTTGGAAAAACATGATGTAGAAAAATAATACAACCCAGCCTAGCTCTGCTTTGGTCTTTTAACTTTTTGTGGAGTGCCCCATTAGATAGAAGACCTGAAACTCTGGTTCCACTGAACTCTTGCTGCAAGGGAACAGTATAAGGGGGAGAAGAGAGGAAAAACTGAGAAAATTTGCTATATACTTCAGCAACTGCTAGGTCACTTATCAAGCTTAATGTAATAGACCAATTAATACTTTCAGAGAATAAAGACTCCAGGGAAAAAAGTGATTTTACATTTTAAAGAGGAGCCATGCGCCCATGTCCGCATAGACGCTGCTCTTACTGTATTCAAAAGTTAGAAACAAGGCATATTTTTCAGTTTTATCTAAGAAATTATTGAAAAAGTGGTGTTTTCAGCTATTACAGTTAACCCAGAGACTGATCAGTTATTTAATTTATTATTTGTGGGTGGTAAGGTGTACATGCAGATGCAATCCCATATATATTAAGCAGCCAGGTTAGGTTTCAAGACATATAAAAACTATAGTTTTAAATAACAACATGTGAAAACTATGGTATTAAATAATAACTTGTTAAAAAAATCCTTGCAACTCAGGTTGTCAAGACACTTTTGTTTAATATATTATTAGCCCTGTCTTGCAACTGGACCAACATTACTCTTTCTTGAGTGCAGTGCTGCAGCACATTTGCCCTCTGGCTCTGCAGATATAGGAATCTCTTTGCTATAAGGTGCTATGATAAAATGCTAGGAGTGCTGGGTTTTTTGGCAGGGAAGCAGAAGCCAGAGTCTACAGCTTCTTAACAGAAACCCAGTGCCCTGAAGTCCACTATTATGCCAGCACTACCATTTTTACAAAGTCAGGGCCTTCCATCATCATTGCAATGGCCCACAGCTGCTCTCACACAGCAGAACTACACTGGATACAAATCCAAGGTACATGGGTTCTGCTCCAAGCTGGAAGTAATCTCCTTCCCTACCCTTGCCTACAATTTGTCATTTCTCACCATCCTACAGATAGCTTCCCAGCTGTGCCTAGAGAAATCTTGGTAAGGCCCTTTAAAGGACAAGAATCATTCACATTAATATTCCCCCTAGTATATAGTGCACAAGAATCTGAAACACACTTATTTAATTTATAGACTTCCCTCATAACAACAAGTGAGAGCCTTCCTTACTGTTTCATTTCCAGATTCAGCATTTCACCAGGCCACTTGGAACTCATTATCAATCAAGGTAACTGGCTTTGAATTTGCTTCTCTCTTATTCTTACGTATAGAGAGTAAAATAAAATAATATTTTATTAAGCAAGTGTGGCTTTTCCTGTTCTAAACTTTTTCTTTTTTCTTCTCTTGAAATATAGTTTACAGTCTTCATGCATACTCTTCACCTTAGTATGATTTCCTCATAATAACAATAAATAATTTTCCTTATAATCCTTCCACTTAAGAAAATATCAGGCTTATTATCAGGTTTGTGATGTCTAAGGAAAAACAGAAGGAAAACAAACATTTTGTCTGCTGCAGCTTGTCCCACTGGGAAAGCCTTCCACTTCTGAGAAACCTGCTGCTGTCAGAACTGACAATCAGGTACAACCCACTACCACTGATGAATCAGAGAGTAGGAATCAAACCAAAAAACAGCTTCACCAACTTGAATTTTAGGGGCTGAGCAACAGGCTCAGCCTTCTCAGGGTCACAGCCACAAGGACAGGATACCAGTTTTCCCCCATCCCAGAGCAAGGTCCTTTAATCCAGCCCTGCTAGGCTTTGCACAGCCCTGGAGTCCCCTGCACAGAGCTCCCAAGGCTGACAGCTGTATTGTTCAGTGCATGCATGACATGTTCTTACAAGCAATTCACTTCACTTTTTCACTCACGCAGTAGGGTAATACCTTTTTGGAGCCTAAATTCACACAGGATGTCCTCTAGGACTGTTTCCACAGTAGATTTGTGGCTTTGCATTTTCTAAATTTATTGTGTGTGTGTGCGTTGTGTTCATTGTTGCAGTACTGAATTAAGAGCAAAATCCCTGCAGATTGGCTTAGAGAGCAACAAAAATTAAGAAAAAATACACTTCCAAAGCTTTTTTTAAAAAAAAAAAAAATAACCAAACAACAAAACACAAAACCCAATAAACCTGAGCTTACAAATAATCTTCTCTTCATTTAAATATAAAATACACTACAGAAGTATGACTCCTGAGCATGAATAAGGCATTCATGAATAAAGGCCTGTAAGTAACAGAGCAGATGCACATCAGCCGGAGGACCCAGATACTCTGAATAAGCACAGAGCGATGCTACCACCTTCTGGAGAAACTGTGGCAGCCGCTGCTCGGCTCAAACGTGACTCCGTCCGTCTGACACTAGGAGCTCTCGAGAAGATACACGTAACAGAAGATGTGGTTAAACCTTCAATATAAGAAAATATGATCCGATTGCACTGTATTAGCAGGCAAACCTATTTTAACTAGACTGCCTCGTTTCAGTGAGCCCAAAGAAGTTCTTCATTTACCATGCATTATTAACTAATTTGTCACACCAGCTTTCAAGGACAAGCATTTTCAGGTTAATTCTGAGGGAGCCCCTTCTTGGGAGTTCGCACGATTCACCAAAATGCACATGCTCATTTTCAGGCACGTGTGATGATGTACAGCAACGAAGCTATGATTGCTCACTGTAGTAACTCACTGCCTTTCTGCAGACATGTTGTAACTTAGCAGCCTAATGCAGCACCACGGAATTCCAAAACATCTGTTGCTAAGCGTTCTGCAGGGATGTGAAGGAGCTCATTGTCAAAGCAGTCATCCTTTACTGCTGTGACAAAGAGGGGACAGATTGGAAAAGAACCTGTACAAGTATTTCCTTGCCACAAAGCTGTAGCGATGAAAGAGACATTCCTGCAATAATTTTTCCTGTTTGCAATACTGCTTTCCTTGGACAACATATTAGCTCGACAGAACAGAAACAAGCATAAAAAAAGGAAATACTACGACTTTAACACAAGTATTTTTAAACTTCAGTTACAGTATAAGAACAAAAGATGAATTTTAAATCCCCTAAGCTACCATGACTGCTTTATAAAGAACATATATTTCAAGTTATGTACAGCAAAAAGCTTAATGGCAAACCCCATAGCAAGCTTTGATTACATTGAACTGTATTTTTCTATTTGGTAAATAGAAGATAAATATTCCCCTTTTAGATAGAAGCTATTCTCCACAAAACAACTGTGTCCAGGACATGACTGTCATTGAGCGAGCTATTCATACACATCAATAGAGGAATATAACCTTCAACACCTGTGAAGGATGGCATAAATTGATTCCATCTCAACTTCCAATAAGAAATTTAACTCTTTCATTACAAAGTTTGGAGACTGTGTGTAGCTTCTGAATAACTTGCAGATACAGAAGTGAGGTTTTACACCTTTTATACTCTGTTTAGTTTTCCTCTATTTTTAATCTCTGTACTTTTAAAGTGGCATTTTAGGCCATTTACAAGCATGATTTCCCCAGATAAGGTGGAAAAAAAAATAGAGAAAAGCCTCTTAGAACACAGTGTTACACATTTCTCCCAGATAAACTGGCATAAAGGAATAAAAAAAAAAAGGAGACAAAGAGCAAAAAAATTTTTAGATGCTACACCAGGGATAAATAGCCCCAAAAATTTAGGAAGTCTACTTCCTTTCCTCCATCTTTATCATTTTGCACAGCCTTCCAGTCTATGTGTAACTTACCGTCTGTTGTTCCTTCTTTTAAACTTGCATCATCTTATTTACATCACAATCAAAAATCTCAAAAAACCTACTGACCTCTGCTCAAAAATGTTTAGTTACAGGTAGTACAGATACAGACAAAAGTCAGCTCCTGTGAACGCTCTCTCTCAACAGATTTTTGTTAGGACATGAAGTATTCAGCATACAAAATTCTTTAACCTTCTGGTACATCAGGTACTCATCACATAGAGAATAATCTACTATATTAATTGCCATGAAGAAAGTCTAAAAATAAAAATTTATAGCAGGAGCTGGAAATGATAGGTGGAAATGAGTGTGGGAAGCACTTCTCAGAGGCAATAGTGAGCCAGTCAATATCTGGATACAGAAATACAAGGCTAATGAAGTATTTGTGCAGTCAAATTTCAAAAATCACATACTTCAGAAAAAATTACAAAAATAATAATTAAATTGTCATGAGAGATGCACAAAAGGAATCCAGGTTACTTATACCAAGCATAAACCAGGGGAAAAAAATGTTTAAAATTTGGTCTCCAATCTAAAACAATAAGCTTCTGCTTTTTTTTTAGCTACTTTGAGAGTTTTTCTAGAGAATTACTATGGAAAACTAAATTTTGTCAATAAAATTCTTGGAATGGAATCAAGTATAATAACACTTCTTTATGATATGTAAACAAAAAGTAGTAAGAGTTCTGAAAAAGGCTGTTTGTCATGTTTAAAACTTTTCCAAAAATGTTATTGGATAATAAAAAATACAGATACTTGACTACAGAAGTTTAGGCGATTTCAAGACAATAAAGACTGAAAGATTTTGCTTCTCAGAGTTCCTTAGAAAAAGGAAATGTAAGAATTGGAAAGTCTTCTAAGTGGGAAAAGTATGTAAGGCCTGGAAAGTAGCAAACTGAGGTTGGAAATTGTAAGGTGCCTTCTAGTTGTTGTGGATCCTACCTTCTGGGACAGTGAGAGAAGCTGTATCAAAACAAGCTGGTTTTACATTAAATAAACCTTCTGGAAAAGGACATGGGGGTGTTGGTGAAGAGCCAGCTGCACATGAGCCAGAGTGTGCCCAGGCGGCCAAGAAAGCCAATGGCATCCTGGCCTGGATCAAAAGTAGTGTGGCCAGCAGGACTAAGGCAGTGATCATTCCCATCCTCAGCACTGGTGAGGCCAACACCTTATATCCTGTGATCAGTTTTGGGCCCCTCACTACAAAACAGACACTGAGGTGCTGGAGCATGTCCAGAGAAGGGCAACAGAGCTGGAGGAGGGTCTAGAAAGTAAGTCACATGAGGAACAGCTGAGGGAACTGGGGACTGTTTAGCCTGGAGAAAAGGAGGCTCAGGGGAGATCTTATTGCTCTCTACAACTACCTGAAAGGAGGTTGTAGCCAGGCTGGGCTTAGCTTCTTCTCCCAGTAAACAAGCAATAGGATGAGAAGAAATGGTCTGAAGTTGCACCAGGGATGGTTTAGGGGGGATATTAGGAAAAAATTACTCAGCAAAATGATTGCAAAGATTGGAACAGGTTACCCAGGGAAGTGGTGGAGTCACCATTCCTGAAGGTATTTAAAGAGAGGTAGATGTGGCACTTGGGGACATAGTCCAGTGGTGAACATGGCAGTAACTGAGTCCACGGTGAGTCTGGATAATCTTAGATGTCTTTTGCCATCTTACCTTCCTACTTAGAATCATAGAACTGGTAAGTTTTTTCACAGAATCAATTTCTACAACAGAAGAAATCTAGACTTATTATCTGGACATTCTATTACATTTTTACTCAGGTAGAGAGATGTTACAATGCCAGATTACAATCTCAGCCTTTTAAGAACTGACTAATATTTGAAGGGATGAGGTCTTTTTTTCCAGAGAGTTTATGGTCTTAAGAGGCAAATAGTTGTAAGTGTTGCTCATTTTTAAGTAGAAGTTACATTTAAAATGAAGGCTACTCATGAGATGTGTCTTACTGTGTCTTACCTGAAGATCACAGCTCCTCTCTGAAGGATTCAACACAAAGACAGAAAAGAATTACCACAGGGATACACAATATGTTCCATAAACTAGAAAAGCAGCCCATTACTCTAATTTCTGCATGTTTCTCACTGTACCCTTGAAATGGGATAATTGCATCCTGTATGTACTAGGTTTTTTCCTGTTAACTGAGATTATTTGCCCTCTTGTGAAAGAAGTTCGTCGCTTTTTTAGTTTTCTGTGATAACATTATCAGTGAACCAAAGACATAAGCAAGAGAGGTAGGCACTGCTTAATCTAAAGACAGAGTTAAAAAAAAAAAAAAAAGTTTGTTCTAGAGTTTTCTTATATTGTTTTTTGGCTCCAAATCATGAAAACATGTAAGCATGAAAACACACTTGGATTTCATTGATTTAATTTTAAAAACAATAAAGTCTTTAGCACTTGAAGTATTTCCTCATTTTAATCAGCCTTCTAATTCAATAAAAGCAAGTAAGTTTGGAAGATGTGTTTCTTTAATATAGATAATTGGATTTTTTTAATGCTTTTATTTACTTCTGAATGAAACTGAACTAGGTCTCCCAATGCACGTTTTAAATTTCTAACAAGGCCAATATACAAAACCAGAAAAGAAAAAACCACCAATCACTGCTATTGATTATGTGAATATTAAACCCCAAGAAAACTAGTGGAGGAGTGTTTTTATTTAGTAATAGAATTACTTGTTTGATGCAGGAATGTTATAAATTGTAGAGTCAGCGTGACATAAAAATCACACACTGAAAGTTACAAATATAAAGAGCCACATACATGGAAACACTGTCAATATTATATCCTAATATATATAGAATAAAAAAAACAAAGGATACAGTGGGGCTGCTTTTTAAAGGGATTTTGTAATATCTGCAGAGCAAACAAAAGGTAGAGTTCAAATGAAGTAGTCTGATCTTTTTCCAACCATTAGTCACAGATGTCATTCTAGGATTTTTTTCCTCAGATCAGTAACTGTTACCTTTCTCCTCTTTCATTTTACAAACACTTCTCTGTGGTTCAATAAGCCTAAAGACCTAAGGCTTCATTTCACATGTGCAGTTGTTTTGGATTTTTTTTTTGTTGGCTTAGGGGCGACAGTGTTTCATTATTTCTTAAAAATATTGAGACATTGAAAACAAGTCTAGAAAACCTTAAAAAAGTGAAGGACAAGTTAACATTATTTCTTTCAGCTTTTCAATTATTTGAGATACACAAGTCACATAATTTAATCTTTTTTAATGTAAAAAGAGAATCCTGTCATTGCACACATACATTGCAAATAAATAGATGTCCCTTAATAAGAGGAAAAATCCAATAAAGGATTTGCCTTAGAAGATAATGAAGTTCACTGGCCCTTAGGTCTAGTGAAGGTATGTTAAGAAAACATATGCATATTTGTCAGAAAATGCTACTCAACAATGTTGGTCATGCTGGAGCCTAAAAAAAATGCAGCATTTATCTGAGTTCATGCCTATAGTTTACTTTCTGTCCGAAGTGACTTCAGTTACGTTTCCTAAACTTTTTGGAAAGGAATACATTTGTGTAAACCAAAATACTTCCAGCTGAATAGACAATCCCTATTGCATTACAAATGAGTTTTCATAGGGCTTTCTCTCTTAGAGTTTGCATTGTAAATGGTTATGCTACCCACACCCACTGCCTACCTAACTTAAGACAGACATCTACTTCTGAGATGATTTGACCTTTCCTTTTACAAATTATGTTCACAGAAGTAAAACCAAACCACAACAGATTATAAAAAAGAGAAATGTCAAGTCCTCTTTGCTTCATGCAATTTCAGCACCGTACCTCTTGACAATCTGGGCAAGTTTTCCCACTATAATGAGACCAAAACTGACTTTATCTGTCTCTCGCTCAGTGAAGGCAGGAAAGTACTCACCTTTAATCGTGAGAATAGCTTCATTCAAATACCCTCTTTCCTTAACACTAAGAACAGATACCCACTTCCCTTAATACTAAGAACCTGCTTCATTGTTTAGAGCCTTATCCCTGCCACCATGCAAGGGAAACTCTCTAGTCCTACTCAAGTCAATGTAGATTTTACCATCCACTTCAGCAGATTTGAAATGTCACCCTGGGGTGACTTAGCCTTAATGCCTTTTTTCAAAGCAGCTTAAGTGATTTGAAGTTAATGGAAATCAGGCATTCAAAATGCTTAGGCAGCATTTGAAATTTCAGACCTATGTCTAAGTGATTAAGTAAGAGAAAGAAGAAAAAAATAAATCAAAGTAAAAGTACTCTCAGAAGTTTCATAGCAAATTTTAGGCTAAAAAAAGCATGTAATGGCTGTAAGTTACAGACAAGTACAAAACAAAGTATTTCTGATAGATGTCAAACCACAATAGACAAAAATGCATTTTATTAGATAATTTTTCTAGCCAACAGCATCTAACCATTAAAGTGTAATATCAGAAATCTGAATTTTCTACCTAAGACAACCTGTGTTTGACCTGACTGAAGATAATAAACCACTGGAAAATAACCCAGTCAGAGAATACTTCTAGAAAGCAGATTTACTTAGAATTTTCTTAGTCCTAGTGCAATCACACAAGTCCTTTTTGGTATATATATTGCGAGCACTTATGGAAAGTAAAAGTGTTTTGTAAGCTGGTTTTAGTTTCACTTGGTTGAGTACAGTCCTGGTAGTTATATGAAAACATGAAGACAAAGGCTGTGGCCAAACAATGTGTCTCTTTCAGTACACAAAGAATGAAGGAAGGGAGGGAAAAGAAAAATTCTTTCCATTTCATTTACCTGATGTTAACTCATTGTTGGATAAGAAATAAAAAGGACTACTACACCAATAACAAAAAACTAGAGTTTCAGGCCTTCAGACAGGTCTATCTCATCTTCATACATGAAGTACTCCATATCAGGGAGTCCAACAGATGGAGGAAAAGTGAGATTGAGATGCTGATGGAGACAGCAATGGACATGTTAAAAAATGAGTATCTACAAAGCCATGAGTATATTCTGCTACTCTTCAGTCAAAAGTACAAAATTGCACTTAAAATTATGAAAGTCTTAGCATAGGCTTAAAGACAAAGGAGAGAAACCCCTGTGGTGACTCAAATTTAGCCAAAGCAGCTAAAGCATCTCAAACCTCTAGAGACTTGACTATAAGACATAGAAATCAGCTATTACTTAACAGGAATCACAAAATATGCTGAGCTGGAAGGGACCCACAAGGATCATCGAGTCTGACTCATGGCCCTGCCCAGGACCATCCCCAAAAGTCACACCATGTGCCTGAGAGTCCCATCCAAACTCTTCTTGAACTCTGTCAGGCTTGGTGCTGTGACCAGTTCTCTGGGGAGCCTGTTCCAGTGCCCAACCACCTGCTGGGGGAAGAACCTTTTACTAATATCCAACCTAAACCTCCCCTGGCACAACTTCAGGCCATTCCCTCAACTTCTTTCACTGGTCACCAGAAGAGATCAATGTCTGCTCCTCTTTTTCCCCTCACAAGGAAGTTGTTACTGCAGTGAGGTCTCCCTTCAGTCTTATCTTCTCCAACTGAACAGACCAAGTGACCTCACCCACTCCTCATACAGCTTCCACTCAAGGCCCTTCACCATCTTCATTGCCCTCCTTTGGACATTCTCTGATGTCTTAATGTGTTTTTTACGTTGTGGTTCCCAAAACTGCCACAATGTTCAAGGTGAGACCACACCAGTGCGGAGCAAAGCAGGACAATCACCTCCCTCAACTGGATGAAAATGCCTTACCCAGATGCATCTTAATTGAACACTGGTCCTCTGCCATCATATTTATGTCAAAAGCTGACACCAGTCTAAAGAAGGAATAATCATAAGATGAAATAAGGAAGTGCCTTAGCAGCAGTAATTAATTCAGGTAGTGCAGAACACAAGGCGAAACACTGTCTGACTAACAAGGAATGTGTGCACATTTTGCATCTGTAGAGTTAGTGTAAGTCTTATTGTAAAGCACTACTCTGTGGATATTTTATATTTTTCAGCAGGAAAAAAAGAAAGCATCAACCAAAAACCTAGCATATTGGCATAGTTCTGTCTCATTGGCACCTTCTAGTCACAAAGGCCAGAAATAAAAAAACAGGTTATTCCAGGTCAGCACTGAAATATAAAGAGCAGTCTGCAAAACCTTGGTTTTAATTTCTTGGTTTTTTGACTAATAAATTTAGTTATTAATCAAAAAGCTGCCAAAACCCCCACATCTATCCTTTAATTTCAAAAAGTATTACCTTTACTTGGAACTGAAATAGTCTTCAAAGTTCTCCATACTGAAATTTTGTGATCTTCCTCCCTTCTTGTACAGGCTCTTTAGAACAGTGATTAGCACCTTTTTTTAATTCTGTCTCTCTACTACAACAAAAATTCCAGATTTTTCAGCATTCAAAGAAAATAGTCTACTTATTAAAAAAAAAAAAAAAAAAAAGTCCCTCTAAATTCTTGTCTTGAACTTAAACCACAAACCTAAGAAATTTGTGGGTTATACTGACTGAAATTCCAAGAGGAGTAAAGTTCCAAAAGGGGATAAGGGTGGGGAAGACAACAAAGACAATTTTGCAAGTTGCTCTAAATAATTTAACTACTTGGATTAGAAATAAAGTGGCTTCATGAGACTTAAGTGGCCTTTGGTTTTTTGCAGCTTTCTCAGTGGGTTTCTGTCCCAGTTCAGAAGTAGAAACACACCAGAAACCAAAAGAGGAAACATCTTTATTATTATTATTATTATTATTGAAAATTATTTTCAAACAATTAAAAGAATTCCTAGAATTTCCACAGAAAACCACAAGTCTGAGTCAATTCACATAAACTTTGTTGTGCATAACACCTTTTCAAGTTTTTACGGTTCTGACAATCTAGCAGTCAGCTTGTAAGAAATGGGCAAGTACAAGAGAAATGATATTGAAACAGGCATAAGGATTTGTAGATCACCACAACAGTGGGAATTGGCCCTGTAAAAAGTTATACTTCTATTCTCATTCTCATAGAGCCAAATAAACTCAAAGAGCAAACTCTTACTGCGTTCCTAAATGTATCAGTCAAACACAAGGATGAGGCATCCCCAAATGGGCATTTTGAAGTTGTTCAATTTTTTATGCTACTGGTTTTTTATTTTGAGAATAAAACCTAGTACTTCTCCATCCTTGGAACCCAGGCTGCACATTTTATGCATATTGCCTAAAAGTAGTTTAGAGGACTTTTTTTTAGGAAAAATATAAAGGATGTTATCTTTGTTACTTTTTCTTCTTTCTAGAGAGCTATTATTTTCAGCTTTCCACTCAAGAATCCAAGATTTCCAAGAATCATTCAAGATTTTTATTCAATATTAATTACATGTACACTTTAATTCTTTGTCCATCATGCTCTCTGAGCTCTACATCTAGTGCTAGAACTGTCATTCCATGAGAAAATCTGACCCTTACTCCACATTGAGAGTAAGTACTGTACCAAACTGTACTTGTCTCAAAGTCAAAGGAACATAAACGAAAATTTCAGAGAAAGACAAAATTAGAATCAGCTGTTTTAAAATTCCTGTCATCGTCTTCAAGCACAGTCAGTAATAAGCCTTTAGAAGGGCACATCAGAATTACAATTAACAATTTAAAAAGAATTTGCTAGCGGAAAGTGCCCTTTCACTACCGAATGGCTGAACTACCAGCTGAAATAACAGCAATAAGGTTGTGATCTAAATTAATAATGATGCTTATATATAAATTTATTTTTTTAGATATTGGAGTCCATTATAATTTTTAGCTGCAGTGAAACCCCGGCACAGCCATGTGCACAGTTTGTTACTGTGTATATGCCTGTGCAGTCATTTGATTGTCCTACAGAAGTATATTGACTATAAGTATTAAGATAGTAAATTAATTAATAATTCCTTGGGTGTATGTATGCATATATTAGTTGTATAATGCTACATCACAATGATCTTAATGGCATCCAGACAAAAAGGATCCACAATGCACAAAAGAGATACATGCACACAGCAAATAAAATTGTGTCCTGAATACCCATCATCTAGACCGATGACATGGAACTCCCAAATCTGTGCCCATCATTAACTGCAACTGGGAGAACAAAGAACAAGAAGGTTCTCAAACACCTTCACTGCCTTCTTCCATTTTCTAAGAAACAGAATGAGCTTGACATAGGACATTTAAGATGAAAGAATTTAGAAAATTAAGATGTCTTTCATCAAGACAAAACAGTATTTTATAGAACTGTATATTCATAGGTTATTATTCCTCCAAATAGGGGTGTAATGAAAGGTATAGAGAAAAACAGAACATTCAAGGGGTAGAAGACAACAAATTGCCAGTCTAGATCAAGGTCTAGTAGTAAAATTCAACAGGAAAACACAACCTTCTAATAACACACACTATAAAAAATTGTGAACTTAAAATCAGAGCAAAGGTGATCTCAAAAAAAACAAAAAAAAAAGTAGTACTGATTCAGTGAAGAAGTTTACAACAATGTATCTGAGATTATAAGCAAGCTCAAATTTTATAGTTCTGTCTATCTAACTATTTTATAGTTCTGTCTATCTATTCTTGCAAGAATTCAGTCTCAGCCTTATGGAAACATTTTGCTATTGTCACATAATCCTACCTATTCATAAGTGAAACAAGTTTGATACATGAAGACCATATCCAGATTTTACATTTACGTTTATAACAAAAGGATAAGAATCAGAAACATTTATTTTTTCTTTTGAAATAAGATGACTATTAATCTCACAATACTACCACCCCCCCGTCCACCTAGAACCCAAGAAAACTTATTATAAAGTTATAACTTCTGATTATCAACTTGATAATTCTAAGAATTTGATGTAAACCAAAGTAAGCTAGAACTTACATTCATCTGCTGACATATTACACCAAAGTATGGTATCTTCTAACTTGAAACAATGCTTTAAACAAAGAATTACTACAATCTTTACTTTCACAGGTGATTTGATGATGAAACAACATAAGCATTTGGCAGAAATCTGACCATCACAGTGTCAGTGAAAACATGTAAGAAACCTACCACTGGAAACATGATGCTTCTAAATGAGGCACAAATTGAGCCCTCTCAGAATTTTGAGGCTACTTCAGATTTATATGTCAAGAGAGATTACTGTATGCCTGTCTCAGCAATACAAGGTCCCAAATACACACACTATATTCCAATAGTCCAGTGAAGGAGGGAAATTATACTATGCTGTGCTACACTGCAAATATGACAAGACCTGAATAAGAAGGCCCAGAAATTTATCACAGTATTACTTAGTTTCTATAGTTACAGTTTTTTACTGCACAAGTCAACTTATTTGAGAAATGTTCAGCTTGGCAGTCCAGAAGAATACAGAAAGGACCTGCTTTTAGAAGTATTTATAGAAATATTGTATTTCTCAAAAAAAAATAAAATTCTGCAGGATCCTAGAACTGCTATATTTGAAAAAAAGGAAAAGACATTTCCTGGTTTGCGAATTAAGTGTGACTATAGTGTCTGCCATAGCTATGGCTTGTTGAAAAGAAAAGTGTAGGACTGCAGACCAGTTTTTCATAGACTTTAGTACTTACCAAACATAGTTTTTCTCACAGAAGCCAAAATTTAAGTTTTAATTTTCTCTTCCCTCCTCACCTCTGAACAAAATTGAAGTCATTTGACAAACAATATAGAAGATAAGTTTTGATAAGCAACAGTTTTGCCTGGCCTACAGTTGAGCATTTTTCTAACAGCATGAGAAGTATAAGCCAACGTTAGTATAGACCTAAACACAAGTTTACCAGCAATTTAAACAAGTATATAAAATTCCTTCCACTATGAGCTGGCATTCAAGGGTCAGTAGATGATACAGACAATTTATTACTTTCTATAGCAGTAAGTTTGTACACTGGAAATGGACATGAAAAAAAACCCAACCCAAAACAAAACAAAATTAAAACAAAACAAAACTCAGGTAGGATTAAAATAATTATTCTGCATATCTTTTAAGAAAAGAGCTTTTTCACACCTACCGTGTGAAGATGCAGTTTATCTGAAGTGGTGGAAATAGTAATAAGTGGGTTGGCTCTATTCATTACTTTGAAATGCCCATGAATTTATTTCCCCTTGATCTCTTACCCTTGCTTCAGAAAGAACTCTGCATTTTATCATCATGACCTCATGTGACTCTTGGGTGATGACAACCCCTGTTAAACCTACTTTATAGTCTCTCTTCAACAGTGAGCTCAGGGCAAGGCACAGTGAAGTTGATTCATAGATGTGCTGATGTGGAACATATTATTCATAGACTTGAGTATTCAAGAGAGGGGAAAGGGGTCACCAGCTCCAAACACAACAGTGTGCTGAGCAGAACACTTGATTGTTCTTCTGTGAATAAAAAAGCTACCTTAAGCAATTAGATGGTCTTCACAGGGGTACTTAGAACTGCTTACAATAGATTACCCTAAAAAACCCTGTGCAGGACACCAATGACCAAAGTGGAAAACACCAGGTATCACCTGAAGAACAGCATTTCTTTTAGACGCAACTAAAATAAAAGAAAAAAGAATTATCTTTCAAGCAATAACTTGACTATTAGAAAATTCTTAATTTTTCATTTTACCATATCCTTGGCTTACTTTAAACATAAAGCAAAGAATACATTAAACTCAAGTGCTTTATAACAAAAGCACATGTTTTTTGCAACAAAACTTACAAATCATTCTAGAACAGTGTCATAATTTTATAACAGTTTTCTAGAGAGGACTGGCTTTATTAACTCTGTGTCCTTGAAGGTCACTAGAGTTACACACAAATTCTGTTAACAAAAAATATGCTGGTTTAATTAATTTTTCCAAAAAGGGAGATTCAGCCACAACAGCAGGGACAAGGACAACAAACATATGGACAACTGCTGAGGCTGGTTTCAATCAAAAAGTCAATGAACAACCTCTATATATGGTCAATAGGCAGTATAAAAATAAACCCTAATTCTTGAAAGCTTTGAAAATGAATGTTAGAAATAAAGTAACATTGTTTTGAATTTGCTTTGTTTTTTTTCCTGGATGAACAGTTTTAGGAAGACAAGTGTCTTCATAAAGATGGTTCAAAACAATGGTTTACAAGTAGTTTAAAAGTTATTTGAAATATGAACAACCTTTTGATAGTCAGGAGTGTTCAACACGAATAGAATAGACTATTAGTCATAGTTGTATAATATAGTGTTGTCACTAAGCCCCACTTGCTGTGCCTTGGTCCACAAATAAAGGACAGCAGACGCAGGGTTTATAACAAAGTCTGGCACTTTTCTTAAGCCATGGTTTAACCCCAGCCAAGCCCCACTCAGCCTCTTGCTCACTCCCCCACCAGTAAGATAGGGGAGAAAATCAGAAAGGTAAAAGCCAGAAAACACATGGGTTGAGATAAATATAGTTTCATAGGGAAAGAAAAAGCTGTGCACTTAAGCAAAGAAAAACAAGGAAGTAAGTCACTGCTTCCCATGGGCAGGCAGCTGTTCAGTCATCTCCGGGAGAGCAGGGCCCCATCGTGTGCAATGGTTACTTGGGAAGACAAATGTCATCACTTCAAATATCCCCTTTTTCCACCTTCTTTCTCCCACCTTATATACTGAGCATGATGTCATATGGTCTGGAATATCCCTTTGGTCACTTGGGGTCACCTGTCCCAGCTGTGTCTCGTCCCAACCATCCCTGCACCCCCAACTTCCTCACCAGTGTGTCAGTGTGAAAAGCAGAAAAGGCCTTGGCTCTGGGTGAGCCCTGCTCAGCAATAACAAAACCATCTCTGTATTATCAACCCTGTGTTCAGCACAGATCCAAAACACAGCCCCATACCAGTCACTGTGAAGAAAATTAATTCTACCCACCCAAAACCAGCACACCTTAAATGTGCACAACTGAAAAAAAAATAAAAAGTAGTGAAAACAGAAGCAGAATGTGACAATAAACACATTTCTTTCATGGATACCTTGCAAGGATACCTATTTCCTAGATTTCTAGTACAGAAAACTTAAAGTAAGTTCAGGGACGCCCTAACCCAATATTCCTTTTAGTAAAAGTAGCACCTCCAGGGTGCAATCGTAGAGAAGAGCTAAAAAGCTTCTATAAAATATACTTTTAACAACACAGTATAAAGAATTACCAACAAATGCATGTGAACGTACTGGACACATCAAAGGAAGCTAATTATTTAATCTGGATATTAAAACTGCAGTAAAATGTTTATGTGTTTAATAACCATATAATGAATTAGTGAAATAAGTGCATATATTTTCATATCTAACATCGGACTTATAACTTCATATTTAGTCATAGAATTGTAAAACAACCAGAAAATGTTAATAAATAATGCAATATATAAGATATGGCAATACTTAAATTCAGGAAGTAGAAAACTATGTGGTTTTCATGCTTTCTAAAGCATAATGAGTACTCAGGAAAATAATTCCTTCTTTTTTATTCTAATTTATACCGCTCACAGCATGAGAAAGCAAATACCAAGTTTTAGCATCAATAATCAGTCCATCAACCAGTAGCTCCATGAGGGAATCTCTGAGCACTTTGTGCATAACACTAGAAAAACCTGAAAAGGTTCATTCTGGAGTATAAAAGTGTTCCCCATTATGGCTCAATAAGCTAATTCTGAAACTGGTAAATGAATTCCACTCTGCTGTCAGTCAAAAAAAGCAATGTTATCACCAACTTCAGCAAAGCAAAAGTTTAATTTATTACCATCCCTTCCTGAATCTAAGTAGAAAGCCTGATGTTAGGGACACCAGCCTTACCTTTTCAGCCTTGAGGCTTGAGAAATTGTTCTCAGCAAGTCAGAGACATTTGATTCACTAAATTTTGTCGCTAAGTTTAGTTGCCAATAAATAACCATAATTAGGAGTTTGTTAAGTCACTTTAATTCTCACCCATCAAGAGTTATTATTACACCTGTTACCTTTTCCTTTCCGCTTTGTGGAAATCTTCGTGACATTTTTAGTAGATCATTATGATACTTACAAAAAAAAAAAAAAACCTGTTTCAATGTCATTTTTATTTTCCTCCCTTTGCCCAGAGTAATAAAACCAGCTAAAAAAGAATGTTTTCTGTGTAAGTGTGGCTATATTGCAAGACTTTCACACAAAAGAAAAATTTAAAACAAGTTTACTGTTCTTAAAAAACAGATTACCTGTGCAATACTGGGAAATGTAACACAAAATGTCTACATCAGTAATATGGGAACATTTTTCTTCCCTCACAGTTATATTACAGCATCTATAGCCTTATGTTATAAATCTCACATGAACAGAAATTGCCCTCTCTCAGCTTTCAAATCTGCAAAAATTCCTAAATACTTCCAATACATCTGGGGAATCTAAACACGTTATTTTTGGTTATTAGTGTTGCAAAAGCCAGCTTCTTATATCTCCTCAGCTTATCAAGCACAGGAACTTAGTTAAAAAAAGCTTAGGTGAAAGAGACTAGGAAGTGAAAGTGTGTTATCGGTTTAAAATAGAATCCTCTTCACTAAGAAAAGAAGGTTTTCCTGCTGAGTTTCTAGATTCTGACAAAATATCAATCTGTCAAGACCCAGAACTCGTTACTTTACCTTATTACTTTTGACTGAATTACAGGAAAGACAGAAATGGTAGTACCATTCTAATATACTCAGTTGCTGAGCAAATCCAGCCTCCAAAACAAATGTATTTGTAGTAAGTTTTTGTTTAAAGTACCTGTTGCAAAGATCAAATTAGTTTAACTCTATTTTTGTGAGCTATTTATTTTTTCTATGACTGAATGTTGAAGGACTGAATGCAAAAGGAATAGATAAACTCTCTTTGACTTGAAATAGCACTATTTTATTACTTAAAGTTTAATAAATGTCTTTGAACATCCAAATGTTCAGGGGTTTGTGAGTTTTTGGGTTTTTTTGTTTGGTTTTTAAATGGAGACCTCCCACCACTATGAAAATCCTTTATCCTGTTTATACCAGATTTATTTCAGTATTGTAGTGTTATTGATTTTAGCATATTTTCACTCAGAATGCTGCGTATTTTAGTACTTTTGCAGAGCTGATGTCTAAAGTAACTAAACAACTAAACATAATTTTTCTGTATGACAGGGTGGGATACTACACATCATATTTGTTCCTCCCTCTACTTTGCTATCTTTGAAGCAATCAGAATCCAGGGCAGACTTTTTTGACTGCACATGGATCATCATTCTCACTACATTTTCTTTCCCTCTTTGTTCATCAAAACTATTCCTCTTAGGACAAGAGACAGACACATATGCACACACTCACATATGTAGCACATACAGAAAAAGCTTCCTCTGACAAAATGTTATTCACTTTGGCCAACAACTAATCCATTGATTTAAATGGTTTCCATAGAGTTAAGTCACTAAGAAGAAAGATGGGAACAATTCTAACCATATGGGGAATGCGCCAAGAAACCTTTGTAGCCACAAATACCATCTTTTTTTCTTGAACAAGCTATTTCCCTTATTTAGTCTAAAAGCAAAACTTCAGCCTATTAAAAATAGATATTAAGAATCGAAAAGGACAGAGAAGCTTCGAAAACAATGTATGCATTTAATTCAGCCAAATTTTGTGTCCATGAAAACAATTGTTTTCTAATACATTATCACTCAGTGATAACATTATTCCAGTGTTTTGGTATTAAAAATTGAGACCACGCTATTTATTGCAACTGGTCAGATAAAACCAACCAAAATATTCAAAATATTTCTTAAATATTCTCACATCAAGTTAGGATAAAAATATTCCCAGCATGAAATATTTTTAGAAGGTCTACATGACTGTGTCACTTGCATACAGTCCTGGAAAATCCCCATCAGTGCTTGGGCAGTATAACTTGAAAAAGATAGATTAATGAACAAGACAGGTGAAGCACAAATTTGTGCTGATGTTTAGAAACAAAGAATTTCATGCAATTTTCCAAAAATTCCTGATGACTAAAGCTAGGAACTAACAGACTGAATCAGCCCCCTTGATGTGATTTTGGGCAAAATCCCCATATCCAACACTAGCAACTCAGTTGGCAAACAGACCAAGGAACCTACAAAACCAACCTACTGTCACACATTGTGGTCTTTCTTACCTAATACAGTCAGGCATGAGTGGAACTATATTTTATAGCACTGGTCAGCATCTACCTGCCTTAACATCCAAATTGTGTTTCCTTTATCTTAAGTTTTAAATGGCTATAGTTCTCATACAGTTAGCTGTAAAAAAAGAGCTAACAGGATGCTGTTCTTTATTTTGTTAAGAAGTGACCTAACTGCCAGAATATTTCATAGAGAAAAATATCTGATGTAAAGATTTCAGCCCTTCTCCGTGTACTATTTATACTGTGCACATCCTATATAGAAATGCAAGACCTTTCTTTTTGCATAACCAGCTCCTGGTGCTGAGAACAGTTCAGGCTCTTGGAGCCTGGACTCTGTCTTGGTGGTTTGCAGCTATATCGGGGATATTGGGAGCAATCAACTGTGTTTCTATACTGTCCCAAATTTTTTTAATACTCATTTAAATAGGTCATATCCTTTCCATGAACAAATAGAAAATTGTTACAACCATTGACCTATTTTTTTCTTCACTCACCATCTTAAACTAACCAGATATATGAAAGCAATGGAAAAGAAACAAATGCACAAAAAACCCCGAACTCATTTATAGTGTTATTGTTTCAAATATAAATTAACATGCATAAATACAACTATTTTTCAAATACTTATTACCACCCACACATATAACTTATGGTAGCACACCTAGAATAAATTAGGTAATGATGCCAAAGTACTTGTGTTTTATTCTGTTCTTAGTCAGACTGGCTTTCTAGTGAACACCATCAAACTACTCAGAGAAAGAGGGACAGTTTTCAAAATTTGGGTTTCATTAGCATCACATGCTGCATGAACAGAAATTGTGAGTGCCTGAAGTGTAGCTATATTTTTGAGCACCATCTATACCAGCTACAGCTGAATTGAAACCCCAGTAAAATTGTCTATACAGAAACTTTCTCCAGGGAGACAAGTGTAAGTTTCCTTTTCCTCTAAACTGAATTCCTTCTCACCCTGACCTATTATTTTTATCTTTGTTGAAATATATTACTCAGAATTGGTAGCCACAGGGGTAAATCTTCAGCAACCAAGTGGTTTCTTAGGTTAGATAGCACATCTTCCCTTGCATGTGTAAAAGTCCAAACCTCTCTCTCCTCTACCCAGCTCTGAGAACTTGTCATTCCCCACAGTGTCTTTAGAAGAAAGGAACAGAGAAGAGAGTTCATTTGTTGTTCCCTGAAGCAGGACACTCTACTAAGATGCTGAGAGCAGGGATTCATCCAGCAGTAACAAATTCACAACTGTACTGAATGCTGCACTTCTAAATATCATGTTCTGCAAATATAGCAATAACTTTTCATTGCTACTATCTAATGATGTGTTTTCTTTGATTTAATTTTGGGGTTTTTTCATTGTGGTGTCATGCCATGATAACTGCATATTTCTTTATACAAAATGCAAAACCACTGACAAATCCAGATGTCAGGTTATTCTTGGTATATCAGAGTAAATATTGGTTTCCATGGCATCAGGACGTGCTGGGAGCTCTCTCTTGTTTTAAATACTCTGGGGATTTTATACATCATCTTCAGTGTCAAGAGAAGATTGCTACTAATACTTGACTGTCATAAGAAAAATGCAGTGATAACCAGTGGCAATCAAAGTATTAAAATAAACCATGATCTTGGTTTGTTTTTAATTGAAATAACTTTGAAAGTCACTGTTTATGTAATCTCTCTGTTTTAATTAAGCTAACATTCAAAAACTTTTGTTAAGGAATGGAGAAAAAGATATAGTCCCTCCTGAGAAGACTGGAAAGATTATTTTTCTTTTAAATGCTTGTTAGAGTGACATCAGAGTGTACTTTCAGAACTCTTCTGGGAATATTGACATCCCACCAGTTGCAAACAATGTCATGATTTTAACCTTGAGATGAATACTAAAAGTTGTAAGCCTGTACATGTTAAGGAGTGAGAAAAGAGCTTCACAAATAATTATTAATTCACTAGTATTAATTCACTAGCTTATTTCTAACTGTATTCTTTTATCAGATAAAAATCAGTACATCTCTATAGACAGCATTCCATCACAGAAACAGATATTTGTGTACTAGAGTTATTGCAGCAAACTAAATATCTGAGCTTATAACTTTTGTGTTTGTCATTCATGAAAGTTTTTCTTTTTTTCCCAACACTTTTCTGCTTCAGTTAATTCTTTCACATTTTGTCAGTAAAATGAAAATTCATGTTTACAGTTAATTAGACACAATCAATCAATGGTGTCACAACAGAAACAGATTTACCTTGGATCCAGGTAGTACTGCAAAAAGCATAGCATTTGAATTCTTCACTTGAAGTTTCATCACAAATCCAGTATACTGTAAAGATGAAAGATGGGCACAAAATTAATATTTTATGCGGGATTAAAGGAAATTACACAGTTTCATCTCTGTATGAATACCATAAAGATACATCAAAAGCTACCAAATTCAGCTAAGGCATAATTCTAATTCCTAGCAGAAGAAAAACTCTCCCTCAAGAAAGTAATTCAATTATCCTTTCTCCTTCAGTCACCCCTGACACAATACATCAACTAGAAGACTTCAAATTAGGCAGAGAAACAGTCAAAAATAACTTTTAAAAAGCAGGTTGCAAAAAAACCCCAGCATTCCACTTCTTTTAAGTGAAGGAATAGAGGACTGTTTTCTCCCCTATATTTATGTATTATATTACAAAGCAGAAATGTTTTTAACTCAGAAACACATCTATATCAGCAAAATCTTCTAAAAGATCCATTCTGAATATTCAACCAGCTTTTAAATTCTGGTCATTTCAGTACCGACTCTTGGAATTTTGAGGATCCCAAATAGAGATACTGAAGTACATCACTCATCCTTGGTAATAGGAGAGGTGTTTATCTATTTGCCAAAAAAAATTTTCTTCTTTTAAGTGTATACACATCACCAAAATGCAACATAGTTATGTTTGTTATTAGCATTAAGTAACAACCTCATACTTGTTGTGACATTTCAAATATTTACACCTCAGAATACTGCTTTGAAATGAAAAAAATTTTGCACTCAAATTCTACCTTATATAAAAAAAGGTAAATGAGTATTTATACACACACACAAACACATCATCATAGAAGCTGAAAAGTAATCTGTCAAAGCAAAAAACCTTCTACTACTGAAAGCTATAGAAAAACATTTCTTTAACATTTTACCAACATAACAGGTTTTCTTTCACTAATTTTTCCAAATTTCCTGTGGTGGTTTTTTGGTTTGTTTTGAGAAAATTTAAACAATTGTTTAAACTCTATGGAGAATGAGCAGAAAGAATTTCTGTGTGGCTGTTCTACAGGAAAAAACAGAGGTTGAATAGGCAGTAACTAAATATCATTCTGCAAATGAAAGAAACATACTTGAAAAAATTGTTATTTATTTCTTCAATGTTTATTTCTATAAAGAATTTTTTCTGTGAGAACATCTTGGTTTTGAAAAACAGAAGTTATTTGTACATTTAGAGCACATATCCAAATGGATTTCTCCACAGAAAAAGACCAGTTTTTTTCCTTTAAAGCTTTTTCTAAAATTAAAAACATTACAGTCTTCATAGGAATAATAAAAAACTCCTTTGTACTTATTTTAATTAAATATTGTTTAATAATTGGAATTCTGCTGTAATATACTAATTGTTTTCAAGCATGTTATATAAGATTCACAAGCACATTCATTTTTATTTGCTTTATCTATTGCCTTCACTTCTTTGGACTTGCAGTCATCAATACTAGTCCTGTTATTTATTACCTAAAATATCTGTGTATTAGTTAATCAAATAAAATTATCAAATTCTGATCCTTAATAAGATATTGGACAGCTTTTAAGCAGTTTATATTCTATGCTTGATTCCATACAACTTGATTGGTCTCCTTGTGCAAAACAACTCTCTTTGGTTTACAAGATGGCTCCTCTTCCTTCTGATGGAAGCAACGGGCTACACAACAACTTGATATTTCCCTATTTCATCTTTGACTAAAAAAAGATGCTAAAAATTAATTTTGGCTTAACATGAAAGTAACATCTTTTAGAATTTCTCACCTAAAAGGAATGGGAGCTAAACAGAGTTATTTGCAGAATTTTAATTTAAAATGAGCAACAGGGTTTAAAAATTTTCAAATGACAACAGAGAGAAGTGTGAAATAACACATTTATGCACATTAGCACATCCTGTCCTCTTGGACAGGACAGTTAACTTGCAAACGGAGACCTAAGTTCATGTTTGTCTGCTTACTTGCTTCACAACAGAAATTGAGGTCTGCCACTTTGCTGCTGAGTGCTAATGGGCTATAAGGTATTCTGCATGAGCTCTGTGCTGCAAGAAGTGTTTTATGACTAAGTGAATATAAAAAAGATCTCAGGTTTTCACCTCTAACACAGGTGTCCTAAAAGAAGGGCTACAAAGTAATTTTCTCTGCCTTAATGCATATTTATTCAAGGGAAACAGTTTCTTCAGGAAAGACAGAAAAACACAATAATATTCTGTGTACATAAATAAATAAGACAGTATTATGGAAGGGTAAAAATCTTGGCTCTATTTTCTTTTCCAGTAAAATAGAGGGAAGAATTGAAATTACCTCTCCCAAGGTCTGCCTTTTGGAAGTGTTAAATAAAATAACATAAAAATAACAGAGAGCAGGTATTTCTGAACATACAGGGACCACAGAGTTTTCTCCACTTTGGCAACAATATTTCCTGGCTCTTACAATATTCGAGTCTTTAGCTGAAAGTATCTCTGAAATTCCTTGAACAACTTCTACAGTTTCTGTGTCTGCAACAAGATCTGTCTGACAGAGGGCTTCACTAAGTACAGTCCTTATCTTTTTATTCCTCTTTCCATTGTCCTTGTCTTCTGACTTGTTCAAAACAATTCCTCTTTATTTTTGTTATTGTGGTTTTTTTCCTTGGGAGACATGGGTTATTTTTTGGTGGAACAAGCCCCTGTTGCCATATAAACTCAAGTCAAAACCTAGGAAAGGTTAAAGAGACTTCCCTGTGTGACCATTCCGGAGCTACTCTGGCAGTCACACACCACCTGAGCCGGGACTGAGGCCCCTTCGCAGGTACAACCCCACTCTTACACAGTTAGACAAGGTTTCCTCTCCAACTTCACCCCAGGTTTCCCATGGAAGTCTCAGACATCCAGAGCCTTCAAATAGTTTAATATTAGTGCAATAACTAAATAATAAAATGACAGCTCAAGCTGGTCCTCCAGACTCCAAACAAAGGAACTCCTGGGCCTTTATACCCCTTTATAATCTCAGGTCAAAGGTTGGACTCGATGATCTCAGAGGTCTTTTCCAACCTAGTTGATTCTGTGGTTCTGTGATTCTGTCTCTCATCTGGCTGGGCCAAGGGTCCCTGGGGCCCTTTGTTGTGCAAAGGTTGGGCAGTTCATGGTCTCTTGCCTGGTGTTCCCACCCAGAGCTCACCCTGCAGGTCCCACTGCAGCTCCACACCAAGCTACCTGCACTGAATGTATTCCTCAACACAACTCTCAAAACAAGTAGAAATTGCTATCAAGCAGACAACCTTCAGGATATTTATAATCTCACAGTTACTGTTTCTTTTCCTCTGACTTATGGAAAAGCATGCAAAAATATGTCCAAAGAGAATTCAAGACAACTAGCTTCAGTGGATCAAAAAGAATTTAATACAGGTTGCTATATAAGTTTCTTTACATTTGGAGGTGTTCACCGGGAAAAAATGAAGGGGAAAAAGAAAAGTAACAAAGAATTTCTACTTTGAGAATTATTTCCAGTGTACATAAAAATATTTCTGGAAAGAATTTGCATGTGGCTTTGTTTATCCTAGTATATATGGTTATTTGAAACATGTTTCTCTACAGCACCGTATGAGAGGGATTTTGGTGCTAACTAATGTGGACTTTTGAAATCAAGTTTGAATCAAAGCCTTGAACTTAACATCAGTGAGAAAGGGCATAGATTTCTGGAGGAAAAAAAACCCAAAACTGAAAAAGAATTAATAATAATTTCTCATCCCGGAAAAAAAAAGCAAGATTAAATAATTTAAACTTGATTATTTAGTTAAATATAGAACTGAGTAAGAATTCAATATTGTAGAATCATAACATAAATGGCATCATGCTTGAGAAGACTAAAACAAAATTCAGCTCTTGAGATTCAGGGTTTACATAGCTTAACAAGGGAGGGGGGAGGGTTTAGTCAAAAGGAAGTTCACAGAAAGAACCAATACTTCTTCACAGATGTCCACCAATATTTTTGTCCCTTGCTGGAAACAAAACATAAACAAACAAGTCTTGAAAATAATATTCTGTCTGTGGAAAAAAAAAAAAAAGGATTGACACATAGGAGCCTTTTTAGACACAGGAAATGTGACCTCTGGCCATCAGCATCTTCTTGACATTTCTACAAGTCTCAAACTTATCTGTCAGGAAAACTCTAGGGGCAAAAATATAGTTCAGTCTCCACATACTTTGTCAGTTGCCCTTTTTCTTGAGAGAACAAGTAACTGTCAACTTGTGTCAACTGTAATGTTAATTCTTACAGTCTGGGTACCAACCCTGGACTGGGAACATTTCAATTAAGCATCCAGTAACCCTTGAACATTAATAGACTCCTAGCAAGGTCACATCTTTGCTTGTTTGACACAGCAAAGAATTGTAAACTTAGCAAGTATACAGCATTTAGGAAGCAAAATACAATTAGGAAACAGCATCACCTTAGAAATTAAATGAAATTTAATTGAGAGTTACCAATGTCTATATTACTCTGATTTGTTCAAGATCCTTTATGTAATTTTTTTTTTCAGTTTCTCTTAAAAGCAAATACTTTGGAAGGTACGCACAGCAAAATCTGAGTTGTAATACCTGCTTTTAGATGCACCACAGTTACAGGTAAAGTGTGTAATAGGAAGAGATAGGAAGTAGAAGTTAACTGCATTTAGGCTTGGATGAAAGCTACATGGCTATACATTGGTTTAGAAACAGTAGAACAGTGAGCATCTCCATGTGTATTGTTTATTTATAGAGCATTTAAAACTTGACTGAATGAGTTAAAAAAAAAAACCCAAAACTTTTTGAAAGTATAAAGAGAAAGATTTTTAAGAAGCTCATGTAGGCTGTGAAAAAAAAGCTGTATTTTTAAGACATATAACAGATAAAAGCAATTATATGTTAATTATGCATTATACATACTTTCCCAATAAAGTTTATAACACTGCATTCCCATTTTAGTCAGCTAAGAATCAAAACCCTTCTCCTTCAAAATGCAGACAGAAGTCATCCAGATAACTCAACAGGTAACCTGGAGAATAGTTGTTAAAGATGTATGGTTATTTTTCGTGCACATTTGGGGAGAAAGATCATTATTCAGATCAGGGAAATAAAACTTATGTATTTGAATTAATCCTTTCCATCTCTGGTCTACTGGTTTTGAAAACTCTCCATTATAAATGTAGAAGCCATATGGACATGTTCTCAAATTGACTGCTGATATAAGTGGGCACAACTCCACTTTTATTTAATGGAATCTTGCCAAGTTATTCCAACGCTGATTCTGGTCTCTTGTATCTCAGCTGGAAGCAGCCCTAACACATACAATTTTATATGCCAATGGCAAGTCTCCAATTTTATTTCCCACAGAGATAAAGCTGGGAATTGTCTTTTAAATAAACTACATCTACTTTTCTATTTGTGAATTGACTGAAAATAAGCTGAAGATGTCCATGGATAAATTAATGATCCAAAATGCAGCTGCCCACAAGTTTTAAAGCAAAAAAAAAAAAAAGATCAAATAGTATTTCAAGGGATGAAATTCTTCAGTGGAAAGTTTAGTGAATTTGCTTAGAAGAGAAGTAGACCTTGAAAAAAAACTGCATAAACATTCTTCTGTAAGGAATATAAAAATATCTTTATGGGTTTAGCAGGCTGTTCAAAGTTCTGAACTTTACATTTAAAATGGTTAACTCACCAGTTAGTAGATGCTCCTTGGTTCCATTAGTAAATAATGACAGTAAGTGAAACAAGATTGGCCAACCAACTGAAAGAACCTAAAATCTAATATATCTTTTCTTTTTTTTTCAGGATGTAAATAATGTCAACAATAAAGAGTTTGGTGCAGGCTCATGGATTCAGAAATAGTGAATCTTGGGTGCTGCACGCTGTAACTGCAAAATAAAGTTCACATTCTCTTAAAAGGCTACATTAAAACTCTGTCCTCTTAGAGTTTGGCATACCCTAAAATGATGAATAAGACTTCTCTGAAAATATCACATTTTGCATGAATTCAATGTGAAGCACAAGCTCTTTCCAGGAATTTGTAAAGATCCTGGAAACAGAGTGCTATTTATTCAAAATGTTTAGATCTTCAATCAAATTTTGCAGAAGCAATTGAGTTTTGAATTAAAAAGAAGAAAATTAAAAGAAAAAAATCAGAAAGTTTTACAACTGAAGCCTTCACAGATGTCTGGAGAGACCTCAATATTTCGTATAGTACTTGTTAGCTTGTTGTGAATTGTTTACATTACGACTCTAGGGAATTTAGATTCTGACAACCTGATTAAATCTGGCGACAGACTCCGATAGACTAATTAAGGCTGGCACAAATGTCATCTGCATAACATAAGTAAAACATATTTTGTCTAACAAGCTGAAAATAATTAAATGATACAACAGAATCCCTCACAGAAATCACATCAGCCACACCACTTTCCTGCCCTCTCTTTTCCCCCCTCTTACAACTTTTCCATTCCTCACCTCCAGCTTATTTCTAATGAAACTCCTGCATCTCGTGTTGTAACCTGCTGTCTCAAGATACAATGCAGGATTTTGAGACCTCCATCTACTTTACACTTGACTGCATTCATATTTTATTCTATATCAACACAATTGTATAAAATTCTCAGTATAACATTCAAACAGTATCAGAGAGCCTTAAGTAACAATGACAATGATGGTGGACAAGGTAGAAAACTGGCGAAAGAAATCCCAATCAAACAACTGGTGAACTAATTCCTACAAGTGATGTGGAATTAAATAAGTACAGCAAATTTTCCCTCACCAGGTAAAATAGCTGATTTTGAGCAGTTAAGCAGATAAATTCCCGAGGTGGGGAATGAACAGGGGAGGAAAGTAAAATTTATAAATTACTAGCCTGGATAGAGTGGCAAAAAAAAAAGACCATAACAGAGCAAACCAAGAACTCTTCCTTCAGTGAACAGTATGACCATTTCGCATTTTTTACAAATCATTTTCACTAAAATAAACAGGAACCGTTTTCTGAACAATGAGATTTGAACATGGGACTTCTCAGCATGGCAGTTAAATACTTTGCCCAGAGAAACTGTGGTTGCTTCCTCTGCGGAATTGTTGAAAGTCGGATTGGATGGGGCTTTGGGCACCCTCAGCTACTGAAAAATGTTTCCACCCGTGTCAGGGAGGGTGGACTAGATGATCTTTAAGAGTCACTTTTTACCCAAACCACTCTGTGCTTCTATAATCATGGTATCATCACCCAGTCTCCACAGTATATTTGAAAAAATGATGTTTTATGTCAGTGAGTTTCTCTCCAATGACATTTCACATTGGAGAAGTCATTTCAGCATTTTTCATAGAAGAAAGGTATGAGAATTAAAAATCAAGGTAGGACTGACCTGATGCCAAAAGACCCTAAATGTAATGAAATTATCCGGTAAAAAGAAGTCAGAGGAAAACTATCCAGATGGTGAAATGTGTTCTTAGAAAGGGAAGCAGAAATAATCACTTGAAAACTATACCCCTTTCAGTATGGTTCTCAGCTATGGAGTCTTATACTCGCCTCCTGTATGATGAAAGACAAAAACAGACAAACTCAATTTTCCAAGATTCAGTATCATCAAATTAGAAAATCATTTTTGCCCTCACACAGAGATGAATATACAGCATCATTAAAGCACCTGCATTTGAAATGATCAATGGCAGAACACTTTAAGCAACTTTCTAAAAGACAAATAGCTTAGACTTCAATTTTTTTATAAATGAGGACTGTATGTAGAACTTTCTCTTTCCCTTCTCCATGATTTCTGGCAATGTACATTCTTATATTTGAATTTTACAGGTAACACAGAAACCAGTTTTTTACAAATGTTGTGAAACCTTGATGAATAGGTGAAAACTATTTCACCCTTGGCAGATGAAATAAAAGCCTTGCTTTCTAAGTGAGTAACCTGTTAGGTCGGGATGTCTTTTTGGAGGAAAAAATCATATGCTGGTTTGGGTTTGAAGGGTCTTTAAAATCATCTAGTTCCAACCTCCCTGCCATGATCAGGGATATCCAGCATCCACAGCTTCCCTGAGCAATGTGCACCAGTGCCTCACCACCTGCACAGTAAAGATTTTTTTTCCTAATATCTAAACTACAACCTACCCTCTTTTAGTTTCAAGCCATTCTTCCTTGTCCTGTCACTACATACTCTTGTAAAAAGTCTCCATTCATTTTTCTTGTAGGCTGCAATTATGTCACTCCAAAGCTGAATTGCCTAAGCTTTCTCCTCCAGTCTGAATAAATTAAATTCTCTCATCCTTTCCTTGTAGGAGCCATTCCATTCCTCTAATGATCTTGGTGGCTGCCTCTGGACTCTCTCCAGCTGGTCCATGACCTTCCTGTGCCAGGGACCCCAGAGCTGGATGCAGTATTGAAGGTGGGTGTACAGGACCAGACCAAAGCATGTTCTGTCTCAAAGGTTCTGAGTATTGCTACAGGAAAGCTCATCACAGGGGAGGGTCCCATGGAAGTGGGACAGCGCTGTTCTGAGCCAACTTCCTGCTCTGCCTTAAGACTTGTGCTCAGTCCTGCCCCACAACTCACCTCCTGGAGAAGGGCTGGCTGTGCAGACATGGACAAAATGCATGAAAAGTCTCATTTACATAAGAGGCCTGCACCAGATGAACTATAAAAGGGAGCAAACTGGGGCCCCTCCCTCTCTGTTTTTCTCTGTCTCTCTTTCTTCTCTTTCTTACTCCTCTCTCTCATTTTCTTTGTTTCACAACCTCAGCTGTGAACCGTCCACGTGGCAGAACTGATGCAAGATCTCAGGACTCTGGGGTGCATCTCAACAGTCCCATAGACTTACGTGCATTCAGGTTCCTATCTGGGTTTTTTTACTAAACCTAAGCAGAGGTTTCAATAAAAGAAACAATCAGACACTAAAATATTTTGACTCAAATTTCAACATATACAACTGGTTACATGGATTTCTTCCCGTTATAATGCAGAGAATTAACTGCTTTATTTATTGCATTTGTAGCACAAATCTCTCCTCTTAATTTCTGCTTCATTCTATAGCTTGCTGTTTTCTAACTGCTTTTTATTGACTGTCTTTTTTTTTTTTGCCCAATAAACTGGTGTTTAAGCAACTGAAACTAGATCTGGAAAAATTAAGCTTAACATTACAGAACCAGACACTGCCAGTAACATAGACGATACAGACATTAACATATTTGCTCTCATTTACAGTTCTAAGGATTAAAGGAGTGGTATTAAAGAGACACACTCGCCTTTAATATACTTCAGAGGGAAACATCTAAAATAATACACAATAAAAAAATACAGGAAGAGGAAATTAGAAACCTTTCTTTTTCAGGTACTCGGAGAATCTTACAGGAGAATTGCATTTTAATAATTCTAATGGCATATACAGACTTGGTCCATTTACTGTGTTAATTTACTACAGCTCCATAAATCCAATGTCTTCCATTTAATCTGGTGAAAGCAAAACAACTTCAAGCCTGTCTTAGGTTCTAAATTCCTTCTCCTCTCTTTTCTATTCTCATTTCATTCACTCTGCCAAAAAAGATTTCTGCCTCTTTTTCTATCCCATTCTTCTTATCTTTCTGTTTTTCACCTGTTAATCTTTGTTTCCAGATGTATACAGCCCAAATATTCTGGTATACACATAGTTGTTCATTCATACAGTGATCAGGATATAAAGGTATCTTAAATTAGCTAAGTAATAAATAGAGAGATGGCTAGACTGATCAACACAGTGCAAAATGGGAAATGAAATGTAAAGGTTTGACTCCACTGATCTCATTTAGGAGAGGGACAGTTTTCTACAGATGCCAATTCCAGTAACTTTGCAAGAGATAAGATTGAAAATGTGATGTTTCACTCAGTCTACTAATGCAGCTCATAGCATCATAAGATATACTTTTCTAGGGTCATCAGTGGTATTGCTGCATCAATGGGAAATGCTGTTGAGTGTTCAGGAAAACTCTGCAATGAGAAAAAACATGCTGTGGCTGGATAATATTTGTATGCTGTACCTTGAAAAGGTGGGTTGGGTCAGCCCAATAGACACAAAGCTGGAAAACAACAACACTGCAAAGGACAGACTGATGAGCTTCTCTTGCATACATCCTGCTCTTCGCTGTATTTCAGGTTTGTCACTGACACAGAACCAGCGGGGGAAAATATATGGAAAACATGCTGAAAACCTAATACATATATAATTGGAATAGTATTTAATATAATAAATAGAATCTCTATCCTGATAAAATCATAGATTACTACAGAACAAAGGTAAAACTGGGGCTATGAACCAAAGAAGCAATTTGCCCCAGGTATTGCAAGGCTGTTGTCCCCCAAAGCAGCCAGCTGTTCTAAAATGGACTTGACTCTTTAATATATATCACCCCAACCACATAGTACTCAGCATATATCTGCTAATTTAAGGGTTATTTCTGCAGCATCCACGATAAGCTTGTTTTAACTGAGAGAAGGTGTAGTATATTAATGGGGTTTTATTGAGGTTTTAGGAGTATTGAGGTTGCTTGGGAACCACCTTTATTGATTCTGACTGAGATATCATTGGAAGTTTAGGATTCAGTGATCTACAGAACATTTACCCTCAGTAGGTGCAAGTATGCATTGTACTGCACAAATCCTTTGGCCACAGGACCACGTTAACCAGGTCCTTGCAGCAGAGGAGCGGGTGGGCACCTCCCCCTGGGTATGGGCCACTGCACCACCTGCCTGGCCTGGCCTTCAACTAAAAGTGCAGCAAGAAGTTCTCAGGAGAACATCCTTAAGGAATAGGGTTACTTTCTTGTGAGGAAATTATATATTAGCTCAAAGGACCAAAAGGGGGCTTCTTCTCTCCACAGACAGAATCTGCTCTGAAATACACAACAGGCTGTGGGAAAACCCATCCAAGCTCTGTCTGAAGCTGCATGAACAGAGAGTGCCCAGCATCTCTGAAGGGACATAAGATTCACTCACTGCCTACATGCCTCTCCTTATTCTGTCTTATCAAATCAGTTACCTTATCAAGCATTTTGACTTTGGACCTCTTCTGTTGATCTCCAGAAAGAATCCTGCAGCACCTCTCTCCACCCACCCCAGTGCAGAGAATTGTCTAACCAGTCAACCTACAAATAAATAAGAAAATAAAAAATGACATCATAAAGGCTAACAAAGTTGTTCTTTGCCGCCTTAAACACTATACTACACAAATCAACTCTAATGGTTATGAAAAAAAAATCATCAGGGTTCAATCAAAGCTGGTCATGGTGAATTCCAAGCTTTGCCTTCTGACTTTTGCAGAGCAGGCGTTATCCACCCCCAAAAGGAGGACAATTCATGTGGTACAATAACTACAAAATGGATGAAGGTTTTTCAGGTATATTGGAGGTTAGCAAGCATTTATTAGCAAGATTTTATTCTTAATGGAATATTTTTTTATAAAGATCACAGTTTCTACAGAAACTAATGACAGAATTTAGTCAGGATGTCAGGAATGAAGACCACATGGTTATTGTGAGAAATAACATTTAACCTTTCTCTTGTGGCTGATGGAGGCCAATGCAGTATTTTGTTATCAGCATTGGCAGGTGATTTATTACCACTGTTTCTACTCCAGTAAAACCGCATTAGGCTGTGCTTGATGTATCATTTGTTATCTTCAAACTCCCTATACACTTTCTGCATGCATAATCTCTTTTTTCTAACACACTTCAACAGAAAATGGTAAATATTTAAGTCATGATTCCAGATTCATCAAAAGCTAAGGGACTGAAATACAGTAGCTAAATGGATTGTGCCAGACAATACTTGATGCCAACATAAAGCTTAAGTATTGCAAAGAGTGATGTAATACATCTGCAACAGCAGCCAGGCATAATAGTGCATTAAGGTAGATTCAGGAGTGACAGAAAGTAAATCATTAAGAGACTTCGAAGGAGAACAGAACTTTATAGAATTACATCAGCTGCCTCAATGCCAGTTTCTTGTGTAAAAGTAGACTTTACATCAAGAAATCTATGAAATAACTTTTCAGGTACAACTCTAAGGCAATTTGTACCTGGACTCTTTGGAACACAAAGAGGTTGATGGGAAAATATCCATTAACTGCAATAGGACCAAGTATTTATGTGATATTTAATAGTCAAAGGGTGTTACTCCAGTATTAATGAAAATAGAAAGTTTTATAGCTAACTTTTCTGTTCTCTTTTGGTGTTTATCTTAATACTCAATCAAAATAATTATTATGTTTTTTAATAAAATGAAAAAGAATTACAGGAGTATATCAGGAACACAGCTGCTGGTTGCTAGAGATACACCTTTTTTGACACTCAGCGTTTTGTCTACTAGGTAAAAAAAGGATAAAACAAGAATTTTTGCATCATTATTTCCATTTGATTTGACTTCCACGAAATTTCATTATTACATTTCCCTGCATTTCTTAGGTGAGGACATATGACAAAGGTATTGGTCAGTACAAGGAGAAGGGTATAGAAAACTTGTTTTACTGGTTTAGTTTTGTTACAAGACCTTTGCTTTTAGCAGCCTGATGGTAAATTATGGGGTTTGCCTGATTAGAAGAGAGAGGGGTTTATGAAGTTTTGCCTTTTACACACCTGAATTGTAAATCCATCCGAGCACACTTGACTTTAGCAAAAGCTCAAATCAGAATCACCACTGACATCCACAGCTACTTAGGAAATTAAATGGATATTAGTATTGATAAAATATGCAGCTTTATCTGAACAGCAACTTGTGGCATCTGAATAGATCTTGGACTGAAAACTCAGTCACGTGGCCCTTACAAGTATTGTGTTGGATATCACAGCAGTTCAAAGGTGACTGTCATTATAATGTCTCATTTTCTTAGGAGGAAGCTCAAAAGTCAAAACAAGGAAACAAAAAATTTCTACATCTTTTAATCAAAGAATTTTCTTATCTTGTCTGAATTTTGTTGTTGGATATACAATATATATATAATTATATATATTATAATAAATATAAGTTATATATAATCACAATTCAGATCCTGTAGGGCTTTCTCATTTCTCTAGATCTTCGGGATGAATTCTCTTCCACATCTGTGGGAAGAGCTGCATCCATGCAGATCACCACTAGAGAATCTGAATATTGACAGTAAATCCATAAAGTTATGCAAGAGGGCACCAAATTACCCTATAACTGAAAAGGATTTATTATACATAAAAATGTTACAACTTATATCTTGTGTCTGTTGGTCTGAAGAGTAGTACCATGCAAAAGATTGAGGCCCAGGTGTACAGAAGAACCTTTTAACTTGAGGGAACAATCCCTGCAGGAAATATGGGAAGAACCAAAGTCCTGATAGCAATGGAGATCTGCATTGCAGATGCTAATATTTCTTCACCAAGTATTTTACCTGATTCAATGCTTATAAAAGCATTTGTGTGGGGATTTTGCCTCTGTTTTCTTAAGGAATCAAGGATTATACAAACGTTCTGTCTCACATTTCCATCTGTTGGACTCACTCTTAACCTGAGAAATGGAAAAAGATTAGTGTTTCCACCAAGGAAATTTGCAGCATGTTACCCACATATTTTCCTGTGTATCTGCAGTGTGATGTCAGTTATGTTATTAAAACTATACATGGAAGAGAGAGATTGGGAATACCTCACTGCACAGAGTTTGTCCCTAATTAGATATAGGGTAACCCAACCATGAGACATGAAGCAGAGCCTCTCTCCTAAAAATTTAATTGCACAGTCAACTTCTTGTCATTTCATATCTATCCCAGGAAAGTCAAATGAAGTATTTCTTAGTTTTGTTTGAAAATATATGACTATCATCTTGAGACTTAAGCTTTTTGTCACTATACTTAAGAAGAAAGATGAACTCTTTTTGAGAAAATCACTCAGGAACTGAAGCTCATAGAGTTATTCAAAACAAACAAAAAAACCTCAGTGAATGTTGTATAGTCTAAGTAATAATTCATTTGGTCATTTTGAAGTGTTTTATCTCCTCTGATAACAAAAAATCGTTAGCTGTCTCATTAACATAAAGTTTTCCTTGATAATCAAGACACCTTTTTATATGTAAAAACAACAATTAAAGTATTTGTTAATGTCAGACAGAAATCTTCATAGACTTCCATGGTCATGAAAAGATAATTAATTGGGACATTCTTCTTTAAACTTTCAAAATTTAAAAAAAAAATCTTGTTTCATTAGAAAAATGTTTGGGGGACAGAAGTTGTTTGACCTTCTTGATGGTAAGGAAACAACTTTGTTTGAAGTTTTTATTATTTTTTGTCCTCTTTTTAAATGCTGGTAAGGATATATGTTGTTGAATAACAATAAAACTTCAAAACAGAGGAGTCTCTTTTACCCTTGTTGAAGTTTCTCCTGTTTGGAACAATTCCTACTACACCACATGCATGTACTATGCTTTGCTTTGAAGACTCATTAGATATGTATGAGTTCATAGTTTAGCAAACTGGTGAAATCTTTTTCAAAAGCTCTTCTTGGCAGTGTGATATTTGACTAAACAGGTCAATTAAACTGAAGAAGATAAATTATATTCCAAAAGAAAGGTACCATTAGATAACTACCACATATTCCTAGCAATTCATTAGAGTGCTCCTGAGTTTATCTTTCCCAATTTAGTATGCAAGGAAAATGTGATAGTAATGAAAACAACACAGATTATTTATTCACTTAATCAATCAGTTTCAAACTTTTGAGTAACAAGTTTACTCAAGTTAATTGAACATGTAACTTTGTCAAATCCAAGCCTTGTGTAAGCACAGCCAGGCTACCAGTCCATAATGCAACACACAAAGAAGGGCTGCCATGTATGGTACTGGTTCTAAGGATGGAATTTCTTAGGACACTCAGAGACAAATTACTTCACTATTTAAAAATAGATCATTACTATATCCTCCTCTCTATCCTACAAAAAAAAAAAGACAAGTATTATGGTAAAAAGTAAATACATGCAGTCACATTTTTAAAGTCTCAAAAAAAAACCCCACTTAATTTTGTAACACAAACTAACTTCTACATGGAAAGAGTATTATTCTGACTTCAATTGTTTTTAACTGCTTTAAATACTGGGTGTGGTTTTGAAGCTAAACAAGTGACTCATATGCTGTCATCTTAAAACAACCTGACCTGCTTGTTGGGAGGAAAAAATAGCCAAATAATCTGAAAATCAATTCAGCAACTGAAAAATTTATTCACTATTATTTAATATAAAGTGAAAAAAGAAAAAGCAAACAGGTGTAGAGTCCAGTTCATCTACTGTAGGGCTGTCAGGACATAGCAGACTAACTTCGATGACTTGTTATCTATCTGAATGCAGAGAAAAATACTGATCATTTTTTTTGTTATAAAGATTTTATATCATAGATTCATAACCATTTCTCACGTGTTCTTGGTGGCCTTTTTGTGTCCTGTGTTTCACCTATAAAACACCATAGCTGAGTGTTTGTGACTGGTTACTCTTGAATAATTCTTCGCGTCTGCATTTTTATTCTACAGTTTTCAATACTTCAGCGTTCCTAAAGCTGTTCATTTTATTTTATTGTCTGTAGTTGTAAATTCCAGCACTTCAGTAGATTTCATCAACAGTGATGCTACTGGAGACATCTGTGTAAATGTCACGCTTAGGCAGTGGCCTTTGCAGGATCACAGGTACAGTTTACATTCAAGCTTTATGGGGAAGGCTGATTATGTCTCATATAATTCCATAAGAATTTTATTGAGTTCAGTAGCACAACCACACTTTGAATTTGTTGTCTGTTGCCACACTAAAATATGTAAAATTATTGTTCAGAGAAATAAGAATTTCAGCTTTTCTAACAGCATGAAATATTTTACATGGATGCACTGCAATGTCTGTCACATGGTTGATATCTAACTGCATGGCATGAGTTCTACTTAAACAGAATACAAATAGAAGAAAACCTGAGCAAATAGGACTTGCCTCAGCCACACAGAGTAGATTGTATTGCTGCCCTTGAATAATTCAGATAGCTCCATGAATTAAAAACAAAAACAAAACCCCCAAAACCTCAACAGCAAGATGTCAAGGGAGAGAAAAGATAATGATTCTACAGGTTGCTTCATGCTGGATAATCAGTACTAGAACCAAGATTATCAGATGACTTGGTCTCTCGTTATGACAATAAATATTCAGAGAGCACAGGGATTGCCATCTACATAGACTGCAAGTAATGATAACTACTGCAGTGATTCACAGCAGTCTGCTTTCAATATAAGATTTGGAAAGCAGATAATCACTTGGCTGGGAATTCCCTGTGCTGATGAATATGCTGCTTAGTTCACTTCCCTGCTGAGTTATTATTAGATGGCACACTGTTATCAAATAAATAGTTCACTTTTCAGCAGGAAGCAGCCATCATTTTCATATGAATCATGAATCACTGAAATTCTCCTTTTCCTTTTATCCTCCCCATCAAAAGGGAAATACCAATTGTCTAAGTGCAAGGGTTCTGAGTTCCTGCTGTGCACAATTTCTCCCTCTATTAGGTAGACAGCATAGGAGACAATAACAGATAAACAAGAGGAAGACTATATTGGGGAACAATAGGAATGGGATGATGTCTACCTGCACCATCTGCCAATTCCAGTTACCTGTGCATACTGAGCAGCAAGACAGACCTTTTTGTGTAAGAGTCATGCAAAACTGTGATGGAAATTATTTAATTAGCAGTGAGAAATGCAGCATTATAAGTGCAAGATACAACATTAATATCAGTTGACCTTCTCTCTTGTTAGTCAAATATGCACCTATGTATCAGCCACAGAAATGCTGGGAAATCGTGTCTGCACAAGGACATATGATATTTCCATAATCTATGTTTCTCTTCTCATAATATACAGTGATACTTGTATACCACTTTTTTCCCCCACCTTTACCTTCCATAACATATTCAATTATCAAGTTCATGAAACTTAAAAGAAGAATTTTATAGACCCCAATTTTGTCAGAGGGACAAAACTAAAAAAGTTATTTTGTTGATTTTAACGAAAGTAATATGAAAATATTCAAAGTTATAGTTCAAAGTTCTTTTGTCAGACTTAGTCTTACTCTAGTTCTGCTTCAGGATAACTAAAATTGAAACCATTTGCAATAGTAGGTACATGCCTGTACTTCACTTATTCAAAAATATTATTGACTTTGCAACTCTAGCAATAAACAGTAGTGTTTGAATTGCTTTGGAAAAATTATAATTGTTCTACCTTTAGAATGGTGCAAAATATTATATGAATCTCCTGCCAAATTATAATTTTTTTATATCAAACTGAGTCAGTCTGCAAAAAACAGACCTCTCTGAGCACTCTTTGCAGTGTTTTAAAAGTAATTTGAACAGAAAAATTGTCTTAAATACAATATCATTAATAACAGTTAATAAAATGCATTTTTGGTGATGGCATTTGGAGGTGGAAGATTAGAACAGTTGCCTGGGTAAATGTTCTTTTTTGTTGTTTTCATTTATTTGTTTTTAACAAAACCATGCATGTGTTGATAAATATTTGTGATTGACAGATTGTTGCATTTGTGAGAGTCAATCTTTTTTCCTAATGTTTCAGTTCCATCTGGAGACATCTGCTTTCTACTCTACCATACCCGAGACATCCTCCAACACATAACTCTCACACACCTTTCCTTAAATTTATCCTCAGTGTACATGCTTCTGCTTAAAATTTATTCAGGGAATGCGTAGAAAAACTTCTGTCTTCCACTAGCAACAGTGTGGAACAAACACCTACCTGTTTGTTACCCGTGCAAAGTAAAAAGAGGACTTAGAAATTCCCTGATATTGATGAAGCATTTGCTTTCCTGTCCTGAAATTTTATAATACTGATGTTTGTACAGTTGGGCTTATGATGGATAGCTGACATGAACATAGAAAATATGGATAAAGAACAATTATAGCTCACGACAGCCTTACATGATTTCAAGTTTTTACTGGAAATATCTTGATCTACTTAAATTGGCACAAGGCTCTGCCAACATATCTGGAGTTGTGTGCCCAGGGAAACTGTGATGGTTAAAGTACATGATGCATAGATATGAGCCTCGTTGTCTGGGCTCATTTTCCTTGAGGTGCTAAGTTACCTTTATGTAACTGTTATGATAGCGGGACAGAATGTTATAGCAACCTCAATTTTTATCTGCTGACTAGTTTCATAGTATGCTTTCCTATTTCTCAGTCATTTAAGAGTGGCACGTAAGTTATGAGCAGTCAGACAACATTAAGCATAAAGTATTTTATGACCCTGTATAAATATATATAATGAACATATGATGTGACTTTGATTTATCAAACTGTGATTAAATATTAAACTTTTATAGCTTCATCCTCCATATAGCATAAATTCTACATCATATTCTATGTATGTTACACTATAATTTCAGATAAGAAATATTATGAAGTGAGTAATTTTACTGCTGAAAAATTGTCAGCAGGACTAAGCAAAGTATTCCAAGGCATTATAGAATAACTTGATTTCTTTTTTTTTAAAAGCAGTTATTATAATAAACCCTGTTACCCAAATAAAAATACAAGTTAAACATGACCTGAGTGATCTAAATCTTTAACTACCTGTAATTTGTCCTCAACACTTATAAATTCAATAAAAGCTGTGAATAGCTCTTCCCCAAACTTAGAAACTTGGTGGAATTAGTAATCTTCAGAGGAGGCAGAACATTTCACATAAAGGAGCTGTTTCATATAAAATTTAGACACTTCTTTCTGGATTTACAGCTTAGACTATATATACTTTCCTTGATGATGTTTAAGTTAGGAAAGGAAACCTGGAAGGTATGATTTCTGATCCCCCTTTTCATTTAATATCTAGCTACAGGTCTTCAACCAATGACTGGATTCACTGATTTTGCCATTCTCCCAAGTTCCAGTGGCCTGGGGATCAAGCAACTGGTTACTCCTACTTGGCTTGGAGAAAAAGAATCTAAGCATATGTTTTCCATTCTGTTTTCTGTCCTCATCTATTTTCATCCCATATGTTTCACCATGAAAAAACGTTTCTTTAAATTTTAAGATTGTTTTGCTAACTCATGTAGGGTTTTATACAGAAAAATTTTGGGATATCCTACTTTTGAAACACTGCTATCTGTATTTTGGGAATTAGCCAGTAACTAGGCTATATTATCTACTTAGGAAAACTTAATGATGAGATTTAATCATGCAATATCAACTATTTCTGTATCAATTTGCTGAAATAAACCTAGTGTCTCAGTGCTTCTATGTGCAATAGTTAAAAGGTATGGATGGCATCCTGAATTTAAGTGGGAAGGCAGCTCCTTAAAAGAGAGAGAGAGATTGATAATTATGTCCATGTCATTCTTTCATCCCTTAGAAGCCTTCTAAATGGAAAAGTCTAATTAGGATGACAAATACGGAAAGTCTATAATGGAAGGATGCCTTTACACAAAGGTAATTGTTGATAAGAATGATGATAACAATTGAGTTCATATGAAAAGGTACCTTTCATTAGCAAGTAAAGAAGAGGTCTCATTATTTCCATTCTGACAGAATTTTACCAGTTACCAGAATTTTACCAGTTACAGGTAAATAAACAATAGAAAACACACTATTTTACAGTAATTAAAAACATGATCTAGGAATATGAAAGATTGTATTGAATGGCCATAATATCAGCAAAATTCTAGTTTTTTGTGGTGGAGGGGTGGTATTTCTGCACAGAAGTCCTGATAATGGACAGAGGCACTTCAAACTTAATGACTAAGGAGGTGCAACTTTACAGTTAATTCTCCAACCTGAAAATGACTGTCAAGACATCGCTTAAAATAGTGGGTTTGTGCAAAAGGTGATTGTCTAAAGGTCACTTTCCAATCCTTAGTCAGAGTGAAATTTATGTTTTTAACTGCTTCACCTTGAGCTCTGTTGTGGTCTAGCTCCAGCCTGCAACCAAGCCCCATACAGACACTTGTTCACTCCACCAGTAGGATTAGCGAGAGAATTGGAAGGGTAAAAGCCAGAAAACTCATGGGTTGAGATAAAGACTGTTTAATAGGGAGAGCAAAAGCCATGCACACAAGCAAAGCAAACCAAGGAGTTAATTCCCTGCATCCCATGGGTAGCCACCTCCAGGAGGGCAGGGCCCCATCACCTGTAGTTGTTACTTGGGAAGACAAATGTCACTCCAAACATCCCCTCTTTCCACCTTCTTCCTCTCATTTTATATACTGAGCATGATGTCATATGGTCTGGAATATCCCTTTGGTTGGGGTCACCTGTCCCAGCTGTGTCTCCTCCCAACCTCCCCTGCACCCCCAACATCCTCACCAGTGTGTCTGTGAGAAGCAGAAAAGGCCTTGGCTCTGGGTGAGCCCTGCTCAGCAACAACAAACCCATCTTTGTATTATGAACTTTGTGCTCAGCACAGATCCAAAACACAACCCCATACCAACCACTCCGAAGAAAATTAATTCTACCACAGCCAAAACCAGCACACATCCACAGGAAAAAAGTTCGCAGTACTCAGTAATCTCTTGCAAACAATTTGGAGCTCCTCAGACTGTTTTGTGTGCTGTAGATCTCCCTGTGGAGCAGGAAATATGTTGAAGAACATGACTGTAATTCACTGCAAGTATTGATTACAATTGACTCATTAAGAAGGAAATCAATTCCTCTGAAGCATATAAATTGAAAAGTAGGAAGCAAAAGTGAGTGGAAACAGTGTTTTGGTATTTGTGAAACATTTTTAATAGCAAGTTTGGAAGAATGAAACTAAAATGTTTTGGACTAGAAGAAGACATTCTTAATGCCCATGGTTTCTATACAGCTGTTATCTATCTCTATTACACATTCTGTATTCTTGGTCAGTAAATATGATTACTATACTTTGTAGTCTCTAGCATTACTTCAACATATTTAAAGTGCTATGAATGTATCACTGTTTTAAACCCCTCATCAACCCTTAGCAATAAATAGTTGGCATCCTTTTTTTTTTTACTCACAACATGAAATGAAACACTTCATGAATATTTAAAAATTTTAAATTAAGCCATTCAGCAAACCACCAACCCCCTACTCTGTACTTCATAGTCCATGTAACTTTAAGATGTGATAAAGGGAAATATCATTAAAACACCCTTCACTGAATTGTAAGGTATTATTTGAAACGATCATAAAATGGACATGGGGATAGAGAATTGTCTGTCAAGAAATAACATGAACCTTCTCTGTTCAAGAGATATTTTCTATATAATTCCTAGAATGTTCTGCTTCCATGTTTTAAGAACTTTGATTCTAGTATCTATATGTCTCTATACGGAAAAACTAAATTTTGTGTACATTAACAGTAAAAAAATCAAATCTCTTTAAAGTAAAATACATAGAATTAAACTAAAACACTTGGGGTTTTGTACCCTCAATCTTGATGAAAGCCTGTTTCTAGGGGAAAAAAAACATTTTGGTGTTTCCAACTTTAGAGCCTTCGTGCTAAGACTTCCTAAAGAAAAGTTCACCTTATTCCTTACCAGCTTATAATTTACATGCTTATCAGTGTTTTGTCCAGTTCAATTAATTAGCCCCCAGTTCAATTAATTAACCTACACTGGTTCTGCCAGAAGTCATCTGGACTGTGGAGGGTTGCACAGGGGTTGTTCGTTCAGAGCTAGCTGTGTTTCTAAGGCCTAGTCATCTTTACAAAGAAATGGGAAGAACTAATTCCCTGATTTTTAAGCCTGATACTCGACATACAGGTTTGGTCCCCATGTGACTGACTGATAAATGCTTCCTGATAACTATTGGAAAACACCAAATAGACAGGATGAGGGGATAGGATGACATACAGTAACACAAAAACCAGAATTTTCTTGTGTAAGCAGAAAGATTTCGAGATTTTATCCACCATCATTAGTCTTTAAGAACTACAAATATGTGTACAACCACACAGCAGACACCTGACAGAACACCTCTTTACCCTTAGGAAACCATTTGCTGGGAGCACAGAAAGAGAATTAATGTTAGACATCCATCCAATGAAATATTTGGAATTTTAGACTTACCATGTTTTATTTCTTCCAATCAAATTCAAATGGTCACTCTCATGGCCGAATGAATGATGTTCACCTCTAATACAAATGGAATCTATATTTATAGTATTTAACTTCATCCCACTTCTCTCACTCCATCCCTCTAGGGTTTTTGTTTGACATTTTCATTCTCTTCTGTCAAGGTAAGGGCTTCCAGCTTTGTGTCATTAGTTAATTTCATTTACACCATCCTTCTTCTTCTGTGCCAAGATAACTAATTAAATGACTTAAGATTTATTCCAGTAACATTCCTGCAGCCTAATACTCTCCCTTTTCAACATAACCAGTTGCTATATCTAATTCATCTAGTCCCTTACAACCTTAAAATTAATATGCCAATCAGTGTTTTCTCCACTTCAGGTAATTTCTCCCTTGTGACTATTAGATAACTCAGGGCTACTGCTGCAGAACACCAAAGAACACTGCATGGAAGTGCACAGCTTCAACAGCATCTGTTTTTCTCTAGTCATGCACATAACTGAATAATTCTCATCAACTCCAGTTTTGTCATGAGGAAGAGACTTTTAAAACACAGTCTAAGTCCACATCTATGCACTATTATGTGGGCAACTCTAGTAGACACAATTATGTTTAACTTCTATGTTTTGTTTTCTTGTTTTTCAAATGCCACCAAACCTAACTGCCATAGGAGTAATAGATTTCCCTATGCTTAAATTATTCTTTTTAAACAAAATGCATCAAAGTAACCCTTGAAGGACCACTCCATACTTGATGACATAGTTTTATGTCAAAGAGAAATATATAAAAGACTCATCAAGAAGAAAACACCTATGCCAGTCTGTATCTTTGAGAAGCTATCTTAATAATATAAGGAATAATTCTTAGAAATTTAGCCTCTTTCAGTTCTTACTGATCCTACCAGTCAACTTTAGAGTCATACTTCTGTGGCTCTCTGTCCATGCACCACTTTATCAGTGCTCCCCTCTCTGATCTCTTACTCTGGCAGGATTGCCTGGTGATTAGGATACTCTCCTCTGTCCTTAAACTGAGGATTCTGAAGAAACATAGTCAATAGATCAATTCAGGTGCTCCTGCCTGTACAAGCCACCTAAGAAGCAGAGAGTGACTTGGTTAAACACTGACCTTCAAATTATGCTACTGGAACTTTATGTTATTTACAGTCTGGGTCTTACTCAAACAAGCACATAAGGTACGGGATGAAGACTAAACAAGGAAGTGAGACTCCTACTCAGTTCTTCCTAACCTATACAGGACTTTCTTGACAAAGAATGAGAAGTGCAGTAAATACTTTAGTCCCTTCACAAACTGCAATCAGGCCTTTCAACTTCAGTACAGTATTTTCAAAAAAGAAAAATAAAAAATATTGTCTTAAAATACTTTCAAACAGTGACCTAGGACAAATGAGTGCAATTTCTTTTTTTTTCTTATTTTTGGCTGCAAAATTTTTGCCTACTTAGGACATTCTCATCTCCTGGATAAGATGTTCAGAACACCCAGCAAGATATCCCCAGTGTAACTGTAGTAAAAATTTGACATAGAGAGTAATTGAACCTGGACTGAACTATGTCAAAAATTCATGGGAATCATTTATTTATTTATTTAATTTTTTATTTTCAGAATTATGAGTATTTAGATATTTTTTCTAAACTTTCTCCCTAGGAAATGGTTTTAAATTTTGCTGTTGGGGATTATTTTGTTTTTGTTTTAACTAAATAACTATTCCTGATAACTATTAACTCTGAAGAAGCTACTGAAACAATCAAAACAACAACTCCACAATTATTTTTTTTAATTAAGAAAAGTCCTTTAATAACTCTACCTTAGACTTATTAAATTATTTTTTTATTTTAATGTCATAGATCTTTAGACTCCATGAAAGCTCACTCTAGGACAGAAGACATGAATTCAACACACATCTTCCTTTGTATTCCAAAATCTGAAATCTTGCCTTTTTTTTTTTTTAACTTAAAGAAGCGAAAACCCAAAAAAGATGGTTTGATGTTGGGTTAGGAGTGAGGGTAAAATCAGTGACATTTATTCCCACAAATGCATCTCCTTCTAACTTGATGGGGAAAATAAGAAACATGAGGTCAAGCAGTTAGACTTAAAAAAAAAAAAAAAAAAGTTTAAGCCCCAGTGCATCTAATTAAAGTTCATTACAGGTCAACCTGTAGATGAGCACAAGAACTGACAGGTAGCCACGCACCAACCACCAGAGTGGCACTTCAATGAAAATGTACAAAATAATGAGCATGTTTCTCAGTACCTCTAGCTGGATGCTCAAAGCCAAGCTAAAGTCAATGCACCTTACAATTAATCACCACAAGCCTGCATCAAACACGCTGGTTTGTCTCCTGAAGGACGGTGCTGCTGCTCAGGAAGACTGGTAGCATGAAATGAGTGTTCTCAGAGAAGTGACCCTGAAAGTCTGGGTGTCAGTACACACGTGATTTCTTGAAATGCATTTTGAAAACCTATGAAAATTACCTCTGCCTCTTCAGTCCCTGTGCACACAGATCTCAAGGCAGACTGCCTTCACAAAATACATTCCAGCCTGCCCTCAGCAAGGCTTAAATCTTCTGGGAGAAAAAGGTCCTCTGAACTCTAGTGAACTACTTTAGACATAGCTCAGCAGATTAGTGTCCCTCCTACAGATCGTATTTTATTGTCAACATTTATTTGGCAAGTTCATTTTCTGGGTAGATTTATTTGAAGGTTTTAGAAATTCTGACCATTGGGGATTTTGAGAACAGATTAATAGGCCTACTTCTCATTTCATCTATTTCTCTGGACAAAAAGAGAAAATCTAGTTCAGAGAGTGCTAAGTATCAAAAAGTCAAATTCTGCTTTTCTTACACAATTTTAGGAGCAAGACCTTTAATTTCCCCAAGCTCCCTTGGATATTCATTAGATATTCATATTGACTTCTTAAGTGAATCCCTGGCTTAAAAATATATGTAATAACCTGAAGAGCAAAGAGTTTCAAAGAATAAACTTTTAAAGTTTCATTGTATTATACACAGGTATAATACAGTCACAGATGTTACAGGCATTAGACATGCACTTGACAGCTTTAATGCATATGGTGAAAAGAGCAGGAAAAAAAGTATCTGTGATATGGAAAATACTGCAGACTACAAGCCAAAACTCATTTCCAGAGTTGGAATTTAGGCTTCTGTTACTTTATCTGCTTTCATATTGCAAACAGTTATCTTTGATGCAGTCTTCAGTTTTCCATACTGGCAATCAAAATGGCTTGGGACAGGGATAGCTCCATGAAGCCACATAGCTAAACATAACCCTAACAAGTGTTTCAGACATGAAAAACCAGACACAGGTGCCTACCTGCATCTGACTATCATTTAATTATAAAATTAGCTCTGCCTTTCTGCATACTTTGCAGAGAGCTGGTAGTTTGGCTTAGTCAATTCTGCTTTTGGGCAAAGACTTTAAAAAATTGATTGCAGCATCACCTTTTCTTGAAATAATTAGGATCTGATTTTGGATCTGCATAGTGATTTTCCAACAACCTGCAAACACACAATTTTCTCTATGCTTCATTGCTACAAAATCAGAACTTTGCAATGCCCAATAATTAATATCAGCAGTATATCCACAATCAAGGACTCTGAAAAAAACAGATGATATGTTGTAGCAATTGTGGGAAAGACCACTTAAGGCCAAAGCTTGTTGCTTTCTGTTTCCAGTTCAAATTCCCTGTGCTTAAAAACATAACAGAGGACTCACTGAAGCTATGACTTATACCTGACATATAGCTGAGGACTTGGAGACATTGAATAGCACTAAAAAGTACACAAGCAGCAACACAAAGGTCAAGCTGTAGCTGTAGTTGCAAGCTTCAGTGTACTTCAAGGTGAGCACAATTTTTCCATGGTCAAACATATCAGGAGCTGCTCACTGGGAAAATAAATGAGGTAACACCTTGGTCTGAATTATAAGCAGAGCTAATGACAATCCCACAAAGGTCTCTTTCAGAGTTGTAATTAGCTCTGAACTCAACTGGAACCTTGTGACATCTCTCAGACAATGTTAAGAGATGCAGCCTCTAAACAGACTTCACACAAATGAAAAACAAGCAGTCCTATATTAATGGGTTCACAAATTAATTCCAAATTCTAGGAGCTTGCAGCACAGCAATTGAAATCACAGCCTGTTTGAAGATTCTGTTGTTTAACATTGTATTTTTACAGACAGAAAGCATCAAGTACATTTAGGGTTTAGGACTTTTGCTAAATCCCAAAAATGAGATCTATTTTACCTTTTTTACTGGCTTCGAAGCAATTAAGCTAAACTATATCACTCTTAAGAACACGACTTTTACCGCAGAGATTAAAAGAGTCTGAATGTTACCTTGCTCTTTTTATAGCCCGCTTTATAACTCCCCGAGTGATTTCATCACCACACACCACGGAGCAATCCCTGAACGCCTTCAGGTGCAGTTCGTTTTTCCAGTCTCTAGAGGTCTCTGCATATCACATTTTAGTTCCGTGACATCTCCGCACGAAAGGCGTTTTGAAGGTGAGACTGAAGAACTGCGTGAGAAAGATCTGCTGGAACCACGTCCCACTCTGACGGCTCTGTCGTGGGAATTTAGTTCTCCCAGTGATTTATAGAAGCGAGGGAGAGGGATTTATACTGTAGCAATAGCCAACACCAGCTTTACAAAAGCAGGAGCATTTTGCATTTTATCCTTAGAATCCAGATAATCAAAGCTCTTAACATTCCTTTAGGAACAGTGGAATCTGGTGATGTGCAAGGGTGGCTGCTTAACCCCTGCTGCAAGCAATATTACCTTTTATACTCTGACATCAGCCACACCTGGGCTGTTCTGGTTCTTTCTCCCTTCATGCTGAATGATTCTTTTCATAAAAAAAAAAAATAAAATTCTGATTTACTTTATTATCATTATTTAGTTAACCATGGAAGAAATTGTTTACTGTAATTTAAATGTAGCTTCAGTTTTTGGATAGGTCATAAAGGTCACATCTTCTACCCGTATGATTGCTCTCAGCTCTCATCTAGGAATCTACTTTCTAGGTGTTCAATACATCTTTCCTGATTGACTCTGTGCTACAACTTATATCTATAATATATTGAACATATAAAAAAAAGTCTTTTATATATAAGGAAAATATTCTGAAAATAGTACTAAAAACATTAAACCCAAGGAAACTCAAAAAAAATCAGTTGCTTCTTTTCTGTCCCTGACCATGTCAAGGTGGGTGGAACTAGATGATCTTTAAGGTCCTCTCCAACCCAGGCCATTCTGTGATTCTGTGATCTTAGAGTCTTCTCAACACCTAACATCCCCTTTACACTCAGGATCAAGTCTCGCCTATGGACTGATTAAACTAAGTAAGTAAATAAATAAATAAGATACAGGCAACTACTCAAGGACATCCCAACACCTTTGTCAGGCATTGTGGTCTTCAGTAACCATTCATTATCACACAAGTAACTTGGTAGAACAAGTAGATGTTAAGGCAGCCACATTCAAACAGCAAAACCAGCTTAGTTGCAGACACAGCTTCTGCAATCAGAACAGAATCTGGCATTTGATTTCATTCTTTTTCATGTACTACAACCATTAGAAAAATATGGAGTAATTAAGTGAGTTTACTCTTATACTGTAGCTTAAATAATTTTAATAAACTTACATATAATATATTTATGTTAAAGCAGCAATAAGTCTTTGAGATGTCTTTTCAACTCTATATTGCTGCTTGGACCCTAGATTTACTCTTTACAGAGCTACATGCAGAAGATGAAATTCTCCCAGTAAATTATGTGTGCCTGTTCTCTCAGATTCCCCTTTGATGCTAGGAGGCAAGAGAGGTACTATAACAGATTGCAGAAGAGAGAAAAGCACATCTTTTAGTAGCTGCAGTTTTATGACACGTAGCAATTCTTTACTCTGAGAATTAGTAACGTGCTTCCCTCTTCTTCTGAGTGATATAAAACAGAGCAACCCTTGGTTTGCTCTGTAAAAACTGTGACTGGGACCTGTTTCCTTGTTATTTTACTGCTACTGCTCCATCCCTCTTATTCTCTTGGTGGCCTCCTCTGGACTCACTTCAACAGGTCAATGTCCTACCTGTGCTGGGAATCCCAGAGCTGGATGCAGCACTGCAGGTGGGAGTCATCAGAGGAGAGTAGAGAGGCAGAATCACCTCCCCTGTCCTTCTGTCCACACTGCTTGTGATGCAGCCCAGAACACATTTGGTTTCTGAGCTGTGAGTGCACATTGCAGCTCCTGTCCAGCCTCTCACCCACCAGCACCCCCAAGTCCTTCCCGGCAGGGCTGCTCATCTGCTGTTCATCCCCCAGCCTGGATTGACACCTGGTGTTGCCCTGACCCAGGTGCAGCACCTTGCACTTGGTCTTCTTAAATTTCATGAGATTCCCCTGGGCCAATTTCTCAAGCTTGCCCAGGTGCCTCTGGATGGCATCCCACCCTTCAGGTGCCTCAACCACACCACCTGTATAAATACCTGGCCGCTTGAAGTGATCAGGACAACTGATAGGTTTAAAGAGATATTTTTCATTTCTGCACTGCTGGCATATTAGTTTCTTTGTGCAAGGTTTGTCTGTTACTTTATGGTTGTATTATTATTAATAATATAAGCCTTTGGAAATGTACACAGTAGAATTAGTTCTTACAATTCCTGTTGTAGGAATCCTGAAATTATAACAAAAGTATTCAGTCTTCATTAGTGATTTGTTAATGTGAGGATTTTGGACAGTGTGCTTGCTCTTCCTTGCATTCAGAAATGTTTTGTAAATTATACTGAATTTACAGTATAATTGAAAGTATTAAAAAAAGAGGTAAATTTGAACATGTGGTACACAGGTCATCAGCAGTATTATGAGCTTTATTATTTGGCTGAGGAAATAATTAAAGAGGTCCAAGGCTATCAATCTTACGTTCTGTCCAATCTGAGGAGAAAAAGATATTTCTTGTAGGGATTCTCTGAATAGTTAACCATCTCTGTTCCCTTAACCATACCCATGTAAATCCCATATATCAGTAAATGTGCAATATCAGCCATATTAGAAATCAATATCATCTTTGGTAATGACTCTGAGTTTCTTCCTAGTTGGAGAATGAGAAATATTTCTATGGTTCTCCAAGTATAAAAGGAAAATAGATCCAGCCATTAAAGACAAGTAGAAAAAAACCCCTACAAGCTACTAAAGAACTTAGGGAAGATGTAGCGTGGAAGACAAAAATTAAAGCTCCTGTGACTCAGGCTGAACTGAAGATCTGGAGACTTGAAGAGCAGATGTGAGCCTTAATATGTAAATTAATAAATAAATTTAATAAATTAATGTATTTGTGTAATGAAAAACCAACAAAACCCTAAGCCAACCACTAACCAAGTATCTGTTCCAGAGAAGGAACATGGAACAAGCAGCAAGAATCACTTTAGTCAGTCCATTCATTTGTATGAGTTAGCAATAAAATCTCCTACATCCTTCGGTGGGTAACAGAGAAAATTTAAAAAAAAAAAAAGAGAAAAATGTACTGTGCATGAAAATTCTAGCTTCTAAAAGAAATAGTGTAAGTTAGAGGACTCAATGTTAAAATTAATCACTTAGAACTCAAATATTAAAATTTGTTATAAAGTCCATTCTTATAAGAGTCACATGCAAAACATCTGTTGATAGCTATCCTTCAGAGGTCAGGAGAGTAACTAGATGAGAGTAATAATTCCCCAGGTATAGAGAATAAAATTTGGAAGAAAGAACTGAGACGACTCTTAAAAAAAACAATATACACAAAGTAATCAATGCTTGATAAACTGTGTCCAAGAAAGGTCATCTGTGAATCTGTGAGAAGTACCGTGGTCCATATACCTCAGTGAAATATTAGCACTTATATGACTGTAAGAAAATCCCATTTAAAGGAAAAAAAAAAAGTAGTAAGGGTCTTTGTGTTGAGAATTTGATTATATGACTGTTTATTGTTTTGGCAACCAGAAATCAGATATAAATTCATCAGTGTTTTGTTCCATAGACAAATATAAACAAAGAACTGCACATCTTAGCTACTCACTAGGAATTTCTGTCACAATCTTATTCAGGAATTGGTAATTTACTTAGAATATGTTTAGTTTTGAAGGAGAATAAGGTTTGCAAGTAGTGCAAGGCTCTCCTGAAGAGAGATAAAATCATACTTATATAAAATGATTTTTTTGTGTCTGAGTTCCTAATGTTTTTCTTATTTTACCTGGGGTTTTTTTACTAGCATCACTTACATTCAGTGTTGTAAAATGCTGTCCCCTATTGTCAGCAAAGAGGTGGCTCTTCGAAAATAATAAATACCTTTTAGTTCTCAGATTTTCCAATGGCATTAAGTTGCTTAATTTTCTCTGTCTTTGACTAGAGGCTAAATTTAGAGATGAGAAAATCCTCTATATTGTGTAGTGCAAATGGCATTGCAAAATTTGTCTCAACAGTAGATAAGAACATTTGAGTTTGTTTGTACAAATAATAGTGTTTTCTCTGATAAGCAACAATTAACTGTTTTACATGATTTTTAAAAAAATATATTTTTTTAGTCTGATTTACTGTATAAGAGACCCAATCTCAAATTTTATCATCTAAATATTCTCTAAATTTTTCACCTCTGATTGTGGAAAAATACAATTAATCAGTAGAGAAATACATCTTAATTTATCTTCACACTCAGATTTAATTTACAATAGAAAGAGATTCCTCTGTTCATGACTTTTTTGTACTATTCAAGTCATAAATCTCACTGAAAAAGCACTTCCTAGAGTTGTTGCTGCTTTAGGATGGCTGCTCCCAGCTATCACAGGTTTTCCTCTGGCACGGCCCCAGCAATAGTAACCTCCTACCGTTGGAGGGAGCCACAAGCACTTGTTCAGAAATTCTTTTTCATAAGTCTCTGGTTTGAAGAAGTCAACCTTTTCAGCACTGCAGTGGTTGAATTGTATACTGAAATGCTGCAGTATGCTCTGCTTCTCTTATTAAAGTAGAATTCTAAAACATAATGGCTTGTTCCTTATGGTGCAGTCTAGCTACTCTTATTTTGAGGTAAAAAAGAACATATTTTAAGCTCAGAACAAGCTATATTTGGTGCTTCGTTTAATATTTTTATAATGAGCAATAAGTTTATTTTATAAAGCTGCCACATAAGTTTTTTATTTTTTCTGAAGACAGACATAAAAAGTATGTGTTAAATGCTAATTAAATATTTTTTTAAGTTTTGAATTAAAACAACATTCTTCCTCACCATCTTATTTAACTCTACAGTTAGAGAGAGTAGAAATAGGGAGAAAGTAATGTAGAAAAATGTTGTACTGTATTAGGATTTTTTAAAATGTAATTTTACTTGTGCACCAAGATGGTATATGAAGATTTTGCCTTTTACATGGTTATCCATTGATATGGGAACACAGTATAACAGCATTGGCTACATTGTCAAATAAAAAACAAGATTCTGGACTGCTGCAAATAAGGTCAGTTGAGGATCCACAATTCCCATATCCAACATTTAGAAATGTTTTCCTAATTTTTGTCTTACACTATAACTTCACTTACATCTAACCAACAAAGAGGTAAAGAAGGCCAGGAAATACAGAAAATTAGTCTACATAAGAACTCACCAAGGCTGTGCTCTAAGCAAAATGAAGTTTTTGAGTTAAATACTAGGCATAGAGAGAAAGAAAAAATAAATTAATCCAGTTTGCAAATATTTGTCCTCTATAACTCAGAATAACTGTGTATAAAACCAAAAAAGGCTATGAAAGATAAAGTTCTTTCCATTCATTGAAGGCTAGATTACAGCTTGGCCTACACTTCCATATGGAGAAATTAAGAAGGCTAAAGCCTCTGTAAGGTTTCTGGTCACAAAAATGTGAGAAATTTACCTCAGCTGCTACCCTCCCTTCTGCCCCAGGAAACTTTGGATGATATGTCCATGATGACAGCAATCTTATTGCTGCATCACAATGCCAGCACAATCTGAACTACCTTAATTTATAGGTATAACTTATTTCCATGTCACAAGTTATCATTATAGAAATATTGAAAAGTCTTAAATGACTCAGAATTGCCTCAGACAAAATCCTCTGTTCTGGAAGGCAAACAAAATCCCTCTTTTTCTCCTGGTGGATATATCCCCTAAAGTTTTGTGTTGGCTGCACCAGAAAAGCAGAACAACCCAGACCCTAAGCTTATTTAATTACTTTTGACCATTTATTAGCATTTGGAAAATCAGGGGATTTTTTTGTTCAGTAAAAGTAGTAGCAGCTCACACTTCTGGTTGAAAATGTTACTGATCTTGGAATTATCCAGGTAGTCTGTAGAAGAGAGTTTCACTGCAATCAGGTGACAACTATTCTTTTGTAGTACTCCAGGCTTAATGGGATAAAATGGATGTATGGATGCCTTCTATATGTTAAAACAACAGTAAACTCCAGGAAGTTAAAATGTTCGTCACTGTGCCTGACAACCAATAGTAAGAATGAAAATTCAAATTTAGCTATCAACCATAAACCAGTATTATCATCTGGCACCAAATTTTTCTGCAACGAAGTTCCTTTATTCTGTACCAGAACAACAGTGCAGCACAGCACTAATAAATTATAATGATTTTTTATCCCCCATGCAGGGATACACATTTTCTGCTTGGTGAAATAACTGGTAAAGTTGTGTTGAAAGAAAATCATCACTACATATTCATCTCATTTTTGAAAAGCTTATGATCAGACTTATAAACTTTCTCCAAAAAGGATTGCATTAACAATCTAATGCCTCAACTAATTTGGACTGTGATGATTTTTTTTGTTTCACTTCACAAAAAGTATCACCATGTTTCCTTTCTTCAATATATGTAACAAGAAAGTATTTAGAAAAAGACATAAATAAGAAAGACTGAAAGAGCTGTAGACCAAAAGTTTGGAAAACAAACAAAAAACCTACATAAACCTGATGAAGAAGGTTATGTATAAATGTTTGACCTTGCATAAATTTCCCAAGAAGCAACTGAGGTGAGCATCGATTTATAAAGTGCTGTGTGATTTTTGAAGATATAACCTCACTTCAAACATAGCCAGGTATAGTTTTGAGCGATCTTTCAAATGTGTTTGAAAGGATACAGCTTATAAACATGGACTGCTCTGTAAACACTTAAGGATGGCCATCATTTCAGGTGTAGAATGATGACTTAAAGCTATCTTGAAAGCACAATGAGTGCTTTGCACTCAGTTTTTCAGACATCATAGTATAGTCAGACATCAATAAAGATAGTGAAGGGCCTTGAGGGGAAGACCTATGAGGAGCAGCTGAGGGTACCTAATTTGTTCAGCTGGAGAAGAGGAAACTGAGGGGCGACCTCATTGCAGTTAGAACTTTCTCTTGAGGGGAAGAGGAGGGGCAGACACTGATCTCTTCTCTATGGGGGACCAGTGACAGATGGGCCTGTGCAGGGCCAGGAGTTGGTCTCGATGATCATTGTGCATCCCTCCCAACTCAACACATTCTGCAATTTTGAGAAAAAATTCTACTTCTATTTTTCAACATTTTTTCCCAGAACAGCCCCAAACAAATCTATAATAAGAAGATAAACAAATAAAGTATTACTCCAAAAATAAACCAACATGTTACTGATAAACACTGGTTTTTATTCACTAGCTCATAAAGAATGTAAGGCATGGTCTTTTTAAGCTCTGTTGTTTGGGGTTTTTTTCCTCTGACAGGAGAATACTTCCAAGTATTTAGAGATGGAGGAAAGAATATTTGATAACTTCTTCTTAGATCTAGAAAAGCAACTTTTCCCATTGCAGAGAGCCCCTGTAACTTCCCGCTCTCCTGAGATAAGACAGCCTTAAGGACAGCAGAATCTGTAATGTAAAGGCTTGTGTCATTCAACATGTAGTCCTGAACCCATAGTATTGGTTGGATATCCTACACCCTAAAGTAATCTATATTGAGTTGGTTTTCTCCTTGCCTCCTCAAATCTAACATTGTAGACCTGTGTGTACTGAAGAAAAATCTTGGAAGTCCGTTGGACCTATTTCTCTAACAGTGTGGGATATTGGAAGACATTTTAACAATATTAATTAAATCTTAATGTCTGCTATTTTTTAAAAAGTCAATACAACTATCAAGGAAGGCAATGTTAGCAAGACAAAGACCAATTGCCATAATCTATTCCTTCAATATTACATGACAACACACTGTGGTTATATGAAGGCATACAAGCTTTGGGCAAATGATTTCTTTAATAATTTAAAGATTTTTCAAATTACTATATCAAAGTGGTACCTCTGAGTCTATAAATTTTAAAAAGTAAGATAAAGAAAATATGCTTAACTTATAATATTGTTTCTCAGACTGAATTCCTTTTGAACAAGCCCAATCAAAGAAAAAAAAAGAAAAGAAATTTAATCAGGGGTAGTTCGTTGTCATATTATTACTTTCCCACAAGACTTATTTAATTTTAATTATGTTATAATTTGCTTAATAACAAGAACTGGGTTTTAATGAAAATCTTGTCAGAAAAAATGCTTTAAGGGGGATCTTTGATTTCTTTTTAATACCAAATATAGATATAGCATATAATGCAGTAGTACTTTGTAGCCTTTAGCAAAAGAATCTGTTGCTACACTGCTCATTTTCTTTCCATAAAATAATTTTACACTTGAAAGATTCACGCTGCTGTGCTTGTAAGAATTCTCTTATGCAGCTAAAGAAAAATATTTTTTGCCAAGTATGTCCAAGAAGCTCCAAGTGCCTTTCAGTTGTCACTTCTCACGGTGTCTGATACCTTGTCCCCCCTTTCCCACACATATGTCACAGTTATTTTCCATGGAGTGTAAGAATCTCTGTTGCAACATAAGCAGTAGCAGAAAAACCCTTAGAAAGACTGCATTTGAAGGTATTATAGTATTAAGTGGCTTAGGTGTTTGTATTCTATGGTAATCGAACAGGCTGAGAACATGAATAGAAAAGGGGAAAATACTTAATGCATCTTATGTACCAGGGGGAGGGGACACACGGAGGGGGAAGCTGAGAATTTACCCCAGTTGCAGTTATAAAAGCTACACAGGAAGGATCCTTCCACACCACAACATTGCTGGAAAATCAAGCAGCTGGTTGAAGTCAGGGTTTGGTGGAACACAAAGGGACACAGAATCAGTGTCACTTTCCATCACACTCACACAACAGTGGACATACGGAGGGGTGGGCTGGATGTGATGTTGGATGTTTCCCTGGCCCCAGCCTGGACTCATGCAGACATCTTCTCACAACTGGCTAATCAAACCTGGATGATGTTGATGACACCCTCTACTACCTTACAAGTCTGGGGTGCTTAAATTAGATCTGCAAAAATGGCCATGAAGACAGAGCACTTGTAACTGAGCAAAGAGAAAATGCACAAATATTGAACAGCATTAGTGGTGGAGTTGAGAAGTCAAATTTCACATGTGTTTAGGAAACTTGACCAGTGGTGACAGTTCTATCTATGGTGACATAAAAATGAGATAAGCCTCAGGCACAAGCATGCACAAGCAAACATGAGCTGAAACCTTAAAAATTTTGTAAAAGCCCAATATATATGAGCTCTTCCCTTCTGCCCCTTTCTGTTTTCTGCATTCTCAATTCAGTAATGCCACGTATGTTTGAAAAAGTAGAAAATCTCAAAAAAGCCTCCAACCTAAACAAACAAAACCCCCCACAAAACCCCCACATGCAAAATAAATAACATAACTTTTTTTCCTGTGGTCCTATGTTTTTTATTCCTTCTTCTTACACTGTTAAAAACAAATAAAAACCCAATTGAAAGTACCAATGCTTGTGTCTAGTTATTTCTTTCTCTCTCTCTCTCTTTCCCTAATTCTTTTCAATTTCCGTTCCTTGGATGTCCCCTTCACTCCATCTTGATTCCCACCCTCAGGCCACTTATGTATTTTGCACAGACCTTGCTGATGCCCCAGCCTGGACTCAATGACAGTTTTAATAGTTAATAACTGAGCTATTCTTTTAAGTCACTTTAACTGAATGAGACAAGATAAATCATTTGCCTGAAGGAGAACACGGTGCTTTGAAATTTGTAAGTCTGAAATACAGATAGAACAGATTTTACATGTGAGGAAACATATTTTTCAACATTCCAGGTTTCTCTACTACTTGATAGAAAAAAATCAGCAACAGCATTGACTGCTTACTTGTCAACAACAGTCTTGCTGTTGACAAGTAAATCTTACGTGTGATAATATGACAGACACATATCAAAAGCCAGTGGCTTCAGAAAATTTGCTCTTCAGTGAGATTTACCAGTGAGTACAGACCACCCCAGCTGGCACTAATATGGCAACCAACACTCAGGCTCCTTTCCTGCAAATGTGTACTTTGAGAAGGAGTGTGGTATCTGAGATCTAAAATATTGTAGTATTGTCTTCACATTATTATTTACTTAATATTTCATTGGCTAGAAATTGTGGTACTGAACACCTTTACCTACATTCAATAGGAATCCAGGTAAGTATAATGTCTGAGGAGGTGATGCTGTTAACCACAACTGTGCTGAAATCATCTATATATTCTTCCCTTTCCCAATCTCAATTATGATGCCAAGGAACTGCATATAGAAAATTCCTGCATACTTCAAGTAGAGTTTCAGATATTTAAGCTCTTGCTTTATTTTGCAAGCAACACATGTAGACATTTAAAATATAGATAGAGAAAAAAATAGAGTATAAATGCCTTTTTATAGAAAAATCTATAGAACTCTTGTGCTAAATAGTTCCATTATATTTGTGCAAGATTTATATAGATTTTCTCTGCTTGTCTGGATTCCTTGATGGAAAATCCCTGCCAGTAGATACTAAATGCCACACAGTATCTGATTTGAAATGCCATCAGTAAGCACAGTACAGTCAATGCTGAATTATTGCATCATTACTATCAAGATATGAGATGATACTATCATTCACTGTGCACTCAAATTATTCAGGCCAGTTGAATGTCATATTTCCCATTTGCAATATGCCCCTTGTCATCATACTACTTCCAGTATTTATTTGCCCTATCTCTACATTTCCTGGCTCATTACATTAAAAATCACAACTTCTGTGTATCAGTCCCCCAAGTCCTTCTCTGACATCCTGAAACAGCCTACAAAAAAAAATCAGATTTCTTTCCTGAATAAATAATTCATGTATGCATTCTGCAGATTTGGTATCAAAGTAGGTAAAATAAATGCACACTACTGTGAAAGATGTGTCTGGCACAAGGACAAAATCTCAATAATATTAAATAAAATGCAATTTACAGTGTTTGTAAACTTTCTGTTTTTAAAAAAAGCATCAGAACTCTACATTCTTCAACTCTCTAGCTTCTCATAACCATGCACCAATGTAAGCTTAATTTGTGGTTACTTAATACTTCTTAGAGCTTTCTCAGGAATTTCCTGTAGCTTACATAGTTACACTGTAAATATTATTGTATAACCCCTAAGAAAATTTTCGATGTTTATAAAAATATTATAACAATAAGAACATTTTGTGATAGTACTTAAGGCTTTCCAGAATGGCAAAATCAAAGATATAAAAACTTCTAAAACCCAAGAATTATAAAGTGAAAATGTCTCAAACAAGTAGAGGAACAAGCTTATATCAAACTAATCTGACAGCTCATCTTTCTGCGCATGCTTTGGCATGGCTGTTTCATTCTACTATTTGGTTTGCTCTACATCTCAGTTACCTCTAGTCCATTGTTCCCAAGGTTCAAGTCTTTGTACTTCTTCAATTGCAGTCTCATAAAAACAGTTTTCTGCAAGTGTTGGTTTTTTTCGTGACCATATTCAGTACTTGTCTCATTGTAGACATCTTTTATGGCCGATAACTTCATATGGCCATTGCTACATAACTGTGAGAGAAGTGTTAATCCTACCACTGCTCTGTGTCTGTATATTTACATAACCAAAATATGAAATGAATTAATTCATAGGAAAAAAGAATCTATTTGAAACTGAGTGATAGCAGTTTTCATAAATTATATGGAAAGATGAAGAATTGAAAATCAATTTCCATGTCACAGCCTGTATTGCTGTAATACCTCATATTGTTACTGCATTTGGAGCTACTGCCAGCTCATTACTCAGCAGAACTAGAAGGCAATCATGACATACCCTGTATTGATAAATTCCATTCTAAATTCAGTCACAATACCAATCACATTACATGCCAATACCCACTGTCATTACTTGACATAATTCTACATGTATCTAAAACAAAATTACCACACACTTCTAAAAACTGAAGAGCTTATAATGTGCTATCACCTATTTAAAGCTAAAGATGTCCAGTAACCTTGTGAAAATCCAGACCCCTAAAACACAATATTTTAGTAGTAGGGATGCTGTATCTTACTAGGATAGAGAACATCAGAGGTAATGCAAAATGCATGAGCCCATGGGACCAGATGGGATGTATTTGAATGTGTTAAGAGAACTGATCAATGTTATTGTCACACCTTTCTCCATCATTTTTGAAACATCACAGTGATGGGGATTCCTGGGGATAGGGAAAGGAAAAGCATTATACCCATCTTGGAGAAGGGCAAGAAAGAGGATTCCTGGATCTACAAGTGGATCAGTCTCCACTTAGTCCCCCTGGACAAGTGAAGTCCCCTGGACACAAATTTGCCCCAGGGCAAATTTGGAAGTCATTTCCAAGCACATGCAGTCCAAAATGATGGCTCAGAATGGCCAACTTACCAGGGTGAAATGTTGCCTGATCCCACTGAAGAGATAAGTGCTTTTGTGGATAAGGGGGACACAACTTACATATTTTTTACCATGACAATAGTGAGGTCTTTGTTACTGTCTTCCATACTGTCTGTATAGTCAGATTGGTGAGATGCAAATTAGTTGGATATTAGAGGTACCATGAAGACAATAAATAAATAAATGTTTTAGAAACCAAGCAGGACAAAAGAAACAAACAACAACAAAAAAACCAAACACAGTAACTAGCTCTTTGGAGACTACCTTAAAAACTTCCTTGATATTTATTTGCCTTAGCCTCAGATTTGGGAAATTTCAAAACAATGAAATTTTGCCTGCCTCACCAAAAGCAACTTTAAGTGTACTGTCAGCCTGTTCTGACTGTTTGTAAAATTTTGCTAGTATAAGAAAATCAATTTATAAAATGTACTTTTACAAAGTGTTATTTGTATTTTAATGTGTTATTAAATTGTACCACCAAATTTTCTGAACACTTAATACAACACATAACTATGACACAAAGGTTTCACCTCAGGAGACACTCAAGTCTTGATTTATAACTTGTTTTTCTAAATGTTTGACTATTGAAGTATACAAATCTTCATCCTAACTAATATGTAAAATAACACCAGCCAAATACTTCATACTAACCTCTTAACCAATTAAGTATTCAATATTGTCAAGAAGAAGAAACTGAAAATTCAGGTATTGAAATATCGTAATTGCTTTTAAAAATTGAGTCAAAAGCTTAAATAACAACATCAATTTACAGGAATGAAAACCAAGACACAAAAAATTAGGACTAAGTCAGCAAAGTACACTAAAAGATAAACATACACAGTGAATTAACAAAATGCTCAATCTCATCAAGTTACAACACACAATGAACCATTTTGAAAAGCAGTACTGGAAAATGATATATGTTGATCAATCAGCAAGCTATGCAATAATGAAGCTGTCAGAAGCACAAACTACTTAAGAAAGTTCTACCGCAGGAAAAAAAAAAAGCCCTCTAGCTAAAGGAATGTTTACCTACGATATTCTCTTTTAAATTGCATTTGATATATCTTTCTGCAGTTTCATATTTCCAACAGTAAGAAAAGTAATATCAATAGGCTTGATTATTAAAACATATGAAAACATAAGAAAATTGCAGTGTGTACTTCAACTTGATGTTACAGAGCATTATTTTCTGATGTTCTTCCTTAGGAAGAATGAAATTGCTGGATAGTCTTTCAAACCCAAGGTAAATAAAGAGGTTGGGTACCAGCTAAAGAGACCTCTTTAAAGCCTCTCAGCATTTATAGATCTCACTGATAAGCTGTAATCAAAGTGATCTCAAAATACTGTGAATTTCATTCTTGAGTGAAAAAAAAAGAAGAGAGCACAAACCAACAACTTGGAGAATCTGCCCTTTTACAAGGTTAACTTTCAGGAGAGCAGACTGCATGCTCATTAAATGTAAAAACTGTAATTTGGCAGAGAAATACAAAGAACATTCTAAAGCAGTCTTACATTTTGTTTCTGCATGATTGAACTGACTACCAAGTCAATATTTGCATAGCTGTGAACCACACAAAGTATGTGCTTGCCCAGACATACAAATAAGGAACATGAGGAGAGGAACAGTGGGTAACTGGGGCCATAGCAATACACAGAAAACAAGCTTACTTGCTTTTATTTGTAGTGTCCTTATTGGGTTGACTTTTCTCCACTGAAATGGTAATTTCCCGATACAAAGAAATAAGTTTTACTACTCCTCTTTAGTTGTTTTCTATTTCATGAAATAGAAATTCATGAAATTTCAAATTCATGGCTAGTTCACTAGCTATAAGTAGGGTTAATCCACTGTGATATTTTTTATCTTCAATGTCAAAATTCTAAGATTTTCCAGTGTGGTCACGATAATACACAAATTCCTATAAAATGTATTCTATGATACATAACAAGACAGTTCTTCATGCTTTTAATAAATTTGCTTAATAAATAAATAAAAATTGTATTCATTATGTACTAAGAATTCTGCTGTTCAGCCATTCTAAAACAAAGGCATTCAGATATTCACGAACAGTGAACAGTACAGATGCAAACAAGCCTGAATGCTAGTGAACTATTACTTCATGTTTTGAGGGATACTTATTCAATGACTGACAAAAATTAGACAACTGATTTGATATCTGACAAAAGAGTTTTAATCCAGCCTCCAGGTCTGAAATCATGTCCTCTTAACATTGACATTTATTTTGTAACAACTGCAACTTATCATTCCACTACGTAATATTCCAAAACATATCAGGAGCCCAGGCTGAAATGCCTTGATGTCATTTGCCTGCTACTTTCATTTAAGAAGGATTAGTCTGTTCCATGGAAAATCTTTAAGAACTCTGTTGTTGGTAGCAAGCAGTAGTGGCTGGGAATGCCTCTGGGCTACACAAACACCTTTGCTCACCAGCATCTCCTGAGATTAACATTTGTTGTATTCCTTTTGCTGCTCATGATCTTCAGCAAAAATGTACCCTGTGTCAGAAGATCAGTAAGGGGATCACAAGTTGTTGTAGCAGCTGGAACTCAGACCTTCAACAGGATAAACAGCACCCACATGGTGCAATGACAACATAAAAGACATGCTTATAGTGTTCTGTAGTAAACTAAATAAAGCATGCATGCAGTGACAGAAGTTTTTAAATTAAATCTGGGTTCTCTTAACTTTCCAGTTTTTCATTTTACCATCTAGTTTACCTTTTGGCTTTTGGTGGTGACAGCGGCATGTGTCAGCTACCTGGAGAAAGTCAGCTACCTACTCAAACTCAGACACTTCCCTTGGTATTTGAAGTTAACGTCTAAGTTTGATTCTGTTTGTGAAATCTAGACCAGTCTTTTCTGGCATAATGGATCATGTTTTATATGGGAACAATGGACAGGAGATGTTAGAAATCAAAACAGCTTTAAGACTGATTTCATGCAACACTGTGTAATCTTCTGATGAGCAGGAAAAGACTACATGCAAGAATCAGATGTTGTTAACTTGTTAGCAGCATCCTCTAAAAGTTTTCTCAGTTTCAAATATCCCCTGGCAAACTATATTTTACCGTTGCTGTAAAAACTTTCTAAAATGCCCATGCAAACCTTTTTCTTTATTCCAGTGCTGCTTTACAGAGTAACTGCTTCCAGGTCTACTCAGTCAGCTCAGCTGTCCCTTCTATATTTTATCCAGAATCATATCAGCCAGAACAAGGAATGAATAAGCACTTAATCCAAAAGCATGGAAGTGAACCTTAGCTGAAAATACACCCTTGTGGCAGAAAAAGCTGTTGTCTATCTCTGTCCAATTGCAGTTCTCAGTGCTTATTTTGAACTGCACCAAAGTCTCTTTAGATATGCATTTATGTTTGTGTGTGCATTAAAAAGCAAGGCAGAAATGATACTGTAGTCCTTGCTACACCTGATCAGTTTAAAATCAAGTCAAAGTATGTTTTCATTTTTTGCACAATGGCTGGAACTTTCATTTTCTAAATAATTACATTTTATTGGAAATACTGTTTGAGATCTACCTCCACAGTGGAAGGAATCACAGCATACCTTCTGACCTAAGACTTTTTTTATCTCTCTTATGGTTAGGATTACCTTCAAGGACCTTAGCCTTGCTGTTTTTCTCCAGTTTATTCACCAATAATACATTTCTGAATACAAATGGCATTCATTTATTAGCAGAAGGGTGCTGGAATGACGGTAGAAACCTGAAAGAGCGAGCTGATTGTCACCAGCTCTGTGAACTCATAATGTAAAAGTCTTCTATGCCTTTGAATTCACTCACTAGTAAGAACTTCCAACTTTTTCTTATCTTTAAACCTCAAACCCCTCAAACCAAAATGATCTGTGTCTAGCTCTGCCTGAAGGTGAATAGCAATATCTTAGCTAAATTTTCTAGTACTGTTTGTCTACTTTCAGTGACTCTTAACAATAAAATTTGAAATAAAAAAAATCTTTTTTAAAAAATTGTAGAGAAGTCATGTTTCCTTAAGTTTTTCTTGTGTTTCTTGTAAACCATTTTTTCTCAGTTATTAAATATATGAAATCTGTAAGACTGACACTTTTTTTTTTCTTTTTAGCACTATAGTTCTTTTGAGGATAATGTTATGGAGAAATAAAATTATTCTTTAAGTCTAAAATAAACAGCATAAGAAGGTATAAAAAGTAGAACAGTAATTTTAAAACTAACATTATAATCACGAGAGCACAATGATGACAGAAAAAAAATCTGTTTTCTTCATCAACTCATGGTTTTGTCTAAAATATTTAAAATGATGTTGCACAGATTAATTAGTGCAATATGAAAACTGAACCTTTTGTGCTTCTTCTTATGTTTATGACTAAGAATTCCTTCTACTGAAAATAGTATTTTTGAGCCAGTAAGAATTCCTTGTCTTTGAAAACAGTTATGCTTTTACTGCAAATATTGTGGAAGCCTATATGTGCAGTGAAAGTGAACAGTCAGGACGCTCTGTGGATGATACACTGCATCTGTCTGAAGGAGCTGAATCAGTCTGCCAGCAAGCACAGAATTCAGAGCACTTGTGGGATGTCACCAGTGGGATGTATTAGGACAGCTGCAACACACACATTGAATAGCTACACTCTACTGCCCATTCTTAAACCTTAAATTAGTGAGCTGTTAAGGGTTGTTGTAGAGTCTGGGACTTAGAATTTAATTAATTAGTCTTCTTACTTCAAAAGAAATAACACATATAAACATGCTTTTTATTAAGTTGAACCAGAATCCATTTACAAGGCAGAAATAGAGATAACCCTGTAAGACAGCCCTTAGTCAGTCAAAAAATTGCCTGGTACCAAAAGACACCAAAACAAAACAAAACAAAAAAAAAACCTGTGTTATGAATATTATTTTTGCCTAGCAATTTTCAGTTCCTGATCTTGGAATTCAAAATGCAGAGAAGAAAAGCTGCCCTGAAAAAGGGGGGCTTTAAAAAGCTACATTTATCAGTTGTGCCTTCTTGACAAACTGACACGATATTATCAATTCAGTACTCCCCATGAAACTTTGCAAAGATCAAGAAAATAAAAGTGGAGTCGGTAGCCATCTGAAGAGATGTTTCAAAGGTAACATGATTCTATTATATCACTCAGAGTTTTTTTCTTAAAGCTGTGATAAATGTCCATTTACAGTACCTTTGCCTGAAAAAGGCCAAACCTATCACTGATGTAATTGCAAATGGAAGAAAAGGTAAGACACCCACAATTGATTCAAAGAGTTTTTATATTGTCATAGTTTCAACCGAAAGAAAAAATTAATTGGTATTAATGTCATTGTCAGCTCCTGAAGGAGTGAATAACTCAGAATGAAACCATAAATAGATAAGATAGATATAAATCAAGGAGAAATTACTGAAACCATACCCAGAAGAGACATTTTAATAATCATCTTTTATGTTTTTACTTATTATGTGAGGTCTTTTAGACTACTGTAAGGAAATATAACATTCAATATTTAATATCTTATCACAGTTCACCCACTCCAGAAGCAATTCAATAGATTCATCATAGGCAAGTGACCATGCAGTGTCTGGACATTATAAGCCTGATTCAAACAACTTTGTGGTACTTCTTTTTATAAAACCACATATAATAAATGTCTGGAGTAGAGAAATAATTTTTTGTGTCATTTTCCCCAATTAATTGTATTTATCCTATTTAGCCGCATGAGGACCTCCAGAAAGGAAGAAGTTCATGTGGGTACAGAAACAAAGGCTTTGGATACCATATTTGGGAAACAGGGAATGTATTAGAACAACAAGAGTGTGAAAGGATCTTGTGAACATGTGAGAGAATAAAGAAAAGAACATGGGAGAAAAATAATGTATGGGAACTGGAATGACTTATTAGAGTCCACAAGACAAGAACCAGAACCTTGGATGTGTAGAATCTCAACTTTCTGAAATTAGGTCAGAAATAGTTTTCTGCATGTTGGAATGAGCATTCAGAATAAAATGCCAATCCAGATCAGTACTGAACCCTGAAGGTCAGTGATAATCTTGACCCTACATTCTTTAGCGTAGGTATTTTAGTGAATTACCAGATGTGAAAGTAACAAGTGAAAAAATTTCTTGTTAATGACACAGTTCTATTTTCCTGAATCAGTCATTCTGCACAGTAGGCATAAGGTGAAGAGATATAATGGAAGCAATAATGATGCTTTGCAGAGTGGAACATCTCCATTAGAGTAAAACTGGAGAGCTGGTGTCAGTACCTATCTGTATGTCTTGCAGAGGAACAAACCTTAGAAAATGGGTATCTCTAAATTTTTTTAATGACAGAAGCACTCACTGCTTTCCAAATGAGGTAGATATAGGATGTGCTGTTCTGTGCTGTATCACTTTGCATGTTCTGAATTGAATGTGGTAAGCTCTAGAACAGCATCTACATCGATACTCAAAAGGCAAAATATGTTCTTTGTAGTCACTATTTAGCATAATCACAGAAGGAGTACAAAGAAATACATGTGTATTTAGAAAAGCAGGAGCTTTCTTTCTAATGAACAGTACCTTATTATGTCAGGTAACACACTGTGTACACCTTTTCAAAACACCTCAGCTTTGTCTTACAATTCATAAGTGGAGTTTTTCCCCTAACTACTCTATTGAAAGACTGCATTGTACCTGGTTGCATTGATGGTTATGAATATTATTACACTATCTTCTAATTCCTAGCCTAAATGTGTTCAAAAAACATCCACACATATTTCTGACAACATTGTGCTTCCCTGGTGTAAGTGCTGTGATAGATTTACAGTGATAAAGTCTCTGTTCTTAGTTATCATTTTGCGGAATTGTACAACTGGAGAGGGAGATGTTAAGTCATGAATACATGTTTCAGAAATAGAGTTAATACTAAGGATAATTATTTTTCTACTTCTGCATTTTTGTAAATAAACTTCTCTGACAGAATTGCAAAAAACTTGCACAGAAAAAAAACCAACAAATGAACTCTTACAAAAGCTGTAACTTCTTAAAATGTTTGTGTAGTAAGTTGACAGAGTATTAAAAATGAGAATGAATCCAGAGATAAAGAAGTACTTTTTTACCTCCAGTTTTCATCCATTCCAATTTTCAGTCTGCTCCCAGTAAAAAAATTTCTGAGATTGGAACATATCTATAAAACAAACAGGTTGTTTTTCATGCTGGAGCTAAAACTCTAAAATACATAAGCCTCAATCTTTTCCTACAGAAATGAATCTGAGCCTGAATCTGAATGAGTTACTCCAGGGCAAAAAAATCCTGAAAAATATATTCCAACAATTTTCAGCATCTCAGTTATATAAAGGGAAAATAATACAACAAACTAACAAAGAGAAATGAAGAGAAATTAAATTTCTCTATTTAGCAGGTGCTACATTTGAATTTCATGACTTTCAAGGAAAGAATTACAGGAGTTGCACCACAAAATATTTTGCTTATTCTTTACGTTAAAGTAACTTAGAAGTGGATGGAACTTTAAATTTAAAATAAACCACTATATGTAGTTTAGTCCTTCAAAAGACCTTATGAATTCTCAACCAGTGCTGAACTGCCCATAGCACTAAACCCTAGCCCCAACCTGTCTTCCCATATGTTAATCAAAGACATTTTGAGCTTTGACTACAGTTGAGCATATTGTCTTGGTTTGGTTTGTTTTTGTAGAACACAATTCTTAATATTACAAGACAGTAAAATAAAGACTAATGAAAGACATAGTGCCAAATTCAACTTGTGATTGACAAGAATATTCAACATGTTTGGGTATTAGGGACTTCCAGCCATTTGGAAGCAAAGAGAAATTTCCACTGTCCAAGACTCCCACAATGATTCTAAATGTTGACATTTTCTCCTGTTTTTTTCCCATTGACCTCTGCTGTACAGTTCTTGGATTCAAACCTTTTCTACCTCTGAGTCAAATTGGGCTGTTGGATCATCTGAAACTGTGGGTCATGAGAGAGTTTTGTCTTTGTATGAATGATATTTATTTCCTTGACCTAATATTTTTCCTCTTATATTTTCAAAACAAACACTCACACTCTCCCAGGAATATGCATCAATTGTTCAAGAACATTTTTGGCCACATTTTCAGTGATTTGGTCTCTTCTTTCTCCTGTACTTACATATTCCAGAATTGCAGATTAGATGAAAAATATGCTTTTTTTTTTCTTTTTACCATGCAAGACATCACAGATTTGCATGATACCTTCTACAGCTCTCATTACAGTGAGGTATCATTCCTTTACAGGTATTGTAAATGAAGAAGTTGGCATATTTTACAGAATATTTTTGGCTTAGAATCACATCAAATACGCTCATGCATGAAAATGGCAACAGACCCTTGCAAAACCTTTAAGGGGACAGATGTTAAAATTGTAAATGTGAAGGAGTAGGTGTATAGTATTTGAGCTTTTATGGGAAAAATAACCTAGAATAGTAAACATTATGTTCCTACACATGGGTGGTTGTAAATAGAGCATCTTATAAAATATTCTATAATTAATTTCTTTAATATTTTTCAATAAACTCATTTTCAGAGCTTAGCATGACTGGTTCTTTAATAGTTGTTGTAAGGGAAGATGATATGATTCTGAATGAAACAAATCTCACAGTGAGTAAGCAACTACTTTTAGTACTGTAAAATCCTACGGTTTGTTTAACAGTGGCTCTAGCAGGTGGCATATGGCCAATATTGAGTCTGTCACTACCTCCAGGGTGCCAGACCTTCCTCAAATTTTCTGTGAGATGAATTTTTTGGTAGACTTGGATTGCAAAAGCACATGAGCATCTGCTGCCTGCTCAGTCTCATTATCATCAGCAGAGTTAACTCCTACGGATCTCAGCCCAGCAGCCAGAGCCAAGAGCTCAGTTTCGCTTACATCATAAGCAGTGAATACAGCAATCTATCTTAAAAAATGCTCTATTTGAATACAAGGAAACACTTTGTTGTAAAATAAGTATCACTTTTTGAAGATATATTAGAAATTATAAACCCAAATAATTTAATATGATTTCCTGAGAAATATTATTACTATTTTAGCAGAATTCTTAAGTTGGGATTCAAAAATTTGCATTTTTATTTCCTTGCTACTGTTTAAAAGAAAACTGTGACTTGAAACAAAACATTTAATCCAAAGTTATCTGGAGTTGGAAATATCTGAAATATTTATCTGTCATATTGAGTTTTATGTTACCATCAGTCACTATAGTATTTAAATGACTTTCAAGTAAAATAAAACATAATTAAGTCTATAATGAGCCAAAATGAGTTTGAAACTTTCTCTGTTCTCTACTTTAGACATTTTTTTGTTTTGTTTTATAGAACTATATTTCATTTTTTTTTCTGTTGCTATTTAATCACTGACAGCTTTAAGTCAGAAATGTGACAGGCACTGGAGGCATTAAGTTATAGGAAGTATTAGTGTCCTCTTATCTTTGTGTACTGCTTTTCTTGGGAACTATTTAAACTCATAAATAAATAAATATAATAAATATA
>VYXB01002791.1:299919-314658 GCA_013397135.1 Pachyramphus minor
TAATAAATATAATAAATATAATATAATAAATAAATTAATAAATAAATATCTCCTCATAAATACACTCCTATTTTTTTATCACCAGTGATTAGAATAAAGTTTCCTAATAATAATCCATGGATGTTAGACAGATTCGGATAAAATGCTTGGTGAAAACAGTGGGAAAAATCAGGCAAAATATTTCAGAAACTTCTGTATACAACCTTTGGCTTTCAAAGCCAAAGGGGGCAGAATGTGATGCTTTAGGTCTATGAACACTCCATTTTTCACCGCTTAAAATCCCCAGGCAGCAAAGAGTTTTGAAATGTGGAGCACCAGTAGACAAACAGATCACGTCTTTGGCCAGTCCATGACTCTGATGGCTGCAAGATACCAAGCTTGACTCCTGAAAGTTAATCTNAAACTTCTGTATACAACCTTTGGCTTTCAAAGCCAAAGGGGGCAGAATGTGATGCTTTAGGTCCATTTTTCACTGCTTAAAATCCCCAGGCAGCAAAGAGTTTTGAAATGTGGAGCACCAGTAGACAAACAGATCACGTCTTTGGCCAGTCCATGACTCTGATGGCTGCAAGATACCAAGCTTGACTCCTGAAAGTTAATCTTCCAACTGTTTGTTATCACTTCTATAATTCATCTATACAAAATATAAAATTCAAACCAGATTCACAACTTGAAATAAGTCTTTAACACATATCCTAAAAATACACTTCCTTAAAGACTCTGGAAATGATCCATCTAAAGAGCATTTGAATAAGATGCAAAGCTTGGTGTAATGGTAATGTTTTTCCTATCATGCAAGTACACTCTAATTTTAATGTACAGGAATTGCTCTAGAATTTCTCCACTGCTGCAGGATCAGGTCACTAAAAACCCTGACACTGACATGAAGAATTTAAAATGGGGGCAGCAAATTATGAATGCTGAGTGTTTTTGGGATCCCACAGTGCATTCTCAAACATGCAACAGATCTAATAAAACTTGTTAGCACAACATAAATGGCATCTACTCATGCCTCATATATGCATGAAGCTAATGAAATTGTTGTGTATGAGGATTTTACTAAAATTGTGACTACAATTGGAGCACAGATACTTGTGTGCAGCTCTATTTGCTTGGTTTATGAAGTAAAAAAATCTTTCGTACACAATTCCCTTTGCTGGTTTTTAAAAGGAGCAAACCAGATGCACACAATACAGTGGGGTTTCATATTTTTCATATTTTTCTTCATCACAAAATGTTGATAGTGACAACTACTTAAAACAAGCATTAATCTCAGATGTCTCATAACAAAGCTAATGACTAACAACAGCACCTATAATGAGCCTTCTGAGGGAGGAGCAGTTGAAGGAGAACAACCAGGAATTATCTAGGCCAGAAGCAGAAGTAATATTGTGCATTTGGTCATATCTGTTCTTCCATGGGCATTTTGGATACCTGAAAAGGGTTCCCTGAGGAAAAGGATGGCAGTTGGTTTCTACTGATCCTTAGCATAAATCACTATATGCTATTTATGGTGTCCCAAACTAGATGACCATAACAACTCAAAAATTTTAGGAAAATCATTATAATATTAATTCTGGCCATGGTGGCCAGAGGCAAACATCTTATTTCCCTGACTTTTTAGCTGTCCAGCCAAGAAACACAGTGACTGCATGCAAAGCACAACCTTATATTTAGGTTTGGATTAATTAGACATGCATTTAGACACACAATTATGAACTTCTAAACATCTGATCAAAACTCTTCTGAAGCACCCTAGTCCTTTACTCCTACATGTGAATCATGCTTCTCTCTCTGTTTATAGTTTACAAACAAAATGCAAATGTCTAAAAAAAATAGATAATATAAATGGACCATATATAAAATGAAGAAATACTTAAAGGAATACAATACTTATACATAACTAAAGGTTCAGTCCAGTTACTGAGATCTTTCCTTCATTAGTATGTACAGTGTTGTGAAATTTATGTAGAAGATACCATAGTTTTTTCCCACAGATTTTTTACATTTGAGACTGGTTTAAGTCAATTCAGGATCTAAGTCAGAGAACTATTAGAGCTTTCAAACGTTTGTCCTAAAACAAAAAAAACATTCTTTATAAAGCAAATCTGAATGTCCATCCTTGGCTTGTAAGTTCTCCTAATATCATGGATCCTAAGGTTCTGGATTTCCTGATGTTCTTACTCTGAATGGTTGCTCCATAATTTATATGGGAAGAGAAAACTAAATTGAAAGCGTTTTCTTTAAAAAGTCAGAGAGATTTAGGCAAACACCCTAATGAGATGATTGGGCATGTAGCCAGAAAACTATTCACAAGCACACTGTTATGTAACCCTGCCCAGCTCTTGCCATTGCTTCAATGGTATAAAAAGCATCCAATTTTGATGACTGAGCAAAGTTCGAATGTTTGTTTTTTTCTAAATGTCTCTCAAAGTGTTTACTACCTGAGGGTGCTTTTTCTATCACTGGTGAATGTTAGAGTTGTTTTATATATATTTTTAATAATGTTTCTGTGGAAGGCAAATAGTGTTCTATTAATTGTATATGTGATGGTTTCATACCTTTAACATCTTATGTTAGAAACGAGAAAATGTAAGCCAAATGAATAAATCCCAGAATAGGTGTTTCTGTCATACCTCCCTGCTCCACTTCCACATTTGGTGTTAATACAGTAATCAGTGGTATACAGAATATGTACAGGGTTCATTGCAGGTGTAGAAATCAATTATTCCTCTTTTCCGTGCTTAATAATATTGATCCTGAAAAACAACCAAAACCTTGCAAAATATATCACAAAAAATGTCTCTAGAGATGCCGGTTCTTTGAATAGTGTAAGTGGCTTTTGAAAGTCACTTACACTATGCCATGAATACCAAATGTCAGAACTATTTTTGTGCTATCTCTTGTTATGGTGGAATAACACAAATGACACACTGGCTAAGGTTGNCACACAATACAGTGGGTTTTCATATTTTTCATATTTTTCTTCATCACAAAATGTTGATAGTGACAACTACTTAAAACAAGCATTAATCTCAGATGTCTCATAACAAAGCTAATGACTAACAACAGCACCTATAATGAGCCTTCTGAGGGAGGAGCAGTTGAAGGAGAACAACCAGGAATTATCTAGGCCAGAAGCAGAAGTAATATTGTGCATTTGGTCATATCTGTTCTTCCATGGGCATTTTGGATACCTGAAAAGGGTTCCCTGAGGAAAAGGATGGCAGTTGGTTTCTACTGATCCTTAGCATAAATCACTATATGCTATTTATGGTGTCCCAAACTAGATGACCATAACAACTCAAAAATTTTAGGAAAATCATTATAATATTAATTCTGGCCNCTTGTGTGCAGCTCTATTTGCTTGGTTTATGAAGTAAAAAAATCTTTCGTACACAATTCCCTTTGCTGGTTTNACATTATAATATTAATTCTGAAGTAATCTTCTGTTCACCAAGGTGTCCAGAGGCAGACATCTTATTTCCCTGTCCAGCCAAGAAACACAGCAACTGCATGCAAAGCACGACCTTATATTTAGGTTTGGATTAATTAGACATGCATTTAGACACACAATTATGAACTTCTAAACATCTGATCAAAACTCTTCTGAAGCACCCTAGTCCTTTACTCCTACATGTGAATCATGCTTCTCTCTCTGTTTATAGTTTACAAACAAAATGCAAATGTCTAAAAAAAATAGATAGTATAAATGGACCATATATAAAATTACGAAATACTTAAAGGAATACAATACTTATACATAACTAAAGGTTCAGTCCAGTTACTGAGATCTTTCCTTCATTAGTATGTACAGTGTTGTGAAATTTATGTAGAAGATACCATAGTTTTTTCCCACAGATTTTTTACATTTGAGACTGGTTTAAGTCAATTCAGGATCTAAGTCAGAGAACTATTAGAGCTTTCAAACGTTTGTCCTAAAACAAAAAAAACATTCTTTATAAAGCAAATCTGAATGTCCATCCTTGGCTCGTAGGTTCTCCTAGTGTCATGGATCCTAGGGGTCTGGATTTCCTGATGTTCTTACTCTGAATGGTTGCTCCATAATTTATATGGGAAGAGAAAACTAAATTGAAAGCGTTTTCTTTAAAAAGTCAGAGAGATTTAGGCAAACACCCTAATGAGATGATTGGGCATGTAGCCAGAAAACTATTCACAAGCACACTGTTATGTAACCCTGCCCAGCTCTTGCCATTGCTTCAATGGTATAAAAAGCATCCAATTTTGATGACTGAGCAAAGTTCGAATGTTTGTTTTTTTCTAAATGTCTCTCAAAGTGTTTACTACCTGAGGGTGCTTTTTCTATCACTGGTGAATGTTAGAGTTGTTTTATATATATTTTTAATAATGTTTCTGTGGAAGGCAAATAGTGTTCTATTAATTGTATATGTGATGGTTTCATACCTTTAACATCTTATGTTAGAAACGAGAAAATGTTAGGCAAGTGAATAAATCCCAGAATAGGTGCTTCTGTATACTTGTCATACCTCCCTGCTCCACTTCCACATTTGGTGTTAATACAGTAATCAGTGATATACAGAATATGTACAGTGTTCATTGCAGGTGTAGAAATCAATTATTCCTCTTTTCCGTGCTTAATAATACTGATCCTGAAAAACAACCAAAACCTTGCAAAATAGATCACAAAAAATGTCTCTAGAGATGCCGGTTCTTTGAATAGTGTAAGTGGCTTTTGAAAGTCACTTACACTATGCCATGAATACCAAATGTCAGAACTATTTTTGTGCTATCTCTTGTTATGGTGGAATAACACAAATGACACATTGGCTAAGGTTGTTCTTGATTCACTGTGCAGCACTTGCAAAAATTAACTCTTGGGGAGCTTCTCTGTTCTGGAGCATGTAGTTTGCAGTGTATGTCTGAAACACAGTGTATCTCAAACACTTTCTAAATGCACAGAAGAAAAAAACCCAAAAACAACAAAACAAAACCTCCAAGGATGCCATCTTACCCTCCAAATCCTTTAAAAGCTCGAGTAGGCTCATTCTGACATTTAAGTTGCTTCCTACCCATATACTACACTTTACAATCTCCTGATATCTTGATGATGTGTTTTATTTAAAACAAAAGGCATCTCATGTCCCCATTTGCAGTTTAGGACACTTTCATATAGGGACAGACTCTATTAAATACGTACACACGCAATCGTATATTGCAAATGCTCCATTATAATGAATCCATTATAGAACACTCATCAAAGAGCAAATTACTTAATTGTTCTCCTGAAACATACACAATATTTTCTTTTCTTTATAGTCAAAATCATCCTTGGTTTCAAAACTGTCTATGCTGTTGAGAGCAAAAGTCTTCTGTGATTTGCTAACTATAGTCAAACCAGTCATATACTGCATACAAAAGATATTCTCTAAATTTCATGTCACTGCATTTGACTTCTGTCATTTCTACATTTACTTTCCTACTTTGCACAATTACCACAGCAATTGCTTGATTTCGGTTTTTTCCTTCCTCACCCCTCAGAAGCTCAAAAATTCTCTGTTATCATCCTTTCACACTCCTAACAAAAATATTTCCCAAAATGAGAGATCACTTTCACTCTGCTGACATTTTTAGCCACTAACTTACTTATACTCACAAAATTCAGTGCCAGAATACCCATTAAGCTTCTGGATCCAAAGTTATGTAGCATTGAGGATCATGACCAGGGTACCCTCTTTGCTGTGGACAGTGATGGTCTTATTTGTGCTGGTTTGCTTCCCATTGTTGAGACCCCATTTGTTTGGCAAATTTGAGACTCCATTTGACCAGGCAAATGGGGTTGGATAAGTTGTCCTAATCTGGTGGGTTTGTGATTTCTTTTCAATATCCAGTTTGTTTCAAACTTCCTGCTTAGCCACTAGCAACTGGGAATAAAAATATTGCTTATGAAAATGATCTTAACATCATCCTGGGATCAAACCCACGCTTAATGTCCTGCATTAGGTTTTAACATTATAAATGAACACATTTTGTCTATCAGACCTATGAATAATTCTGCAAATATGTTGTAAGTGGAAGAAAAGGATCTTGGCTCACCTTCCAGAACTCCTCTGCTCCAGGAAAGTAAAGGAAGGCATAGCAAAAGTCTTACACTTTGGACAAACATTTAGTTGAAATTAATTTACTCAACTGTATGTAAGTGGTTAAAGCTACTGCTGGACTGAGCAAACAGTGCCTTGGGCTTCCCCTCACTTTTTTAGCTAGCCAACCACTTTTTTTATACAGAAGCCACTGTTGGCATGTGTCTTTAACAGTCAGAAAAAACAAGGCAGAGAGGTAGAGACAAGAGAACATGCCGTGACCACCTCAGGGTGTGCAACTCAAAGATGTCGCACGTAGGCATGTCTGGGTCTGTAGCAGTGCTCATGCTGAGAGCAAGAAATACCTTAGGCAGCTCCTCTTGGAACAGGTTGGTAGGCAGAGGACTGAAAATTGGTTTTGAAAGGAGCATGTAATGCTTGTTTTTATGCCAGGACACAAAATATATTAATGAAAACCCTTGCTGAGGTCTCTACAAAACACACAATATCAAGTAAATCTTGACACAATGCTTGAAATTAAATATATCTTGTCCTTAAACAAGGACACCACTCACCAATTAAGGCTTTAATCCATAGTGTCTTACTACATCAGCAATTACGGTGGCATGAGAGCTGCTGGATGAGGCAGTCAGTCCAATGATGGCTTTATCTGGAACAACACAGCTTTTACAGTGAAGGCTACAAACATCAGCCAAACTTTTTAGAGCCTGTCCTGAACTGGTGACACAGACTGTTAGTATGCCACTTGCTTCTATCCAAGAAAATAAAGATGTCTTCCAAAAAACTGGATCAGATTATGAAGTTGACAGACATTAATCTTCCCTCCTGGCTTGGTCTCATAGCACTCCCTGAAATTAGATAACAAAGCTGAGATGTAGGAGTATGAGTGAAGCAGTTATAAAGCTGCAGGCAACCATGGTGTAAAAGATTTCAGACCTTGTCAAATCCAAAGAAAAAGCCTGTTCAAAAGCAGACACATTACAAAATACTTGACTCTAGCAATACTCTGAGACAGTGGCAATGTGCGTTCCTGTGAGATATCTAACTTCAGCATAGTAAATTTTGTTACTTAAACAAGGTGTCATATAGGGTATAGTCTCATTCTAAATATAATCTCTTTCATAATTCCATGCATAAAGAAGAGCTCTTTTCATGTGACCATTAGGTAGTACAAAATACTGGGTAAAATGGTAAGCAGAAAAGCAAAGCTAATTTGTACCTTCAAGTGATAGAAACACTGGAGTTATCTCAGTCTCACACATGGGCTTGAGGGAGATTCCTCTTGAAAATGCTGTACTTTTTTGTAAGTTTTTATTTCATGGTCATAGCCAAAATATTTTTTTATGTGAATAACATCTTGTTTTGAAACTAGAATGTCAGCCTGAAATTTCCAATGTATTTTTCTCCTTTATTAAGTAAAATACCAACAAGGAATCATATTTGCTGTGTAAACATTGAAGTCCTATATTAGCTGTTTAATATGCAAGAGATTGTATGTTTTTGGTGTGGATATAGTGATAAAAATAGAAATAGAAACCACATTGTGTCTACTATTGAGATAATTTTAGTTATATAGTAATCACTGTTTATCCTCCTTAAACAAAAGAAAAGCCTGAATATTTTCTGCAATTTAAAATATGCTGTACTATTACTATATTACAGATGAATAGCTATGAAGAAATTTATGCTCCTGAAATTTTGAAAAGTAAGAATAATTTCCTTAAGAATTTCACTAATCAACTTTTTTTGTTTTTCTTCCCAAGTGATGTCTTTTTAAGGAAATTTTGATTCAGATCCCACTTTTTGACATCTTGATAGGCTTTTGGGAGGTGTTTTTTTAAAAAAAAAGAGCCCCTACAAATTTATGCAATTTTCATTAAGGTATTCCCTTTATTATGTTTTTATGAAAATTCTCTAGGATTTTGCCTTCTGTAATTTTGCTTGCCAATTTTTTAAAGCTTCATAAGTTTCCTGAAAGTAATATTCACATCATACTAGGAGGTTTTTCAGTGAACACAAAATTATCTGAGAAGTCTGCAAGTGCTAACTAGATGTGAGAAGTGAAAAAAAAAAGCATTCAAGAAAATATGTACATAAATATTACCAAATGTATAGTGAAGACAAACATACTGTATCTTTTTGTGGTGTTGATACATTCTTTGCCTTTCTCTCCTTTTTTGACTTTGGAAAGATTTGTAGTTACTTCTCTGTTTTTAACTACTTCTCTGTTCGGGCAGTAGATAGAAAGAGATCATGTAACTGTTTTCATCACTAAACACCATATTCACTATTTCAATCCATGGCTGCTGAAGTCTTCATTTCCTGAAGAAAAATTACTCATTATTTCAGGCAGAACACCCATACAACAAAGTGCAATGTTTAGAATAAATAAATTTCACTCTGACTTTTCCATGCTAGTTTGAAATTTTGATTAGGTCATGCATGTAGTGCAGCTGGTTGATAAATGCCTGGTTAGTGTTATGAATTAGCAGGCCGCTCTTTTGGAGCAGACAAATGCCTGCATGGTAACCCAAATAGCAGCATTGGGATGATGAGTGCCAGAACCACTAGTTGAGCCAATGACTCTCTCAAGCACCAGAAACACCTTATACTATTTGTATTTTCTGCCCTTTCTACCATAGTGAGAATATTTGCCTGTTTTTTTCCCTACATAACAACAACGTATGGAAAGACAGCCTGTGGGATCAGCAGACTGTAACGAGGTGCAGACTTGCCAGCCCTCACTTCTGCCTGGATCCCACAGCAGGATCACTGACCTGTGTCCCTGTCCCCTTCCCCTGCCAGGGAATGTCCTGGGACACAATTCCAGCCCCTGTCTTTGGCCACTGTGTGTGGAAGCTGTGGGACAGCGGCTGAGGGCACAGTCTCGTCTCCCAGCTCACTCTCCCTCACAGAGTGGACCCGTGGCCCTGCATGGCAGGGAATAATAAAATGTTATTTCGCCCAGTATCCTTGCAAATTATACTAATTTTGCAGATGAACAAAGAAAGTGCTTTAAGAAGAAAAAATGAAAAAAGGAGGAGCCAGGGAAACTGGGGAAGGGGAGGAGAAGAGAGAGGGGAAGAAGGAAGGGAAAGGGAAGAGGGGGTGGGGAAGGGGAGGGGTGGGGGGAATGAAAAGAAAAAAAAAGACAAAAAAGGATAAAGTAAATAAAGACACTGCTACTTTCTGGTAAAGATGATCTTAAACAACAGGTTAGTCTAGGACACATTATGATACCAGTTTATATGTGCTGAGAATAAAGTTCTTTGATTATATTAGTTGGATCCAGATGCTGACTTTTTTTTCTTTCCTTTTCAGACAAAAAAATACTACTAATGTTTCTGTCACAACCTTCATCTCATGCAAAAGCAACAAAATGTCATAATTTCTCATGTTTTCCCATAAGGAAAAATTACCATATATGGAAACAATAGATACTGTAAAAGGCAACAAGCTCTTTCCAGTCTTATTACAGTGCTATATAGATGCCCTTATTCAAGGCAGATAACAGTTGGTATCTTTGGTTCCATTATACACAAAAATGGTAATCTTGTAGTAACTGAATATGTTAAGTTTTTTCTAAAAACTGTCCCAGGCTGGAATATAAATACCATTGATATTTTAGTTCTGAATCTGAGCATAATTTTGTAAAGATTTTAGATTTTGAACCTACTGATGTGACTAATAAAACAACCTAATTCTTAATACATTGTATGAAAAACTTCCCTTCTTGGGTGGCATAAAAAGATGAGGTTAAAGTGAAGATAAGCTTTTTGATTAGAATAAAACTGGTTTAAAGTTTATAATTTCTGTAACTAGAAACTTTCTGCACAAATGAGTAGCAACACAGGGATATATCCTTGATGTACTTAGATGAGAATTTCTTTCATTTCAGAACAAAAAAGTGCTCACATGGTTTTTATGGAAAAAGGAGCTACAAGAAAAGGTAACATTTCTATAGCAACAAAACTTTCTTGTTTCCTGTTCCTATTACCACTAATTGGTTTTCTCTGAGCCAGTTCTGGCATTTTTGAAACCAAGAAAAAAAGAAGGACAACAAAAATTGCCTCCTGCAATTGTTCAGGTAACTCTTCAAATGTGCCTATAAAGCTGCAACTTGTTTCAAAGACATGTAATTAATGATCGCAAAATAGCTGTCAGGGCAGAAATGGTGTTATACCATTTTTTCACTTTTGCCACAATCCTTGTACTGCTGGAAAACAGAATATAGATTAAATTCAAATCAATATACACAAGATATCCTGTGGAAAATAAATTTTGCAGTTGGATACACAAAAAAAGAAAGGAAAAAGTAATTTCTATACTTAAATATCACTTTTCTCCTTATTGATTTAGCTAATATCCTTCAGATCTGTTTCATTTTGAATTTCTATTAATGAAATTTCCTCTTTCCTGACTTAGATAAAAATCTGCTTGTACCTATTCAGTATGAATGGATGTTGTATTTTATCTTGTTACGGGGCAGTGCTCCTGAATATCCACATATCTATTCCTTTCACATTACTTCTCGTTCTTCTACAGTATAATGCCTAAAATAAGTAAGTAAAGTTTCTATGGTATGTGCATAGAAGCCCTCACTGGTGCCTGATCTTTCTGCAAGATGAATAGCAATTTATTTTTATAGGCTATTACTTATTTGTGATACCAGTACAAAGCTATCCAGCTGTCAACATAACCTCTGGCAGTACAATGAAGGCTAAAATTGTAGAACACCTTTTAAATAATGTTAAGAATTAAAGTGGAAATCCACAAGACGGAAAGGAAGGAAATTAATTTGTGTTTTGTTTTTAGTTTTGGGGGAGGTTTTTTGTTTGTTTGTTTTGGGTAGTTTTCTTTTAAAATTAATTCCTGGGGAAAAAAAATCTAAAGCATTAGATTTGTTGGATGAGTCTCATGAATTCCTTATATCAGGATTATTTGAAATTAGCTCAAATATCAAGCATAACCTTCCTACTAAATTATCCTAAATAATGCTGAAATAGCTAACATTCACATACTGTAGCAGACTGAAAATAGAGAGATGATTAAAGTTCAGCTCTTGTTCCTTGAGCTACTTGGCCCCAAACTGGAATTTACACTTATGCAGCAGGAAATATTTATCAACAAAAAGAAGTTTGTAGTAACAGAAAATGAGCTTTCCATGCAGAGAAGAATAATATTAATGATATTGTATTAATAGGCAAATGGGGCATTTATTTTTGTGCCTAAAAAAATAATGGGTTTTCCTTAGAAAAGGGGAATTTCCAAGACTCATTAGCTGCTGCTCAGCTGGAGAGCGGTGGAAATTATGCCAAAACTTTTTAGCTACCTCAAAATGCAACAAAGTGTCCAAATGTGAACAGGTTTATGAAGTATCTCTACTAATAATCTTAAAAATCCTTGCTTCTTTTAGAGACTTACTGCATGCTAAACTGTATGAAAATTCAATAGGAGCTGGTGCAGACCTGTGTGGCTTTTAAAGTTTTTCCAAATATCTATTATCAGCAAAACCTTGTCTACATATTATGCATACATTGCATATTTTAGAAACTCTTGCCTTTAAAACCTGAACAAAATTTAATGAGACAAGTTTTATCTTGAAACTTTTATATATCCCCCTTTTAAGTGATTTTACCATGAAGTTATTACATAAAAGGACAAACCATTTACTGATAAATGTATTCCTTAACACATAAAGCAATTTCCCTTTTCTTCCCTATTTTCTCCCTCCCCCATTAAAATCATTCATAATCTACCTCCTTTAATTAATCTAAATTGTTACAATTCTTCAAAAATAGGATAGTTGAAAATGAATAGTGAATCAGGGGACATAATGGAGCTTCTATCATAGTAAGTGTTATATTCTTAGTGTTTTTTAGGAAGGGAATGGTAAAGTTATTTTTGACCTTTGCAGTGAATAAATATAATTTGAGAAGACAGAATTGCTCTGCAAAGCAAAATTACTTCTAAAGGTTCTGCTACCACCTGGAGACCTAAGGAGATGTGTCTTCATGTCATTGTCATCTTTATTTGGGCTTCCAGAAGCCTTTCCCTCCTCTGAGCTTCCATAGTCACTGCTGTATGCTTTTTTATAAGACAGTGGTGATTATTAACTGATACTTATAGGAAAAAAATGTGTATGCATTAATTAACTAAGCACTACATAAGTTCCTGGCTAGGTAAAGGAAAGCTCTCCTGTCACTATCTTAGATATTCTTCCTCTTATTTGCAGGTCAATATGTGTTCTAGTAAAGTATAAAGGCTCTATTACCAGTCATAAACATTCACTGTGTAATTTTCATGACACATCAAACCAAATATTTAGTAACAAAAATACAAAGGTATTGTTGAAAGATGCTTAGCAGAATGCATTGTGAATATACAAGAAAGCTGGTGACTTTGAGAAATATTAATCACAGAATCCCACAGAATCACAGAATATGCTAATTTGGAAGGGACCCACAAGGTTCATCGAGTCCACGTCTTAGTGCTCCAAGGGACTACCCCCAAAAGTCACACCATGTGCCTGAGAGTATCATCCNCTGGTGACTTTGAGAAATATTAATCACAGAATCCCACAGAATCACAGCTAATTTGGAAGGGACCCACAAGGTTCATCGAGTCCAAGTCTTAGTGCTCCAAGGGACTACCCCCAAAAGTCACACCATGTGCCTGAGAGTATCATCCAAATGCTTCTTGAACTTTCTCAGGCTTAGTCTGTGAGGTAAAAAGCTTCATAAATAAAGCTTCATGTAACTCTAAATCTTATTCTTAAGACCGCATGCAAGAAGGGATATGGAATAACTCAGGTCAGACCAGTGTAATATAAGTAGTGTTCATTTTTGCTGATTTTTATATGAAGGAACCATTTTACTAAATGAGTTTGTGCAGAGATGATGGGGGAAGAAAGACTAAGCATCTTGCTGCCAGATGCTAAGACAGAAGCATAGAGCTGAATCCAGGCATAGCCCTAAAGTCTGCAGGAGGCAGGTCTGACCCTTTAGCCATGTGCACTGCTATACAAACAGTTCTGTAATGAAAGAGAACCTTGTGTCATGGAGGAAGAAGTGTACTTTCTGTGGGATATATCATCAGCTGCAGAACTTCTATGTGAACACCATTCAGGTCTAGTAATTTGTAATTGATCTTTTATCAGTTTCCCCTATTCTGTTGTTACTGTTGAGAAAAAAATATTCTGGCTTTTTTTTATTATTATTATTTTTTTCCACAGGTGACTGTTTAATAGCCTTGGATTTGCATGTTTTCCCATGAATTTTGGCTAGGCACTGTTTGAATCCATTTATTTTTTGGTGACTGCAGCACTGTTTGCCAAAGACAATTTTGGTACCTCCCAGAACGTCACTCCAGCAATTCTCTTGCTGTGTTCCCTTGGACAATGCACATGACACCTGAAGGAATTGACTACCTTATCCGATCCCTTAATTTTCTATTTAAATATACTTGTTTTGGTGTAGTTTCCATTTTTATCTGGAATCATCAGATAGACTTTTTTGCTTCTTCAAAAATATTGAATTGGAATACTTTACAACCATGCTTACAGAAGCCTTTTGCTAGCATATCTTAAATGAGAAATGTGCTCCTAACAAACAAGTTTATGATGCCTAAAAGTGTTAGTCCCTGCATTACATTCTTTCCTAACACCATGGGTTGGTTTTGGCTGGAGTAGAGTTAACTTTGTTCACAGTGCCTGGTACAGGGCAGTGTTTTGGATTTGTGCTGAATGCAGGGTTGATAATAAAGAGATGTTTTTGTTATTGCTGAGCAGGGCTCAAACAGAGCCAGGGTCTTTTCTGCTTCTCACACTGACACACTGGTGAGGAAGTTGGGTGTGTGGGGGAGGTTGAGAGGAGACACAGCTGGGACAGGTGACCCCCAACCAAAGGGATATTCCAGACAATATGCCATCATGCTCAGTATATAAAGTAGGGAAATGAAGAAATAGGAAGGGAGGAACATGTGCAGTGCTGGTGTTTGTCTTCCCAAGTAACCTTTGCATTTGGTGGGGGTCTGCTCTCCTGGAGATGGCTGAACACCTGCCTGCACATGGGAAACAGTGAATTAATTCCTTGTTTTGCTTAACTTGTGTGCACAGCTTTTACTTTCCCTATTAAGCTGTCTTTACCTCAACCCATGAGTTTTCTCACTTTTACCCTTCTGATTCTCTCCCTGATCCTACTGGTAGGGGAGTGAACAAGCAACTTTTTTGGTTGCTGGCTGGGGTTAAACCACAACACACTGTTCTAGTCTATCTACATTTACCGGAAGTCATCTTTTAATCTGTAATAATATAGCAGAATTTTCTTCTTGTTATCCACAGTTTTCAGTACCTCTTACAAAATTAGTTGGAAAGCCTAACAGTGCTTTCCTCACAGTCCCAGGCTGTCACATTCCAATCTGACCTGGATTTATAGCGTAGTATCATAATGATATAGTAGATATAGTCTTCTGGTTTGTTTTTGTTTTGTTGGGGTTTTTTTTAAGATATAGTATAATTTTTCTTCCAAAGTGATCTGTACAGTCATGATAGAATGTCTTTGTATGTAAAAAGTTCAACAAACCACTGCAAGATCCTCCCATTGGGCAGGTAAGAAGACTCCAGACTACAGAATGATGTAGAACTTCCCTTCAACAAATA
>VYXB01002792.1:0-72321 GCA_013397135.1 Pachyramphus minor
CAGGAGGCTCTCCAGGCAGATCTATGAAGGGGGAAAACTTGCTGTATATGTGTTATGTATCATTAGTCAGTTCCTTTGAATTTTTTGAAATGAGGAGGGTATTGTTGCAATTTCCCCATTTTTTTTCCCTTCTTCTGAGGGATTTATAGTAGTAATGGTAGCACTACTTTATACTCCAGTTGCACAATATTAATGATAACACAAGGCTGTGAGATAAATATATCTTGAAAAGCCTGTTTATGTGCTATTCTTCAAAATTTTGTAAAAGGTGGACTTAAGGAAATGGAAGGCCAAAGAAATATCTGGTTTATTTTTTAAAAAGTACTTTTTAAAATTTGTATATTAATGGTTATACTGGTCACTGTACTTGGATTGCAGTATTCATAGTAGAGAGATTTCTCGGAATTTTTAAATATCCATTAATTGAGAACTGTTTTGTCCTCTTCCTCCTTTCTGCCTAATTCTTTGCTGGTGTGCAACTTCTGATCTTTCTTTCTATCATTATACAATGGATTTTTGATATGATACTGCAAGAAAATATAACTGTGCAGTACTGAAACTCTGCTGTTTAAATTTAGAAAAAAACAAGTTCTGGTACTTGAAAATTAATGAAATTGTTTAGATTTTCATGTTCTTTGGGGATGACTCAAGATCTTTTAATCCAGTGTTCTGAATTGCTAGATAGCACAGAAATAGCACACTGTGCAGTAGTCTCAAGCTTTTAACTGGGAGTAGAAGGCTTCCAATTCTGGTGAAGTGGAAAGTAATATACTTGCATAAAAGCATGAGATGGTGTTACTTTTATGGTATATAGAAATTATTTATTTACTCTTTGTTTATTTTGATATTTGTTTGTAGTAGCTGGATGTAGAGTGCTTTTCATGTTTCAGCTCTCTTTTCATCTATTCTCTAGGGACAGAGGCAGTAAAACCATACACACCTGTATTGCCTTTTTTGCCATTGGATTTCCAAGAAACATCTCACCATGATGGTGTGCATATATATTTAATGATTAAAATTTATTCCTGTGGGCTGTTCACACAGGCACTTGACCACCTGCAAATTGGTAAGTGTATGTTGGGGTTTTTTGTGTTTGCCTTATCTTTAAAAATTCACTGTCTGAGTATTTTAATGTTCTTATTGTTTACCTACTTATACATTACGACATACTTATAACTTTTTTTAAACCTTGCTTTCCATTCCATAAACGTACAGGCTTATCCTCACTGTAACTAGGAGCTGTCCATTACATAAAGCTCTCCTGACTGATCTGTGTGAACTGTATCACACATTAGAGTTGATCACTTTGATGTCAGATGCTCTGAGAACAAGTTCTTGTACTTTCACATAAAGAAAGCTAGGTCTGTTTTACAGGACTTAGGATGCATTTCCTTTTTCATTTCAGACAGAGACGTAGATTTTAATACTGACTTCCAAAATGTTTGTGTACTCATGTATTGTAAAATCCATGAAGACAAAACTTTTTAATTGTATGTCTCTTGTTTTAACAAGAGTGATTCTTATGTGAAGCGTATAGTACCTTTCTGAAAGGAACCTTCATACTACAAAGGTGAAGGCAATATGAAATGGCCTTTAAAAAGCAGAATATTAATTAGCTTGTTTTCGTCTAATAAATGTTTACCTTTTTATTTTTCCTTTTTTTTTTTTTTTAAATAAAGGAGACTATGTTTCTGTCAGCAATCCTGAAGGCAACTTCAATAAGTCGCAAGTTCAAGCTTCAGAAGATCTCATTTTATTGGCAGGAGGCACAGGCTTCACACCAATGGTTAAACTGCTGAATTTTGCTCTGACTGAAGTTAATTGTCTCAGGTATGTATGATTCTTATGATTTAACCCAAATTAGAAGTCAAAAACATCATGGGCAAACCTCAGTGTTAATAAAACAACTAACAAAATAAAATTATATGAAAGCATTTTTCTTCAACATATTCCAAAAACTGGCTTAAGGGAAGAGTGTAAGAAGCTTAGGCAACTTGCACATATTATTGGCTACTATTTTGGATTTTAGTTGTGGTACAAATGAGCTCACTGAGTACAAACTTTGAGGAGCTTTTTTTTTTAACTACCTTTCCATTTGAGTGTCTCTTTTAAGTATTGAAATATTACAGTGTAGGTCGTGTTTTTTGGACTGAGAAGGGCTAAAACTGTTTGCTTATAACCTCTCTCTGATATATTTGAATATTGTTTTCATATTGTTTTTACCTGCTAAGCGACAGTAACACATTGTTACCGAATGAGTTCCAGTTTTAAAAAAAGTGCCACTTCTATAAAGCAGAGCATTAAGTATATTCAAATGCATAGAAAGGTGTGTACTGCAGATGCATTCTATACTCTGCTTGTAAAATCTACAGAAGAAAGCATTACTTTTTCTCGGTAAGGGAACAGGTTGTTATATCTTTCAGAACCCCAGAACTAGTACTTCTGCTTTTGAAACAGTATGGAGAGATTAATTGGACACTAATCTTCATACTAAAGCTGAAAAGGATGAGATGCACTGCAGAAGTCTGTATCTGAAAAAAACAAACCCTAAATTGAGACACTATTCTTATATTGTTTATATTTCAGCAATGACATACAATCCTGTTTTGTGAGCAGAGAGAATGTGGACTGTCTAACTCTTCCAAAGTGTCCTGTATTGTCAGTAGGAAATAGCAAGTGGCTGGTCTGCAGGCCTTGCCAACCCAAAGGGTAAATCTATCATCTGACAAAATGCTTGGGAAGCACATTTTAACACTTTTCAGCATGATTTCTTATGGGAATTCAATGTTAGTTTAGGATGCAGCAGCATCTGTTTCCTTTACTAGTCAATTCAAAGTAAACAATTTTTGCTTCTTGCTGTGGAGGCCTGTTAGATGAATGACTCGATCTGATACATGTTCTGACTATGTGCAGACACTTAAACATTTGTTTTTAAGACTGTTCTAGGCAATTTAGTTTCTTGGCCTTGTGTGCGCTCTTTAACCATGAGTTTCTTTTCTGGGAAAATATTGCAAGAGTGTCTTTAATATAAGTACGTTTATATGTATGAGATACATGTATATATAAATAACATAAATATAAATTGCATAGAATTATCTTATTTAGCAAAGTAACTGTTTTCCTAAGCTTGGATTGCACTGGCTAGAACATGAATTGCAAAAAGCTGAGGAATAATCTGTACAGTGATTGACTTGTCACTTGAGGGTGCCAAAGCAGCCTGTCTGCAGTGCTGAGCGAGTGCTGCTGAACTTCTGGGGCTGCAGTGTGAGTGCTGGAGAATCTGCAGCTTCCCTAGGCAGCATTTGCTGTTATGTAATGGGCTAGGATCAGTGGATTTTCTTACTGTCTGGTCAAAGTTTCCCTCATATCTTTTAAGTCTGCTATTTCCTGCCTATGGTAAATGGGGAAAACAATTTGTTCTCTTCCTACCTGCATTATCCTTTTGTGGATGAAGTCATAATGACTTGTTTCCTCTCTTACAGGCCAAACTGTATTTGACCAAAGTATTAATTAAAAAAGAATAGCAGTCCTCTACGCTTCCTTTTTAAGATAAGGGGTTTTTTCCTCCTTTTTTACTGATAGTGTAAAACTGCAATCAGTTATCAGTTAATGGGTACATTTCTTTAAAAAGGCACTAAACACTAGATGGAGGACTAATGCTCTTCTCAAGTATAGGATGCTTGTAATCTATTATTGATTTTCCTTGATAGTTGTATCTTCCTTTGTCTCCAGCTTTTCATTCCTAAATTACCACTCTGTTCTCATATTCACTTTTCATATAGTATCCCACTTTCATCATCATTCAAGGTGATTTTGTAACTTTCTACCTCCTCTTCTTCCTAAAATCCTTTAAAGGTCTCTAACTCTTCTCTATACAGCTTTCCATAGGACCTTGCATACCAATTTTTTTTAGTTTATTAAAATCTACATCCCTTGAAGTAGCTTCCAGTATGCTAGATTCACCCTATTTCCTTCCAAAGGGCTGATGAACTTTCTAATTTGTTATCTAAACTTTTGTCAGCATTCTCTCAAGTAGCTTTTCTTTACTGGTGGGGATCGTGTCTCTTCATTTTAGCTGGGTTTTCTGTTCTCTTGATAGTGCCGAGTACTGAGCAGCACTGCAGCAGATGTATTTGTCTACACTGGGGAGTATCAGTAAGGGTGTCTCAAATAACCAATTTATACCTTTGTACCCAATGAACAAAATGCATGACTTTCCTATGCACTTTCTGTTGACTTTTTCCCCACCTGCATAGCACTTGATGCTGTGGTGCACCACACCCGCATTTAGAGCACTGCATTATTTCTTGTAGTGAGCTTTATTTTCCGGGTTTTCAGAGGGCCCCAGTAAAGATACAGTGTAGCTGATTTGTGGCTGTTTTGTTTTATACCAGGCAAGTTTTCCAAAGCTTGTTCACTGTATCTCATTTTGAGTTGTAATGCGTCTGGAACTTGTTTCTCTCAGTAACACTATAGGTGATGTGTATTATATACAATGTATGTATTTTATATGTTTATGAGTTGTTATATTTTGACAGCAGAAAATGAAATGTTTCTCAAATACAACATGATGCCTTTTCTTTGGCATCTGATGTAGCTTATAAGAATTTTCCTGGTATCTTGAGGTGCTTGCAAAGGGGGGAAAAGGTTAGTAATCAGAAAAATGTGGTTTGTTCAGACTGGGAGGATATAGGCTTCTAAACTGCAGTTGAAGAACAGCTGGAGATCATGAACTCTCTGCAGAAGCCCTAGCATATGTGAAAGATGTGTGAAAGTATGTGTGAAAGATTGCTCTCTGCAAAGTATAGAGCAGGAGGTGATAGGAATTAATAGTTCCTGTGCAGCATCATGTAAACATACTGTGTCTAGCATGAGTCTTTTAGAATCAAACTTGCTTGTAAATGGGATACTGGGTAGTGAGAGTGCCGTGTTGTGGAACTGGAATTGCAGGGCTGTGTGATGTGCAAGACCAGCAAACTTAGATGACAGGTACCCTTGTGGTTCTGCATGCATCCCAGTGCTTTGGCTTCCTGCAAGTAGAGCACCGAACTTACTGCTTCTGACAGCACAGCAATATGCTGTCTCTGTGCAGAGCTGTACCTGAGTAGAAAAAGCAAGCCCTCTGGGATTAGTTCAGGAGCTGTTTATCATTTAACAGTATATCATCTGTCTTATGAGTTGGTGCAGCCTCACCTTGAATATTGTGTGCAGTTTTGGGCACCCCAATATAAGAAAGATATTAAGCTCTTAGTGAACATCCAATGGAGGACAGCAAAGATGGTGAGGGGCCTGAAGGGGAAGCCGTATGAGGAGCAGATGAGGTCCCTTGGTCTGTTCAGCCCGGAGAAGAGGAGATTGAGGGGAGACCTCACTGCAGTTACAACGTTCTTGTGAGGGGAGGAGGAGGGGCAGGCACTGACCTCTTCTCTGTGGTGATCAGTAACAGGACCCAAGGGAATGGCCTGAAGTTGCATCAGGAAAGATTTACATTGGATATTAGGAACAGGTTCTTCACCCACAAGATGGTTGACAAGTTTTATTATAATTTCAGTCATGTCTTAGTAACTTTGAGACTTTATTTTTCATAGCAGTTCCTGAACTAGAGCGTGCAAATGCAGGCAGGGTTATGGCATTTAGAGGAAAGGCCACTAGTGCAACAGACTTTCAGTTACAGCAAGAAAGAAATTATACTGAGTTAGTGGCAAAATGATTCGATGATTGCAGAGTTGCAAAAAACCAAAGAAATAAAAAATGTAAGTAAAAGGTTACTGTATGATACATTAAGTTCTGATTATTTGGCATGTTTCAAATACAGAAACAGTCTGCAGTTAATTTTTTTGGGTTTTTTTAAGGACAGTGAAGCTGATCTTCTTCAACAAAACAGAAGATGACATACTTTGGAGAAACCAGCTAGAGCAACTAGCTCTTAAAGATGAAAGGTATTTAAAAGTCTTGTGGAGAACAACTTGTACCATCTCAGTCTATAGGAGAACAAGTCTTGGGGCTTAGACTAACTGTACAGCTTTGGCACAAGGACAGATTCTGATTCTGAAAGTTCTTGAGGATATAATGGGAGTTAGGGAGCAGAAGAAGTTGTATTGGTCACAGATTCTTAGCAGAGGTTATGTCATTATCTTCTGTAGGTTCCCAGGAATTTCATTTGACAGTGTTTAGTATGTGGTTATTGGATAGTTATATGTTAGATTAAGACTGAGAAGCTTTTTGATGGTGAAGAAAATTTGCCTTAGCCTTAACAATAGAAAACACAGATATGCAAAGAGAGGCATAAAAGTGATAGACGATAGTGTACCCCAGGAGCAACATTCGGAATTCAGAGAAGACTGAAAAGTCTTCGTGGTGTCACTTGTTGGGAAAATATTTCTGTAGAAATTCAAAGTTTAAATAGGCTTGTACTTTCATTTTTCCGTATTAATTGTTGCATTTTTCCCTCAATTACATTTTAATTGTGGATTAAAATGTACTAGTACCCATGTAATGTCATTTTAGCTGGCCATAGTTCTTTCAGGAGACACAGGATTGTCAGGTTACCTTTTAATTTCAGTTCTCTTGCTGATATCACTAGATAAATTGTCACTGCTTAGATTTTACATGATAAAAGTATGTGGTTTTTATGCTCACCTAATTCTTAGTTGAATTTTTTCTTGGTTGAGACCACTTGTTCCTTCACAACACTGAAGTGAAAAATCAATAGTATTTCATACCCTTGGGATGTCTGGCACATTCAAAGCTTCATAGTCTAGACATTGTGCAAATTTACAGTAAAAACCCTTTCTCCTTCTCAGTAAGAGCCTCAGACATACAAGTGCTTGGTTTTTTTTACTGAATTACTATTCTGTTAGTGAGTTTTTGAAACCACTTATAATACTTTCTCATTAATGAAATTGTGCTGACATTTTCACAGTAAAATCTGTGCTTTAGTATCTTAATTGGTCCCAGCTGGTTTCTTAGTTGTTGCTGTTGTTGTTGTTGTTTTGGGGGTTTTTTGGTTAATTGGTTGGTTAGTTTTCACCTTTTTTTTTGAAAAGTGGAATATGCAGCTAGAATTTTTAACATTGAAAGATTTGGTTAAATAATTAAATATGCAATGTTAGAGGTGATTTGACTGACTTGCTTGATAAGAACAACTAAATATCTCTCAGATCTGATACTGCAGTGGGGAGCTGAGCAGAACAGGAAAGTAATCACATATGACACCATGTAAAGTCATCAGTGTCTTGATCAATAGCATTTTGTGTAGCAGATTTCTGTCAGAGGCAATATTTATGAAATATTCTTCTGCCTACCAGGTTTGAGGTTCAATTCATTCTTTCACAACCAACAAAGGACTGGGTGGGTAAACAGGGGAAAATTTCTTCACCTCTACTCTCTGAGTTTGTGAAAAGAAGCAGAAAGGACTCCAAAGTGCTTATCTGCATCTGTGGTCCAACACCTTTTACGGAACAAGGAGTACAGTGAGTATTTTGAAAGATGAACTAGGAAGCAAAGAATTTTAAAAAATTTGATCACCTATAGTGATAGCTGTAGTGTTTCTGATTTGGTAGGCTTTCAACAATGGCCTTACATTTTCTGCTTTGCAAGAAAACTTTTAAAATGTTTTAAGATGTAAACAAAAAAAAAAGAATTAAAAAAAAAAGAAATTTAAAAAAATCATACTTGAGGAATCTGTTTTTATTTGATGTGTAGCTAAGTAAGTATCAGAAATATGTAAATTTCATGAGTTCTAATAAGTTGTCCAAAACTTTGTAAGAGCATCTCTTTCATAGTGACTGGTTTTCTCCAAGGTTTAAATGCTGCTTTTAATTTGATGTTCATAGAAAAGTTGCAGTAATAGGAAATAAGCTTTCTGTGTTGGTGTTAGCTTGACAAATTAAGTTATAGAAGTAAAGTTCAAAGCAATTGTTCTATACAAACATTTCTCATGCTTATTTTTTTTATTAATGCATTTGTTTATGTCTATACCTTTACTTTTCTTATTTTATATGCCTATTTAGAGATAAAATGTCCTCTAACTTTCTCTTGCCCAGCTTCAAAATATTGAACCAGTATGACATCACTTATATTTCTGCAATCCTACTGAAGCCAGGGTGGATTTAATGGAGGGTGGAATTGGCCAATAATAATGCTGCCTCTTTAGAAATCTGAGATAATTCACATGATGTCTGTATTTGTTTTTAGAAATTGTTTTCAGGATCCAAGAAGTTAATGTGGTATATCTGAGCTCCTGGGCATTGTTTCCTAAATATATTTGCAGGGGCAAATGTCATTGTGCATGTTTGAATAAAAACAAGAGAGTAGTGCTAATCTATGTCTGTAGTGGGTTTTGAGTTCCAAACATTAACATTTCCAACTTGGTTTATGAATTTCAGATATCTGAAGGATCTTGGATACTCCCAAGAAGAGATACATGCTTTTACTTCATAAACCCATATGAGGATATCAATGTTTGTTTGTATAATTCAGTGTCATTTATTTATCTTCATGAATTTAAATAAGTGAGAAGCAATTTTGTAAGACTTGAAATTTCTTCTTGGTACCAAACTGTTTCTCGGAAGAATTGTATCTTTGAAAAAAAATTTATACTGTGTTTTATCTTCTTTTTGTAAATATTTTTGCAATACTTAAGTCATCCAGGGTATTAATTTATTGTAGAGGCATCTAAAAAATTATATAGTATACATTACGTAAGATATTTCATGTTGTTGGTTTATGAGAATTCTTAAATTTATGAAAAGCGCTGATTTAGGTTTTAACTTGATAAAGCTTATTTCTTACTGTAAAATGTCTTTAGAGCAATACTGTCTGAAATTAAATATTGCACTGTAACTCAGGTAACTGGTCATTGAAAAATGTTCTTTTTCATCTGATTGTCATTCTATTTGACTTGCAAGTGATCCAGATACATTTTTGGCTTTGTAAACAAAGAATAAAAGTACCTTTGGTAAAATACAAAATTTACATCAAATAATTAAAAAAATAATTTTACATTACTTTATGCATTTCTGTAATGTTTTTTTGTATTTTCAGTTTATAATGTCATACAGAAAGGTTTCCACAAGCTTAGTACACCATCTGAGAACTCAAAACAGAAACACAGCCTCTTGGTCTCCCACAAAACTTCCCATGTAACCTCACTGGTATTGGGCAACCCTTGTCATCAGATATTCTGAGGGTAAAAACAGCTTGTAGCCCACAGATACCAGGGTCAGGACCATGGAAACATACAAATATTTGACAGGTTGCGCTAGTTTTACATGAGGGTATTTAAATCAGTGTAGTTTTTACTCCATTACTAAAAGTGTATTATCGTGAGAAAATAATCTGCTGTCTAATAAGCAGTTTGGAGAAAAAAGCAGTAAAACAGTGCTTCCCCTTCTAGATGTTGTCACTAATATCTGTGGGCATTGTTTTGTATGGCATCCAGTACTCTTTTTGTCTTCCTGTTCTGTTGAATGGGTATTTCTTCCTCCTAAGCAGCCAGACTTGTAGCTGTGGCATTAATACTTCAGCATTTGAGAAAAATGTTTTAATGATACCCTTTAAAAAGGTTAAATAGCTATCTGACAGTGACTGGCTGTGCTAAACTGCTGGGCCATCGCTTCAGTGCCCCATGTTTATTGGACTTGAAGTTAGAAAAGGATCTGGTTGTCAGTCGTTGCCTGTAGGTGACAAGAATCACAAGTTGGAAAAGACCTCCAACATATTCAAGTTCAACCTATGACCTTGTCACCCAACCCAGAGCACTGAGTATCAGTCGTTCCTTGAACACCTCCGGGGATAGGGACTCCACCACCTCCCTGGGCAGCCCGTTCCATTGCCTGACAACCCTTTCAGTGAAGATATTTTCCCAATATCCAACCTGAACCTCCCGTGGCACAACCTGAAGCAGTTTTCCTCTCATCCTGTCCCTTGTTCCCTGGGACCAAAGCCTGAGCCCCACCTGGCTCCACCTTTCTGTCAGGGAGTTGCACAGTGAGAAGATCCCCCCTGAGCCTCCTTTTATTCCAAGCTGAGCCCTCCCAGCTCGCTCAGCTGCTCCAGCCTCTTTCCCAGCTCTGTTCCCTCCTCTGGACACTGTGCAGCCCCTCAACATCTCTCTTGCAGTGAGGACCCAGAATTGGAACAGCATTTGAGGTGGTACCTCAGCAGTGCCCACCACTGAAATGGCATTAGAGACTCCCCAAATTCCAGTGCCCACAGAAGGGGCTAAGGAAGCACCACTGGGGTCTCTGGTGGCTGGATTGTCGTCATGTTGCCAGTTTTGTGACCAAGGGAAGATTAAAAAGCCATGGCAAGATGCTGCTGGCTGCAGCTGAACTGAAATGTTTGTAAGGGGTTAAACCTGATTTACATGTTGTGGGGGTTTTGTGGGGTCTCAGTGACATAAAACACCAGTGTTATTTCAGAAGAGATGGTGGTATTGTCATAATTTAGTCATCTAGAAGGACCTAAATGTTTTCATGGGATGATCGTAGAATCATAGAATGGCTTGGGTTGGAAGGGACCTTATGCTTGTTTAAAAGTAAACCAGAGGGAGAAATGAACCCAACTCTAGAGAGATTATAAGTTAGTTACAATTTACTAAAAATAAATTGGAATAAAATCATAGAATCATAGAATAGATGCAACGATACAAACTTGTTTTAACCCACAAAGACAGATACATAACCCAGCTCCCTAGGACAAGAACAGAACAGTGTTCACTGGCCCCCGTGCTGAGCACCACGTGCCCCCCGGGTGCAAAGTAAAAGGAAAGGAAACTTGTTGGTCCAGATTGATGGTGGCAGTTCTGTTGAGGTAATGATCGCAGACTTGTCGAGAGTGGCAGTGGCAGTCCTGTTGGAGTTCTGGTCCTCCTCTCAATTCAAAGAGTGGTGCAAAAAGTCCCAAACCCCAAGATTATATGTACTCAGGTTCAGGTGGCAATGCCCAGTACCTCCCCCAGCACAAGGAGTTTCACAATGGGTGATTTAACTCTGTGAATCATGGGATATTTTTGGAGTGTTTGATGGTCTAGATGTTGCAGCTGCCTATTATGCCAGTCCAGTATGGTCCATTAGCAGAGATGACCCCTCAGGCTGGGGGTGAAGGTGTTAACTCTTCCCCCAAAGGGAGTTATCACAGCTGAGTCAATAGCTGTGCCCTGGGCAGCTGTTGCAAATGATCCATTATCAACAGTCCATCAAAAATTACACAGAGGGTGTAGAATACACTGTATTGGTTATACCCACATAGTAATAAACTGATCCTGGCCCCTGTAACTAGGATAGACCTTGAAAGATTGTCTTGTTCCAACCCCACTGCCATGGACAGGGACACCTTCCACTAGACCAGGTTGCTCAAAGCTCCATCCAGGCTGGCCTTGAACACTTCAGGGGATGGGGCATCCACAGTTTCTATGGCCAACCTGTTCCAATGCCTCACCATCCTCACAGTAAAGAATTTCTTCCTAATATCTAATCTAAATCTGCCCTCTTTCATTCTAGAGACATTGCCCCGTGTCCTATCACTACATGCCTTGTAAAAAGTCTCCCTCTCCATCTTTCTTGTAGGTCCCCTGTAGGTATTGGAAGGCTGCTATGAAGTCACCCTGGAGCCTTCTCTGTGCTCAACAGCCATAGCTCTCTCCTCCTAGGAGAGGTTTGCCAGCCCTATGAACATCTTTGTGGCCCTCCTCTGGACTCGATCCAGCACATCCATATCCTTCTTGTGTTGGACTCAGAGCTGAGTGCAGTACTCCAGGTGGAGTCTCACAAGAATGGTGTAGAAGGGCAGAATCACCTCCCTTGACCTGTTGTCCACACTTCTTGTGATGCAGCCCAGGATGTGTTTGGCTTTCTGGGCTGCAAGTGCACATCACCAGTTCACATCTAGCTTCTTGTTCACCAGCGCCCCCAAGTCCTTCTCCTGAGGGCTGCTCTCAATTTACTTGTGCTTGGAATTGCATCAACCTTGTACTTGGCCTTGTTGAACTTCATAAAGTCAAATAAGCTTGCCAAATATTCTGTTGTAAGTAATAGAGAACTAGGATTCCAATGAAATGCTTCGTACTTTGGTAATTTGACTGTCACAAATTGTAATCAATTAGTGTAGCTAACAATTTTTTCTCTTTTTGCTGTTGTTGTTGAAGTTGAGTTTTTTAATCTATCTGCAGTACAATTGTGTTGTGGTGTCTTCTGTTTCTCAGTAAGTACTTAAGGTTATCTTGCAACTTCTATGATTTTTATTACAGAAATGCTTTCTAGAAGTTAAAAAAATACATTATATATACTTATATGTACTTGTAGCTAATGTTTCCCTATCTAGATTGTCACACTTTTGATGTAAATTTTTAAGACTTTGCCCATCTCTGGAGGTGCAACAGGTTAATTTTAAAAAAAAAAAAAAAGGTTAGTGTTTTTTTTTGTCCTGTACTGGTAGAGCTTTCAGTTCTTTAGCGTTAGTTCAGTGGCTTGAATGGAGTTGCTTTCCATTGGTTGAAATTACTTTTACAGTAGGTTTGTGCTCAGCAAAATGATACATTACCTGTTGAATCTGGCCTTCAAATTCACAGTTACTGGATGAAAAGAGGGGAGAGGGAATAGATTCTCATGTGATATGCAGGGACTGACCAGTAAAGATCTACCTTTTCCTAGGAAATAAGACTAAAGGTACTAGGTGACATCAGAAAAATATTCTCCTATTACCTGGTTAATGCCAGATAAATACACTCTTAAATTGACATTCTGTGCCATTACTAGATGATGGTTCACCAAGAAAAAAACTCTTTTCAGTTTTCTGAAAGGAAATTTGAAACTTTTATCCAAAGGGACTGGCTTAATTACTGTGTTGTCAGAATCAAAGAGGGAATTTATATGGAAAATTATTTACAGGGGAAAAGGCATCTCACAGTTCTTTGTTTGGAATATTCTTGAGTTTAATTGCTTGTCATATAATTTGTTGCATTTACAGCTGTAGATACATATTTTGTGTAATTTAAAACAGTAGCTTGAAGAAGTAATATTTGATAACAGTATATATTGTCTGAAGAGAGACTATTCATAAAATACTTAAGATTTTCCACATATGAGAAACATGAACAATACAGGAGTTGGTACAGTGTTTACATTGCATTTTGCTGTTGAAGATATACAGGTTAAAATACCAACTATGCGTTGCCATCTACTAGGAAGACTATTTTGTAGGTGGCTGCTACATGGTGCTGATAGAGAAAATAATCAATTGTAACAGTTATTTGACAACTGTATTTTTAAAAACACAGCTTCTTAGGTTTCTTGCCTTTAGTAAATGCGAGGAAGACAACTGCTTGTAGGAAAAATCAAATTTGCAAGTATCAGTTCCAGTTCTGGAATTCTTACATATTCAAAGAATGATTAAAACAAGCTCAGAGGAGCCAAGGCGAGGTGACCTAGTCAATCATTTCTCTGCTGCTGCTTAAGGAGATGTTTCTGTGTTCATTAAGAAAGAATTTTTTATAGAAAAGCATCCTTAATAAAACTATACAGTAAATGTAAGGAATTTGAAGAGTGCAGGTATTCAGTACGTCTTCACTAACAACAACAAAAGCCATTCTAATGTTTTGTTTACACAGTGTTTGTTATTTTACCGGGTCAGTTGTTCTGACTCTTCTGTAGGAGATCCACTACATAGTAAGTGGAAAAATTCGCTCTGTTGTCTCCTCACATGCATTTTTTTTCCTAAGTGAAATTGGTATTTCAGAGAAGCCACGGAAAACTCTATGTAGGTGTATCTTTTATCATACTATCCCTTTTCTAGGAAAATTCCTGCATTACAGATCTGTGCAACACCCACCTTGTCACAGTCATAAACATAGTGCATTGGTAACTTCTTCACACCAGTGGCCTATGCTGCGTGCAGCTGAAATAAAGTTTCATCTCCTCCCTCACAAGGTGTATTGTCAATATCTTGGAAATAAATCTGCCTGTTGCACCCTAATTTTGCAGTTTTGAAAACAACCAACCATAACCAAATGAAAACCTTAACCCTCCCCACAGATTTGTGGAAGTTACACCCACAAAATCTGCACATTAAATCACAATATTCAGCCAGGTTCTTGCAGATTGATCTGTAAGGTGGCTCTTCCAGCTGCATGGTGTGGAAAAAGGAGAATATTTTTGATTCCACCTACAGTCTTCATTGCTCTGACTTTGTCAAGGAGGATATCCCTAATAGACTGCTTCAGGAGGACCTCTTTTAGCATGGAATTCTATTTTTTCAATTAAGAAAATACCTATTTAAGCATCTTTTTACAACAATTGAAAGCCAGATCACATTCAAGGGAGTAGTTGAGAGCAGTAATAATTTGATGTCTGTAGTGAAGTGGGAGGGACACTCTTTTCCAAGTTCCAAAGTGGACTTTATGCTGAGATGAGCAGAGTTGCTTGTTTCCCCCAGGGCAGGCTCTCAAAACTTCAGGCACTTCGGGGATTTTTCAGATATAATTTGGGATTAATTGTCACACTTCTAAAAGCTTCCAATTCCCTTTGAAGTTTTAAATAGATCTGTTATTACTCACAACTTGCTTTATACAAGTACCTTAGCAACAAATGGTCATTTGACCTTACTTCAACTTTCTAATCTACGTAATATACAATTGGTTAAAAATGCTTGAAGTGTGTCTTTAAGTTTTACTTACATCATTCTTATACTTAAGTGACTTGTTGTAGATTATANGATACAATTGGTTAAAAATGCCTGAAGTGTGTCTTTAAGTGACTTGTTGTAGATTATAAATTTTATGATACATTCCTAGAGTGATGGACACGAGGCTGAGCAGCTAAAATCAAGACTCATTTATCATAGAATCATAGAATCAGCCAGGTTGGAAAAGACCTCTGAGATCATCAAGTCCAACTCTTCAGAGCTGGGAGTGTTTAGCCTGGTGAAAAGGAGGCTGAGGGGAGACCTTATCGCTCTCTACAACTACCCAAAAGGAGGTTGTAGGCAGGTGGGAGTTGGTCTCTCCTCCCAGGTAACCAGCAACAGGATGAGAGGACATAGTCTCAAGCTGGGCCAAGGGTGGTTCTGTTGGACATCAGGAAAAATTTCATGATAGAAAGGATTGTTAAGCATTGGAATGGACTGGCCAGGGAGGTGGTCAAGTCACCATTCCTGAAGTGTTCAAGAAATGACAGGATGGGGCACTCAGTGCCATGGTCTAGTGGACAAGGTGGTGATTGGTCAAAGGTTGGACTTGATGATTTTAGAGATCTTTTCCAACTTAAATGATTCTGTGATTTCTGCAACTGTTCTGTGTTCATGTGTGAGCTCATAAGGTATATCACAAAGCAGCTTGTGTGACTTATAAAACATGCCAGAGAAATATAGTATTGAAAATCTTCAGATGAGTACTTCCAGCACATTTCTTCAACCAGATGTTCTGTGGTTAGATAAATATCAGTGTGTGTTTTACACACAAAACAATTATCTCTGCTCATATAAGCACTAACTTATAGCTCTTTTTTTTTTTTTTTCCTGTGTGGGATGATGTTGAAAGTACCATGACTACTATTGTCAAGTTGAGATACTTTACTGTTCTTTCATCCATACATGTTATTGCGTGTTTAAAGATATGAGGCAAGGGGTAAAATGGCAGAAAAGAAAAAATTACACATCTTACAGTTCAGAGTTTTGCCTGTCAATTTTAATCTCCCCAGAGCAGGATTTAGCTTGAAAGTGAGCTGTCTAAAATGAGGTGCCTGCAGCTGAGCTACTTTTCCAAGCTCCCTTTGTAATCACTAAAATTCAAATCAGCATAGCCTGTGCAGGTCTGAGAGTTGGTTCAGGTGTGCTGAGGTATGGGATTCAGGATGCTTAGGGCCATTTGAGATGTTCATTTAGCTACAGTATCTTTCTTGTTTGTTGGTTGGTTGGTTTTTCCTTCAGTTCATGCCTGTCAGACAATGTTTGCTATACATCTGAAACCCCTTTCACTGCCTAAATCTCCTATCTCGCTGTTTAGGTCTTTGATCACCGGTGATGTAACGCAACCATATCTGACTGGAGCTGAAGTAGAGATTTTTCCAAGTGTCTGGAAAAATCCTTTGCCTTTTACATCCTTTGGCTGTATCCTTTGGAGTCTTTCTGTGACGATAGTTACAAAGTGCTGTGAAAGCAGGTGTAGGTTTTAATTTTTATTAAATGTCTTCAGGTTTTTCCTGCATATTTTTATTACACATATATATATATATATGCACTCCTAAAGTATTAATAGTTTTATGATTTTCCTGATATTACTTTAAGTGGTCTTATTAAAATAACAGTTTTCACACAATCATCAGCAAGAATAATCCTGCTTCATTTTATTCCTTTCTACAGGTATTTAAATCTGCTTGTAGAAGGGGTTATGTCATTTTCTAGGTTAGTCCAGAGAAATTTGGATTGAAAAAAACCCCCCGATTCTCTGTATCCCCGCCCTTTCAACTTCTTCAGCAGATATAAAGTTGCCAATCACTGAGGGAAAAAACCTTCAATTCATGTTTTTACAGAGCTGTCTTGGAGTGTGTGATATGAGGGATTAACACTCTAGTCAGAGTCCAAATTTACTTAGTCATGGGCCAGAGTAAATATTCCCTGTCTGTTTTGCCATACAGTCTTATGTGGATACAACACAGATTCTTTTAGTTAACTACCTGCCTTTCGTTCTCTGATTTTCCTCTTATTGGACAAATTTCATGTTTTGCCAGCTGAAGTTTCAGGGCAGGCCTGGGTGCTTAGTTCCTATGGAAACAGACTAATGTCTTCACACAAACTGGACATGCTGAGTTGCTGTGGCAACACAGGTAAGAAATCCTAGTAGGTGTAGAAAATGTTGAGTTCGTGCTGACTGCTAAGTCTGAGCATCTGGCATCTGCCAGGAGCTGGTGCTGGATGCCCCAGAAGGGAGTGGAGAGCACTCTAGGATGCAGATGATGGCCTTAAACCTTTAAAACAGCAGAATCTTCCTCCCAGCTTGCATATCTTTCTGTATTTAACCATGAGAAATGCACCTGTCTTGTGAGTTTTGTAGCTTCCCGGGGGATTTATAGATTCTGTTATTGATGATTGGGCTTGTAGAGATCAAATTGGAATGTCTGGGTTTTGTCACAAACTTGCAGATATTTCTAATTGAATTCTAATTCTATTTCTGACTGAAATGTACCAGCTGGCCATCCTATCTATATTTGCATCTGGAGACAGAAAACAGGGTCCTGCTGCAAAAATATGCTCCTGTTCGGAATAAGGAATGCATTTCAAATGCTGTGAGAAGAGGTGAGGAAGATCTGTTGTCATTGTGGATTTAAAAGCAAGTAAAACAGGAAGTTTGAATCACTTACAGAAGATACAAAGATACAAACACATTCACATAGCAGAAAATGAGGTGTGGAAAAGAGACTCGAGATAATGGGATAGAGGGATAACTAATTTCATGCTGTTTGAATCGACTAAACAGTTAAGCATGCAAGAGAAACTTTTACCAATGTATATTTAAAGGCAGGTGTGTTAGTTAAAGCACAGTATGATACGATCTTTCTCCTCTCTAAGTCAGAAGTGGTGTCTGGTTCATTCCCAAAAAAAGGAAAATTGGTTGCTAAACAAGCTGTCCAGGATCAGGTCAGGATGGGGAGAAGGGAGTCATTTTGCTTCCCCTTTTGGTCTCGTTGATCTCTGCTCTGAACTGTGTCCTCTTGATCAAACACAGGTCAGCGCAGAACACAAAGTCAAACTTTGAGCATCAGCTCCAAAAGAGATGGAGAGGAGACAAACCGTTTTAGAGAAGGGTCTCTGTTTCATTTAAAGTTGTGAAAACTACACCCTGAACGGTGATCATTGCAAGAAAAGTGTTCCAGGGAGGTTCTGCTCTGATACATGCTCCAAAATGGCATACAGGAGATGTGAGTGACAGTTGTAAATGTAGGCTGTTTGAGTTATGAAAAGAAAGAAATTATGTCCAGGAAGGTAATAATCTAGTGGTTTCTATTCATTATAAAATGAAAAAAAACCTCTATGTTTTGAATGATCCATTCAGATCTAAATGCTCTTAGACTACAGGGAGGGGAAAGGAGTGTGTATATACAATGTAACTGTGTTAAATTTTTGGAGGAAGACTTCTAGAAATTAGGAAGGTGGGTACATAACTGCAGGGCATGAAAACTAAGTTTTAGAGGCAGAAAAAGCGGCTGAGTGCCTCAGTGCCCACCAGTGTGAGCATGTGTCGTTGTCATCTGTGTCTTAGGGAGGGGCTGTCTCCTACCTCCACAGCAGGTTGAACCACTGTTGAAAATTGCATCCAATGCCTCTGATAGTTCAGACTGTTTGGAGCAGTGGAACGTGCTCCTAAATACCACAGTCACTACGAGTTTTAAGTAAGGTGGTCTTCACCTGCCACCTCCTCTTAGCCATTCAACAAGACGTGTGAATAAAAGCAGAGTAGATTCTTTGTGGCAGGCATGTTTTAAGTCCAAAAAGTGTTTTAAATAACCATCTTAAATCTTTCTAGTATCCCCTCAAGATTCTACGTCGTTCCTCCCAGGAAAACTAAGTTTAGTAGCAGGATTTTGATGCACTAGTTAAATGAACAACGTTGTGTTTTTTTGGTGCAGAGATTCCTGTGAAATTATTTTCTTGTAAAGAATACTGAATAGTGAAATCTTGAATAACAAATTTCCTGGGTAAGTCATACTAATATGCAGAGATTCTTCTGCATAAATTGAAAGCAGTGACACAGTTTTAATAATTTAGTATCTTCCCTGCTATTTTTTCACAAACTGTAGAAAACTTGCCAGCAAAGTTTCAGAGTTTACATGCTGAATTACTCCCATGTCCTCTTCCTGAGAAACAACCATGGACTTGACCAGCCCTCCCAAGCTTGCATCCTGGTGTAGGCTGCTTTGTCTCTGTTCAGGCACTTAATGTGAGGGATACTGGTACTATAGGACTGGTACTCTACTAGCTTTGGACTTTGTGAATCTAGTAAAGATGGACCCTGCCAAAATGTTTTTGCAAACTTTATACTGTTTACCTAACATTAAGTAACAAAATCTAGGGAACTTCAGTAGTAGGATTTTTCTGGCTGAGTCTTGTCGGGGTAGGCAAGAGTTGCTAAAAGTGTTTTATGTGCTGTGTAAGAGAGGAGGCAGACTGGACTGGCTGGGCAGTGCACTGTGGTTTCTGAGTTGTATCAATCCGGTTTTGGAAGATATTTGTTTACCTTGCTTCTCCTCTTTTTGTAGGACAGCAGCACTATGCAGAACTGCAGATGGTCATTGAACAAGGGGAAGGAAGGGAGCTCTGTATCAATAACATACCAGTTTCTGCTTATATAGGATATTTGGTGAATTGTTTTTCAGACTCGTTTATACATCTCTTTGTCCAGAGAAACTAATCTTTAGCTTAGGTTGCCTCATCAGTGCTGTTGTCTCAAAATGTCTCTCTACATTACTCCCTCCAATTTAAGGGCTCAAACCACCTCATATGCATGAACATAACTTATATACTCCACAGTAATTATGACTTGTGTGTGTGTCTCTGTCCCCTGTGCTGAACACTGTGCTCACTATTCTCCTCGGCAGCATGCTCCTCTGCTCCATGCTGCTCTCTTTCCTTTCCCCTTAAGCTGAGAAACTGATAAACAGAATCAAATTAAACTCAGGTCAGCCATCACAAATTTCATCTTTAAGTCTCTTCTTTGTGTTTCAGACATAAAGCTGATGTGCCCTCCTTTTTTTTCATATTTCAGTTTGTCTAAGACAAGAAATAGCATCTCCCAGCAAACCACATCTTGTGAAGATTAAAAAAACACAATCCTTTAGCACATGGTGAGGACATAAGAACATGGCGTCTTTCCTATGTAAGGGAGAGATTTGCCAATCTCTCTTGATAAGGCCTTGTAATGAAGGTGTAACTTATCTTGGTGAGCACTTAATTCTGTGTAGCATTCCCTGTCATTCTCTTAGTAAAATAAGAATAATTTAGTAATAAAATGTCTCAGTGTGTCTATAGTCACTAAAGAGCTTCTCCCAGCCCAGCAAATAATTGCATTGGAAAATAATTTCTTAAACATTCATAACTAATAAAATCTGGCAACAAAACTTTTAACTAGAGGCCAAACTTTTATATAGTCTCTTCCTGATTATTATTACTATGACTACTTCAAAGTGACTGTAAAGAAAAATTGAGTGTGGCTCCTTTCCTTTTTTATCCTTTGCCAGGAATCAAGAAAGCTCATGAATCTTGTGCATAACTGCTTATATTTTCAACTAGAAACTCTAGTTTTGTATATTCTTCTGTAGCAGAAAAGTTAATTAAATTTTTATACTGCAAGCTGAGGATGATTAAAATAACTGCTTGAAATACGTTTAATCTTTTGTTGACTACTAGTACTAAAGACATCATTTTCAGCTTCCTCAGCCTATCAGCTGCCATTGAGAGAACTTACAGTGAACTCTACTTTGATATCCCAACATGTCCTCTGGCAAAATTGTGCAGCCGATTTAATGCTCCTGGTTTTGTCTGTGCTGCTTCATAGTGGTTGGTTTTTTGGTGTCATTGAACCAAAGTTGTAATACCAAAGGCATAAACTAAGACTGATGGATAGCTTAGATTTTGCTAGAACAGTTTAATCTATTAAAAAGACAAACAATGTATTACAACAAGGCAATGAGGTGTCCTGATCTGACATGCAAGCTGAACACATCAGAGCCTCTTTTCTTTGAAGTGCCTGGCTCTGATTCTCTGTGTTAGTTTCTGTAGTCCAGCCCTGCAAACCAGCTTATGCCATGAACCTGGAAAATGCATGTAATCTTTCCTCTCTGCAGATAGCAGAGATCCTTTTGACAGCATAGGGTGTGGGCATCTTGCCAGTTGCAGAGGTGCTTTTTTCCATTTACAGGCACAGCTATATAGAAGTTCAGTCATCAGTGAATATCTGTGCTCCCCAAAACACATAGCAGAATAAGCAGGAGTTCCCTTAGATTTGAGGAATTAAAAAATAATTGCCTAAACTGATTTGGTACCCTAATCCTGGAACAACTGGGTAGTTACCATAGTAATAAAAGTGTTGCTGAGCATGAGAGAGAAAATAGCTGGACTATTGGACCCTGCCATGGGTGGTTTGCAACAACACTTACTTCAGATTCCACTCCCTGGGAATAAAGCCAACAGAACAATGTCATGCTTAATAAAACAGGACAATAACAAGACCAGAGTATGTCTCAGGTGGGTAAAATCCTACAGAAAGAGGTACAGAATACTGTTTTTGTCTGTATTCCACACACAGTTTTATTGCTAATAGCATGCAGTGCTTTTGGCAGTCGAGGCGACTTCCTAAGCGAAAGCATGTTTACTTTTATTTCCCCTTTCAAATAGACTGGTATCGCAGTGTTTGCAAATAAATTTTATGTACTCAAGAGAGTATGAGGCAAATTCAGAATTTGTATCCTTTTAGGCTATGTACAGTGAAACCCAGAGACAGTGAAGTTTTACTCAGTAAATGATGATTATATAAATTTTCAAAATATTTACTCAATAAATAATGATTATATAAAATTTTTAATGCAGTGGAATCTCTTTTTGGTAAAGCTCTTAATCTAATTCTAAGCATGGCAACAATGCTTATGAATTGTGTATTGGGATGCTCACACAACCTTGAACACATGAAAAAGTAACTAACAGATCAAGACCCAGAGAAGTGAGGTTGTCTAGGAGTATCTCTTAATGCGTGCTGCTTGACAGGTGAGTAGGATAAATCCATCACTTAGGCACGGGGATTACTTCCTTTCCATTATACTTCGGACATGACTGATCCTGCAACTGCAGGAGGACTCCTTGTTGTTTAGGCTGGGGCTCTAGGCACATTCAGTTCAATGAAGTCTAGGAGGCAGGGCTCATCCCCACTCTGATGGGGTTTTCTGATCTTTCTGGTCCTTTGTGAGGCCACAGCATCAGCAGGACATTTCTCTTTCATTCTCAGTCCTGACCTTCTGCTCTTACCTCAGATTTAAAGAGACTCAACTGTATTGAGAACTTGGTTTAATGAATATACTTCGGTCTTCTCATATTTCTCTTATCAAATTGGTTACTTGTTCCTCACAAAATAGAAAACTGCTGGCCATCACTTGCCCAGCAATTGCTTTGCCAGGATGCCAAGAATGTAAAAGCATGCAGGGTACAACTGGCTTAGCCTAATTCTATGTCCACTAGCCATCCATCCCTTTGGAACTAAAAGATTCTCCTGGTCATAAGGTTTAGTGAGTGAACTCTTCTTTCTGGCATTGTTGCAAAGTGCTGAGAACAGTTTTAACAGTGGTGGCACCAGCAACTAGAATGTGAACTCCTAGGCACGGAAAAAAACCCCACTGCTGGCTGATGCTGTGATAGTGTCTGTCCTAGTACTTGTGAAACTGCTTAGTTTGACTGGCGGGTGTTATTTTACTGACATGTTCACAGGAGTATTTAGAGATGGGAATGTGATGCCTTAAGACGGGTTTGAAAAGGAAAATCAAACCAGCATGAAATTCTGTAATATGCCTGTGGAAATCCAGGGGTGATCCCAAGGTGCAAAGTGTTACCTTCTTTTTATCTTTGGTTTCAATAAGCCCAAGGTCAGGCCCCGAATCCATACTGTCCTCGAAGGCTGAAAGGGGATCACTGCATGTACGAGGAAGAAGGTTCTTTCTCCATCTCAGACTTTGACAGGTAGGACTGGTACCTTCCACAAAATTATGAATCTGTGGAACTAGAAGGCCAGACAACTGATTAGATGGCCAAAGGTCCTTCTGGGACAGTGGGGCCTCGTAAAACAACACCATCTGTGCCCTGCATCAAGACATCCTCTGTTAACAGGAAAAGAAGGGTAGTTGTAATAGGAGACTCCCTTCTAAGGGGAATGGAGGGCCCAATTTGCAGACCAGACTTGGGTAAGGGACATTACTGAAAATCTCTTCAGTCTAATAAGGCACTCTGATTACTATCCACTATTGGTTGTTCAAACTGGCACCAACAAAATAACAGAGAATTCTGAGAGCAATCAAAAGAGACTTCAGGGCCCTGGGATAACTGGTGGAGGGATCAGGAGCACAGGTAGTAATCTCCTTGATCCTTCAAGTAACAAGGAATAATATTGATAAGAATAGGCAGATCCATCAGGTCAATGAGTGGCTCTGGGGTTGGTGTAATAGGAAAAATTTGGGTTTTTTTGACCATGGGATGATTTACTCAACACCTGGTCTACTGACACCTGACAGGATGCATCTACTTCAGAGGGGGAAAAGAGTTGTAGCACAGGAGCTAGTGGGGCTTTGACAGATGTTTAAACTAGCTTAGAAGGGGGAAAGGGATAAAACCAGGCTTGCCAGTGATGAGTGATGGGATGGTGTTCCAAGACTTGAGAAAACTCATGGGATCCCTCAATCTACCTCAAGAGGTATTGACTATAATGTACAACACCTGAAATGCTTCTACACCAATGCACACAGCAGGAGGAATCAACAAGAGGAGCTCTAAGTTTTGGCTCAGTCCCAGAGATTTGACATCATTAGCATAAGTGAAACCTGGTGGAATGAGACCTGTGCCCTGTTGGATAATTACAAGCTGTCCAGGAAGGATAAGCAAGGCAGAAGAGGTGGAGGGATGACACTGCATGCAATAGAAGCGTTAGAATGTGTGGAGCTTGCAGTTGGCAATGGCAGCTGAGAGCCCTGGGTAAGAGTCAAGGAGTAAACAAATAATGCAGGTGTGATCATGAGAGTCTGCTATAGACCTCCCAGCCAGGATGATGACACTGATGAATTATTCTTTGAGGAACTAAGGGACACTTCCAAGTCAACTGCCCTTGTCCTTATGGGGGATTTCCACTTGCCAGAAATTAACTGGGAACAGCACACAGCTGGCACAGCTTGAGCCAGGAGATTCCTAAAAAATCTGGATGACAACTTTATGGAACAGGTCCTAAGGGAGATGGCTCATAAAGATGCCCTTCTTGATCTGCTGCTTGTCAAGAGAGCAGATCTCATGAGAGAGGTGGAGGTTGGTGGCTGTCTTGGCTACAGTGACCATGAAGGGACCAAGTTTAAATCTCTCCTGACAGCAGGAAAAGTGCCAGCAAAACCTCAACTCTGGACATCAGGAGATCAAACTTCAGGCTGCTTAAGGAATTAGTAAGTAAGGTGCCCCAGGAATATGTTTTTGCAGGTGCTGGGGTCCATCAGTGCTGGTCAATTCTCAAACATCACCTTCTAAGGGCACAGGAGCAGCCAATTCCCAAGTGTCAGAAGTTAAGCAGGCAAAGCTTGGAGAAGAGGAGACTGAGAGAACACCTCATTGCAGTCTACAGCTTCCTTGTGAGGGGAAGAGGAGGGGCAGGCACTGATCTCTTCTCTGTGGTGACCAGTGACAGGACCCAATGGAATGGCCTGAAGTTGTGTCAGGGGAGGTTTAGGCTGGATAGGTTCTTTACCCAGAGGGTGTTTGGGCACTGGAACAGGCTCCTGAGGGAATGGTCACAGCACCAAGCCTTACAGAGTTCAAAAGGCATTTGGATGATACTTTCAGGCACATGGTGTGACACTTGGGAATGGTCCTGTGCAGGGCCAGGAGTTGGACTTGATGATCCTTGTGGGATCCTTCCAACCTGGCATATTCTGTGATTCTAATTCTGTGATTCCTGTTGTCTTATGGGCCTGCAGGTGGCTCTTTTGATGAACACAAGCAGTAAATGTATGTCTTCTCCTTCCTCTCTTCACATTGGGCAAAAATATATCTGCAATGGACAGAATTTAATAAAATAGCTGTTTTGTTTCAGATTTTCCTGCTTCCTCTATAAGCATAGTAGTTTATTCAAGTCTAGGCTGCTGCTGAAACCAAATCCTGAAACTGTTTTTTTAATAAAAACTGCCTTGTCTGTTAAAATAGTCTGTCCAGTATTGCAGAGGTATAATTAACAGGGGCACCAAAAGAATTGCATAATTTAAGTCCTTTTACCCATGAAAGAAAAGGAAGTAATTACTAAAAGCATTCCCATTATTTAGGAAGAGCAAACTTTTTCAAAGAAATCCAGTTTTTTGGTGGTAAGTGACTTGACTCATCCCAAGGAGCTTTGCAAGGCTTGTCTATGTGAAGCCCAGGGAGATGTGCACGTCATCTTCTAAAGCAGAGTCTCTGCTAGTGCTCTGAGAGACAAGAGTAAACCATGTTCTCCTGGATCATCGGCGGCCTAGGGCCAGAGCTGCCGGTAAGGAATGTTTGGGCTGACAGATAGAAGATTTCTTTACAGAATATGTCCCCACCTTCCCCTCAAATCTATTCATGGACATATATTTTTTGCCACTGTCGAGAAATTCTGATCTGTTCAAATGGCCTGGAAATCTGAGACGAGCATCTTGCGTGTCCTGCCTGCCTGGTCGTTGGCCTCTGGTCTCTGCAAGGGGCTACATCAAAACATCCTTATTTTGCCTTGCAACTACATCTCCTGGAAAGCTGTCATATATTTATTCCGATTAGTCTATGTGTCTCTTGGGAAGACACTTTACATAAGAGAGAAAACATGTCAAGACCCTGTTTATGTTGCTCTTTACTTCTACAACCTGCCATTGAAGAGTTATCACTGACACAAAGGAGTTATCTTGTCTTTTCAAGTCGCTTTCTGAAATATCTGATAAAACAAATTACTTGGCTGGTATTGCCATTAGTTCTGCTAAAGAAACACCACTTGATATTCAGATTGTTTTATCTGCTATGCACCATGATACTCTTTTAAACCAGACTAAGGTAGGTTGACACTGAAGAGTGGCATCATTGAGAAGTTTCCTTTCAGCTACCTTTTTCTGTCCTCTTTAAAGGTAGGGTATTTTTTCCAAAGTGATAATTGTCCTGTAGTGTGGACTAATTGATAGTGTCTTTACTGAGTCTTGCCAACTTGGAGCTAACTGTTCGGTAACTCTCTTCCCCACTGAGTCTTCAATGACAAGGTAAACTTTAGCTTGGAGTAGCTTTTCAACCATCATTGTTTTTCTGGGTCTTACAGTTATTGCTTCTGATTTCCATGTTCCCTTCCCAGCTGTAACTTTAACAACCTTCCCCAGAGTAAAAAGGGTAATTACAGAACTGACCAATCTGGACAGGTTGTGTGCAAGAAAAGGCTGAACAAGTGAAAACGTGCCAGGACACATTTTTTTTATCAGCTGGTTTTGACGCAGAATCATAGAATGGTTTGGGTTCAAAGGAACCTTAAACATCATCTAGTTCCACTCCCTCTGCCAAGACTTTTTTTTTTATTGTGAGTTGTATCCTGTAGTTATTTCTGACAGCTATTACTTACAAATCTGACATTCGTTACACGTTAGGCAGTACCCAGACACTGTCCATTAATATTTATCAACTTGGTTGATAAATGATCATTTTCAGCAGGCAGATGAGTGGACAAATGCTGTTTGCTCTTAAATTGGATAGAAAATCTTTGTATGATTTAATAGCTGAAAAGCCCAAACTTGAGATAGGAAAATTTTAAGCTGTACAACACACCCTTTTAAGTGTTATCACATCCCTAAAAGGAGGGGGAAAAAAAAAGGGGGGGCTCATCTAGAAGTAACCCTAATATTACTGTCCCCTGCTGTGAGGTTAAGATTTGAACTGAAACTCTTTCTCATGAGTTACATAGCAATGTAATTTACTTGTTATCACATGGTGTGTGATCTGAATTTTTCATTCAGCTTCTGATTATGAGAGTCTCAAAACTGGGACAACCCACATCAAGCATTTGTTTTTTCAGTAACTGCAATTGTTGATCTGCCTTCAAACAAAAGCATCAGTGAACAGAAAGGTGTTCTACCTTTATATGTAGTGGGGTAACAGAAAGGTGAGTGAACATGATTCACATTACATAACCACCCAGAAATCAAGTGTAGGGTGTTCAGCTCACAACTGCCTATAGTCAGAGAGAAGAGGATGGGAAAGGGCTCCTACAGAGCATGTTTCACTTAATTGCAGACATATTTCCTGTAGGCAATGAGTCCCATCTTTCCCTCCCCTTTCCCTGTATAGAGTCTGGCTGGAATGTAATTTGTTTTCTTCATAGCAGCTCATATGATGCTTTGTTTTGGGTTGGTGATCGAACAGTCTTTATAACACAGTAATGTTTTAGCTATTGCTGTACAGTGTCTGCACAGCATTAAGGCCTTCTTGGTTTCTCACTCTTCATATCCACTCCTGCCAGGGAATAGCTTGGGGGTGGGGAGGGGACACAGCCAGGCAGATGTCCCAGACTAACCAAAGAGGTATTCCATGCCATATAATATCATACTCAGTAACAAAATGGACAGGACAGGGTTTAGGGAGATGAGCCATCTTTTTTTGCTCATGGTTGGGCACCAGTCCACCTGTGGGAGGTGGTGAGTCATTGCTTTGTTTTCTTTTCATTCCGTCTTCATTCACTTCTCCTTTTCTTATTAAACAAGTTTTGTCTTATTTTTACTCTTCCTTTCCTCTTCTTCTTCTACATTGGGGTTGGGAGGGGGGAAGCAAGTGAGCAGTTGTGTGGTGCTCAGTTGCCTACCAGGGTTTACTCATGACACAACTGCATTGAGAAGACTGCGTCCACTTCCAATCAGGCTGCTTGAGTTCCTGAAGCCTTGCTTGTACACACCTATACAAAAATTGAAACAAGCAGAAAGAAAAAAGAAGCAAATAATGTTGATCCCAAGTTACAAGCCCTCCATCACTATGTGTCTGCTGCCCATACTAAGTGTATTTCAGCCAGCACCAGCTGAGCTGCAAAGTACACAGAGCACTAGTGTATATCCCCAAAACTGTGTCTGCATGACCTTGAAGATGACTCGTGAACTGTCTCTTCCATAGGCTCCCCATTCCTAACACAGAACCACACTAGCATGGCTGCAGAGTGTTAATCTACCGAAGGTAACTAGTTCCAGACCTAGCAGTACATGTTCTCTATGGCATTGGATGGAATAGTCATTAGCAAGTCTTTGAAGACAGCAAAGCCAATCAGTTCTTACAGGATGGATCTAACCAGTGAATACACTAAGCAGCTGTCTTCAGTGAAAGTCATAGAGCTTCTGAAATAAAAACAAACATGAGAATGTGGGCACATGAGCAAGAAAGAATGGCCTCAAGTACCAGCTGGTTTTGGCTCATAGTTTTTCAGGCACCATCTGGTTTCAGTTCCTGGCTTACCAATGGACTGCTTGGGCAAGACCCTTCAAATCTGTGCCTTGGCTCCACACATCTGCTCCAATGCTGTAGCAGTGGGAAGTTGTCACAGAAAAGCTTACTATCAGGCTTAAATAACAATACACATTGCGGCTACAAGGAATTTTCTCCTATGCTTTCAAGCTGGCTTGCCCAATCTGAAGCTGAATGAAGCAGGATAGAGAGCTCTTTGTTCTTTTCCCCAGTACTATGATAAATTTTCTTCCTATGGTTTCATTTTTAAATTAAGGCAATTTTAATCCATTGCTCTTTGTCTGCACCTTTATTTCATTTCCAGCCTCTTGGAATTTTCCTTTCACTGTTCTTCCAAGTCTGTTATGATTTCTACTGTCTGATCAAATTAATTTAGGGCTCCACTTATCACTTGTTTATTGTCTGACTCACTAGCTCCCTTCACTCTCCTGCTATTTAATACTTAGTACATATTGTATTTCCCAGCTTTAGCAATCTTTTCTCCATCTTTCTTGGCTGCTGTCCAGTATTTTGCTTATGAGTAGTTTTCATGACAGAAATTCTTCCAAGTGTTATCCACGAATTTTGGAAACCTTTGAGTCAGCTTCTCAGCAAAGAAGCAGACCTTGTGCCATCAGTCCCAGAATTTTCACCACTGGCTAGTAGTATCATAACTTGTTCAACCACCACATTTGTTTCTTTTCTGATATCAAATGCATAGTCTGAAAAGACTGTTCACAAAAATATGTATGTATCTCAAAAGATGCGAGGAAGGAGTATAAGACTAAGTTCAAATCAGTTCTTGTTGCGAGAGCATTTTAGTGGAGTCTGTAACTGTCTGAATCCTTGCCAAAATACAGACATTGTCTGGATGCATCTTCAGAACTGTGAAAAGTCTGCTATGGCAATCCAACACATGGAACTTCATCTGTATCTTCTTACTGAAACATATATTATTCTGCAGACTGTGTGTGAACTGCTCACTTTAAGCTGTATCTATGTAGTTCCTAAAACATACTAGCTCATGTTCACTGATAATACTGTCATGGACAAATCACTTCTGGTTGACTTGAAGAGCAGACAGAATATCTTTTTCCATGCAAAAAGCACATGGACATGAATTTAACCCACCTAATCTTCTCCCCATGCATACTGCTTTTGGCTGGGATAGAGTTAATTTTCTTCATAGCAGCTCATACTCTGTTTTGAATTTGTAACTGTTCTTGCTGAGCAGTACTTATGCAGCATCAAGGTCTCTCTTCTGCTTCTCACCCTGCCCCACCAGCAAGGAGGCTGGGGGTGCACACAAAGCTGGGAGAGGACACAGCCAGGACAGCTGACCCCAATTTACCAAAGGGACACTCCTAGGCATATGGCATCATGCTCAGCATATAAAGCTGGAGGAAGAATGAAGAAATGTTCAGAGTTAAGATGTTTGTCTTTCCAAGTAATCCCTATGCTTAATGGAGTCCTGCTCACCCACGGATGGTGGAATATCTGCCTGCCCATGGAAGTACTGAATGAATTTTTTATTTTGCCTCACTTTTGTTGGCAACTTTTGCTTTTCCTGTTACACTGCCCTTATCTCGTCCCATGGGTTTTCTCACCTGTACCTTTTCCATTCTCTCCCCATTCCCACTGGGAGAGTGAGTGAGTGGATCTGTGGGACTCAGCTACCTATCAGGGCTAACATATTGGCAGTGAAATTTCTAGTGGGCATTTGACTGGCTAAACAAAGCTTTCACTGTCCAAAGAGACTCTAAAGTGAGCTTGAGGCTAAGCTTCAGACGCAGGGCATAAAGATCAGTGACCTAAGGTTTGAGGTAGACAGGCTTCCTGAGCCATCAGGCTTGACTTGCAGTTTTGTGTGTCATCATTTTGGTAACAGAAAGGATGGCCTGTCTGTCCCAAAAATCTGGGAGAGGTATTCTTAACCATAGGGTTGTATTGATATCTCCAGCCTTATGCTCTCCCTGTATACCTTGCTTTTACAGCCTTGTTTCTTCCGTAAAGATGACAAGAAAATGAAATTTCATTTTATTCCAGTATTTGTCTTGTTTTGCTTGTTGGCTTTTTTTTTTTTCCTCCTGGAAAGTCACAGAAATATTTGAAAGTAATCAGTGTAGCACAGTGACTGGAAACATCCATCAGCAATTCACCAGAGTTTACTTTTTCACTGCTAATCTTGGAGGATTTAATCACAGTCATAAGGTTGGGAGCAGGTTTTCTAGTGCATTTTTATATTTTCCCCTTGGTACTGATGTCTGGGATGTCTTTCCTGAACACAAAATGTAATGATATTTTTCTGCTTTGGGCTTCTCAAATCTTTTTGGACATCTTGCTGTAACATCTACCCTCCCCCATTGAACAACTACATGCTTATGGACAGGGCCTCCCCCCGTTATATGGAATTGTACTGGAAATGCAAATGCTCCTTACAACGAAACTTCAATATCTGGAGCCACTGCCAAGGTGTACGTTAAAAGAAAAAAAAAAGGGAAATTAAGGACTGAAGTTCTTCCACTTCATTTGGAGTTCCTTAGCTTTCTTGTATTTCAAACTGGTTTTTTTCTGATGTTAGAATCATAGAAACATAGAAGAGTTTGGATTGGAAGTGATCTTCAAATGTCACCTAGTCCAATCTCCCTGCAGTGAGCAGGGACATCTTCAACTAGATCAGGTTTCTCAGAGCTCTGCCCAACCTGACTTTGAAAGTTTACAGGATTTTACTGCTCTCATTGTAAAAAACTTCTAAATTAAATATAAGGACTGTTGTACCCTACAAGCTCAGAGGACATCAGTCCCTTTGCATTATCATAATGAACTTAAAATATGATAATTTGCTTACCAAGAACTTGAGTTACCAGAAAGATGTAGGGATATTATCAGTTTTATTTTCATTCCCTCACATGTAATCCAAAACTATTCTTCCTGAAGATAAGCAAAAGTGACAAGAAGTTAATAATCAGCTCTTGCCGTAGAGAAGCACCTCAGCATTAATTGTGTCTCTCATGAGGAGACTTCAGGCATATCACTTCCACCCACACTGATCATAAAAACAGTACTGCGAATTGTTTCACGGTTATATCCATATCAAGCTGATGCCAGTTTAAGACTGTTATGTTCTTTTTAAATACTGAACTCTTGTTTAGAACTATGTAGGTATGATTACATAAAGCTATCTGTTATTTATTTTACTGAGCTGTTTGAACTTCACTCCCTTCTGAATCACCAGCCTAGCAAGAGAACTGCCACATCAGGCCTATTGTTACTGAAGGGCTTTTTCATATTTGACGGTTTAAACATAGCTGGTATTCTCATTTTAGCTTAGCTTTTTAAACCATATGATTAATTATAGCATATTCCTTTTTTGGTTTTTGTTTTCCTTGAGAATGGTCGCGCATGTGTTTGTCCAGAGTATACAGAGGGCTGGTGCTTGAGCCTGGTGACACCCATCTCTGTCCTTCTCTTTTCTGTCCCACTAAGTTTCATTTGAGAACAAGTTGCCAGTGGGGATCTCAGAAGTGCTAACTTTGAAACAGTGTGGCTTGTATTAGGCCTGGCAAAGTCATGGATTGAATTTTTTACCTAAAAGTGAGCTGAAAAGAGGTTTTTTTCCCTACCAAAGAAAGATTTTGGACAGATACAAAACCTCCTTATTGAGTACAGGCATATAAATTCCATACTCCTACAGCCTCTGACACAGGAGACTTTCACTGAAGTAAGGCTACATGCTACCTGTCAAGGTCTTCAGTGCTGTAGAGAGATAATTTTTCACACTGTGAAATTATCTTTGAACTGTTCAATGCTGCAAGTGCAAGACCCTCAGGGAACAAAGGCCTGCAGGTTAGCAAGTTCAGCCTTTTTTATTTACTAGCAAGCCCTCTGTGATGGGGTCAGCCTCATCCAAAAGAGCAGGAATGAATATGCCTCACTTAGCTGCTGGTGAAAAGTTCTGACCTCCTGTTCTTGTGCTGGCCAGTGAGATTCCAGTATCTATCATCCTTAGTCTCCATGCTCTCCATCTGCTGAGCAGAGACCTCTAAAGCACTTTAAGTCTCATCATGCAGAGATAAAACAGCGTGTGGCCTCTCTCTGGCACAATAGGTAGCTTTTTTTGGAGCTACCAACCTTACAGTCATATGTCTTTCCGGAATCCACTTCTGCTTTACAGGTTTCAGCCACCTTTTCTTTCAAACCACTTAACAGATTAACATATATCAAGTTAAAATCTCATTCAAATTGTACTTGGCTTTGAGGATGTAGCTTCTCCTTCAGACCAGAAGAAGGACTATGTGCACATTAGTTTGCTGTCTAATTACATTATTTTCTCTTGGTTTATCTAATAAAAGACATTATGACTCACAGCAAAAAATGCAACACAGAAAGCAGTGTAATGATTTTTTTATGGTGAGTTGCATGGTCGTTCAATGACACTGTTTCTCAAGAGGTGCAGCCCTGGTTGATCAAGATCCTCTCTTCAGTAGTGAACATGCGATTATGAATCTTCTGTGGACAAACACATTTCTGGCAGAGAGAGATACCTGCTATAGGTATCCTCCTTTACTAAGGAGGAGCCAGCAGTAAGGACAATATTACAAATTCTAGGATAGGCTGAAGATTCACAAACTGCTCCAAGATCCCTAAGACCAGAGAATGAATGTCTGATTATCACCTCTCTCACGTCTAAGGGAATGAGGAATTATTTTCATGTTCTGCCTTTGTGGCCTTCACCTATCTGAGCACATGCCCGGTTATCCCCTTCAGGAGAGAATGCACCACTCCCAGGCCCACCTGAGCTATGACTTGAGCTACCAAAGGGAGAACATAGACTGAGTAGAGTAGTAGGTCAATTAAAGCCTATGATAACCTGAACTTCTGTCAATACCTGCAAAGCATGCCAATATTAATCTTGATTGATCATCCCTCTCTAGGGAAAAACAAGAGCCTGTGAAAATAGAACAGAAGAACTGCAGAGAGAGCAGCCCTTGCCAGGAAGACTGCGGATACTTACAGTGAAGGATTTCCTTTCCTCCAGCTTTACAGCAGACAGCTCCTTACAGGCAACTTCAGGGACAGTTGAACTTCAATTCAAGTGTCTGTGAGCACTTGGGAGACTAATGTCTGAAGGCAGAACTGAACTTGGGGTCCCTCGTTCCCTTTAAAGAGGGTCCCACCCCCCGAGACAAAACTGCTTTGGCTTTCACTGCAGAAGTACTCTTTTGCCCAGCACAGAAGAATCCATGCAGTAAAAGCAAAACTCGGACTGCAAAGTAAAGTAAGCATAACCTGGAAGAGCTCTTGCTTTGGACAGTTAGACATACTTGTTATTTTCACCAGCTGGCATGTCTTAGCAATTATAGAGAGTGAATGTGACTTTCTGATAATGCCTTGAACTACATGCTGCAGCTTTGCAAATCTCAGTGACATGGAGCACTGTTTTGTTACTTACTAATGCTGGGCTTGGCAGCTGCTGCAGATCATTTTACTGAAGTATGACTGAACAGTAATCTGTAGAATGAACTAGGATATAATGCCTGTGACTCATGAGTAGTTTCATGGGAATAAAGCTGCTTCATAGCCAACACAAGATTAAGAAAACCGTACCAGGATTCTACTGGAATTACACCTGCCTGTTCCTCTTTCCTTGCTTGGCTTACAAGATTGAACTGGAAGCCTTTGAGGGCTTTTTTTTACTCCTCTTCAACTCACAGAAACAGCAGCTGTTCCAGGAACAAGAAAAGATGTTCCATAAATTAGGGTGTAATGTGATAGCTGAAAAGAATTTATTCTATGGTCAAAATACCAAGTGAAAGGGATGCTGTTCTAGTGCATGAACAAAAGGACTAGATGAGAGGATCTGTGCAGGCACAACTTACACAAGTTACCACAACTGGGCAAAAGAGCGTAAAGACTGGCGGCGGATTAATCTATTAAATTAAAGTATAGACTGGAAGTGTTGGGGGCAACTTATTCTTTGTTTTCAGAAGTTGTACTTGACTGAGAGGTAACTGCAATTGTTGGGGTACAATTGTCCAAAAATTTGATTACAGATATTTGCTGGCTGTCAGAGGCAGCTGTTTGTTTTAACCTGTGACAGTAAATAGAGCGATGAGGTTATTCAAAGCCTAATGATCACTTAGTATTTTTGAGGGAATTAGGGCATATCTAACAACCATAAATTAGTTTTAACATCAGATTACAAGTTTGGCTCATAAAAATAACTGCAAGGTACATGTAATATCTGCTCCATATTCAGATAACAAAATTAATCACATTAAAATGCTTATGTCAGGTGGGGTGTTTGTTCAGATTTAAACACCTATCAGTGGCAAGTTCACATTGGCATGAACTTACTTGGCTATTTTTTAATTTTATTATTAAAAGGTACTTTAGAACATGGAGCCTGTAGAAAGGAACATGGACTACAGGTCATACATAGAGAAAAAAGGAATATATGTTAGAAATTATGATTCTGAAGATGTTAAAGACAAAATTATCAGTAAGGGACATAAATGCTGTTATGAAGAAGATATGTCAACTCTATGCCTTACTCAAAAGGAGAATATGCAGACTCAGTAGAGAGGTGATAATTACTTTTTCTGTGGCTGGTGCTGGAATAATGCCCATGTTTTGATCTACCTTCATTGAAAAATTAAAATTGGTTACTAAAGGGAAAAAAACAGATGCAGTGTTCAGGACTAGGAACCTTATTCAAAGAATGCTAATTATAATTACACAGTTACCATAAGAATATACCAGGAAACAACTCAGAGAAATGCTACTAAGAGCTTCAAACTCCGGTGGGAAAGGAGACAGGATTTTCAATAGTTGAGCACAAGAGCACTGGAATAGAGCTCTGATAGGAGAAGGTTAATTCTCTACTGCCACTGTGGGCAAGGAGGGTCTCTCAGAAGCTATTCCATTTGCACAACACGGCATTTCCCCATAGTTTTTCTGCAACCTTAATTCTATTAAAGCTATTAATTCAATCTTAAAAATTATCACTTGTAAAAGGGATATGGCTACAAGACATGAGCACAGTGTGAGAGTAACACACCTTTTATTCATTATCTGTAGATTTGCGCGGGGTCTTCTGTTAAAACTTCACTCTACATTCATGGATATTTCAGTCTTACATTCTAGTTTACTTTCATGTTTAAAGGTACATAAAATATGCTTTTCTCTATAATATTTACCCTAAAGCATGACAAAGAGAGGAATTCAGCAGAGTTTGAGAAAAATCAAAATCAACTTTGAACCCTGAATTTGTAAGTACAACTGTCTATCAACAGCACTGGGAAGATAACTTGGGCAGACTGTTGCAGATCTGCAACCCTGAGAAGATGTAGTATGAAAAACTGATAAAAATGCTGAAGTTTTCTTTCTTTATATAATTTTTATTACCGTACAAATGCAACAAAACAACTTTGTTCTTGTAACATAGTTATACTTGTCAGAGGTGGCACAGAAAATCCCTCTATTGCCTTCTGTTTAAATTGCCATAAATCTGGAAGAACTGCAAAGCTCTTCACTCTGTAGTAATGTTCCTTTTCAAGACTGCTTTTTTAATTTCTCAATTCTAAATAAGCTACAGTGAGAAGGGTTGCTTTTTTCCTTTGTTATTGCTTTCTAGATGGCTGCTGAATCCTGAGCAGTTACTAAATACACATGAATCTAAAGATTCAGCAAGTGAGAACGAATGGCAAAATGAATTTCTGCAGAATTTGTGCTTTAATTGAAGATAGTGTTTCTATCTGTGTGTCACTAAAACCAGGGCTGATGCTGCAGCTGCTGAGCCATAAGAGGGTAGCTGCTGCAGATGAAGCTCCATCCTCATTCTGGTCAGCTGCAACATGAATGCCTGCACTGCCTCTCCTCTTCCCTCAGGTGAATTCCTTTGCCTTTTAAAAATTCCCACTGCTGTCTCTATTAGGTGGAAGAGACACTAATGATGTGCATGAGGAGTCAGAAAATGAAATGACAGGAGGAATGGAAAAAAGATTGTGCAGCACCCTTATCTACACTTCAAGTTGTGCACCTGCAGTTCCACATCTCATCAGGCAAAAACACTGTTTCTTCCACTGCAATATCAGCCACATTGCTATTAATGAATATTCATTAATTCTGCATTTTCACTAATAAGAAGAGTTAGAAACAAAATTAGGAATCTTGAGAAAATGCTACAGTTCTGGGTTATTAATCTGTGGGTTTTGTTTGGATTCTTCTGCATTTGGCATAAAAGCTTTAAAATCTTAAAGGACAAAGCACAGGAGTTGTGGTAGAAGTGAGGTATTGGCTTCATGAGCCTTCTTTCTTTTAGAGTGAATTCGAATGACAATTTTTTTTTTAAGGCACAGAAAAATGAACAAAAGCCTGAGTCATTCTGACTTTTCAATCGCAGTGGAAATATCACAAGATGGGACATTCCCAACTTGCCATTGTGCTTATTCATATTCCTGTTTATAATCATGAACGTGTCCGTTCTATATTTTTGAGATGAAAATGAAATTGGTAGCTTTTCTGACCATTGCTGGAGAGAGACAGTGCTGTCTAAGATCAAAGTCATGCCTGTAAAGAAATAGATGAAAACAGGGCTAAAGAGTAAGTGCCAGAGAACTATTAAAGATCTGCTGTAACATTAGAGTGTGGGTATTGCAGCAGGCCAGTTGCTTCATTGGACAGCTGTGTGAGACTTGTTTCCTTGCCATAGATAGAAAAATGAAGTCATGTTGTTCATTAAAACAGTTGATTGCCATGAGGATGATTGAAAGCACAAAGATGGTGAAGGGACTGGGCAAGTGACGTATGAGAGAAGACTAAGGGAGCTGTGATTTCTTAGCTTAGAGAAGACTCAGGCTGTTCTTATCAATGTGCATAAAGAACTGATGGTGGGAGTAAAGGTGGGATAGGATTGTTCTTAGAGGTGTCCAGTGACAGGACAAGAAGCAATAAACACAAATTGCAGTAAATGACACTTCAATTAAACATGAGAAAAACTGAGGGGTTTTGCAGCAAGGGTGATCAGATGTCAGGACGGGTTGCCCAGAGGGGTTGTGGAGTCTCCCTCACTGGAGATGTTCAGGAACCATCTGGATGCATTTATGTGCTATGTGCTCTGGGATAACCCTGCTTGAGCAGGGAGGCTCGACCAGGTGACCCACCTGGTCCCTTCCAATCTTACCCATTCTGTGATTCTGTGAAATGGTTCAAGAGGCCTGAACTGAATCCTGATGGATTAAGGGCACTGCCCTTCACATCCTGACAGCCGAGACATCACTTCTCACAACCTCCACTGCCCTCGACCGAGTCCCACTGTCGATGGCTACCCCTGTGCAAGCACACTAGCTCCTGCACCTTCAGTGGGGACACGCCATCCCTCTCCTTCCAAAACTGATGTTCCCCCTTGGAATGTGTGAGTTCCTGCCGAGGCAAGCGACACGCAAGGGTTACTCCCGACTGGTGCTCTACCTGGAGCTCGCTGCCTGCGGCCGCACCCACCTCCCGACACCGCGCCCTTCCCGCACCTGCGGCCGCCCGCGGGGTCGCTCCCGCCCGCGCTGCCCATTGGATCAGGAGCATCACGCGCCCCATCCATGCCGCGCGCACGGGCCGGGAAGCCGCGGCTGATTCATTGCTTGTGGCGGGGCGCGAGCCCGTAGCATCCCGCCCGGCTCCCTCTCCGCATCCCGCCCGGCTCCCTCTCCGCATCCCGCCCGGCTCCCTCTCCGCATCCCGCCCGGTTCCCCCGCAGCGCCGGCTTGTCTCGGGCTGGCGGGGCCAGGGAGCTCCCGGGGGGCTGCGCCTTGCGCACGGGACGAAGCGGCGTTTGGGGAGCCGGCAGGGCGGCCGTGCCCGGCGCGGTAAGCGCGGAGAGGGGACGTCGCTGCGGGGCAGCGGGTGAGCGAGCGGAGCGGGGAGGGGACGGCCCCGCCTTCCCTGCCCTGTCCCTTCCTGCCCCTCCGCGCCCCGCAGTAGGGCTCACGGTGGTGGGTGCTCCCGGCTGGGCGGCATGGGAAGCTCCGAGCGCCCGTACTTCAGCGTGCGGTTAACAGGTGTCTGAAGCATTTTGGAACAGAGACCGGTCGGCTCCCGCAAGCCTTAAGGTGTGGAGTGCTCCGCTATTTTTTATTTTATTTTAAATAATATTAATTAAAAAAAGAATGAGGTGGCACTGGTCGTTTGGGTGACATGGAAAATGCCAGCTGTAGAAACGCTTGTGTTTCCTTTCTATATTTGTAACGGAGCGATTCCTTCTGTATTCAAAAGCAAAACAGCTTTTGCTTTTGAATATTCGGTGTTTGCTCTGACTGCTGAGCATTTGAATGAACTTAAAAATTGAACGTAAAATGTTTGGGGGAGGGGGGAGAAAAAAAAAGCATGATAAGTTTACTGTATGTTTGTTGTGGGTTTTTTTCTTTTCTTTTTTTTTTTTTTTTTAGATGGCATCTCCTTCCGCTTGTACTTTCAGGCTGAAGGGATGACATCTCTCCTCCGTACCACACAGCCTTTGATTACTTCTTCTGTTCTCAATCTTGCCTTCTTCTCTTTCCTCATCTGCTTTCCCCTAGTCTTCTGTTGATTCTTATACTCCTTTCCCCTCCCTCCTTTTCCTTCCTTCTCCCTTAACCATCTCTTTTTTTTAACAGCTGTCATGTCAGTGACCTCTTACTCTGCTGAGCCCTCTCAGCTGACAGTGACTGCTCAGGGCAGTTCAGGTCCCTCTCCTGAGCTGCCTGCCATTCTTTTTGCTGGAGAGGATCACCTCAATGACGAGCTGGCAAAACTCTCTGAGCAGTCTCTATTCCCTGACATTTGGCTTGTTCACCTATCATATCAGCCTTGTTTGGCGCTTAAAAGTGGACAGTGACTGAAAGCGTAGACACGACACTAGTTTGGCACTTTTGCTGTGACAGGCATAGCTGGTAGAGGGTCGGGGCAGCAGTGGCAGTGCTGTGTCAAACTGCCATGGTAAGGCTGGTTAGGCTTCACTGAAGAGAGCATTGAGGTGGTTCTGTTTCCAGGTGTGTTTCCCAGCCCACTGCTCTGTCTTGGAGCTGCTCCCGTTTTGGTCTGTTCCTCTCATTTGAGCTTTCCAGAGGCTGTATTCACAGGGATGCAGATTTACGTAAGTGCTGTGAAAATAAATAGATAATTTTTTTTCTGCTTGGAGATAATCAGGCAATGGTCTCATATTTGGCTTGTTTTTCTTGTCCATTTGTGGTTTTCTATTCAGGTTCCTAATCAGAGAGTCAAGATAATTTTGACAACAGGACTAAATACCTGGAAAGATGCCAAGGGAACTGCAGATCTCCATTGGCTGAGGACAGTGTGGCTCCATTCTTCATGACAATAATGAGCTATTCTGTGTATCAATCACAACCAAATATGTATAAAATAAATCAAGCTATTGCAAAGAAATAATTTTTTTTAAAGGAAATAAAATCCAGAATATGAAGATCTGGACAAAGTCATTTACTGCATATTCTTTTGCTGATCATCCATGTACATATTATGGTGGAAGAGGTTTTGAGTCAAGCACAGATGATACTCCTGCAGCTTTTCAACAGTTTAAATCAAATTTCCAGTCTTTGAATCTATAATATCAGCTATTGCTGGTAAAATTTTATTGCAAATTTCATTACAAATAGATGAAGGCTTTATTCTGCATACTCACTACAATGGGCCACAGTTGTACTATTTTAGTGATGCTTCCCTGGCATCTAGTTACTTCTTTATAGCCTGGTGTAACACAGAAACATGGCAGGGATTTAGAATGGGAACATTCAGATGTGTGCCTGTGAGTTGTGTACTGCTGTCTGATTTACCTGGGAGGAAATCTGCATTTGAGGCACTACAATAAATTGTTGTCTTCTTAAGCAGTGCTGGAGGGAAGAATTAGATCTAAAGACAGGGAAAAAAACCCCAGTTCTTGTTCAGAAAAATCCCAAGCCAATTTGACTTTTAATGAACAGCTCCATTTCGGTGAGTGCTTGAAATTGTCAGGGAACCAATTAAGGCAAAATTTCTGCATTGTGTGGTAGGCTAACTACAAAAGTTCAGAAAATGCTTGTGGAAGTTTTCAACAAAAACTGCCTAATTTTATTTTATTAGTTCTTGAGAAAATGTAATACGTAATTCAAATTGAATTAGTTGGTTTTAAATTTAAAAGCTTAAGTGTTATTTTGCATCAGAGATATTACGGTTTACAGACTCTGTGTGGGTGAGAGCATCAGCTGAAGATTTTTCCACCAGAGCACTGTCAGACCCCAGCTGTGAGATACCCAAGTGTGGGAGTAGGTCTTTTGTTCCTGGGAACAAAACTATTTCTGCAGGCAGAACCACTGAGAAGCAAAGAGGTGCTATGGGAGGCATGCTGTGGCCTGTACTTCAGAGCAGATGAATGTTATATGAAGATTAGAGTTTAATTTTGTGATGGGACAGAGGAAATTGTACTCTCTTCCACTCTGCTTGTCAGCCTCAGCACTGTGGTTGCTTTTTCACTGACACGAAACTAAAACAGAGCTCTTAAATGGTGCTTGAACCCACTCTTCCATTTTATGGGCTGTGCAACCCTATGAACATCTGCTCTGCATTTAAACCTGGGCCCTGCATGTTGTGGTGGGGCTCCCTGTGGGGTTGATAAGAGAGGCCTGTGCAGCAGGCAGGAGCTGCTTCAGAGCACGGGGCATCTGCAGGCCCAGGTAATTGGCAGGAAGGGACCCCAGGGAATTCCAGCTGTTTATCAGTGCTGAGTTTCCCAGGAACAATCACACGAGTAGTTCCTTCTTTCAGCCTTGCCCCTGTTAAAAATGGTCAGCTTAGTTGTGGTTATTTGAAATAATACTAAGTGCCTCCCGTTCTTGGATTCAGTTGTTTTTCTGGCTACATGCAACGCTATGCTTCCAAGTTTCTTCATGACTTGTAGTCTAGGCACTTTGAGTAAATTTAGTCTAGTAAGCCTACCCATTGACATAAATTCTCAGTGACACTTTTTGACTTTCAAAGTTAATTTCAACTTTTAGTTATTAAAAATATGATAATATTTGTTCTGTCCCTACTATGGAGGCTGCTTTTCTTTATAGGTTCTTCCATGATAAAACAAGTAGAAGTTATTTTGAAAGAAATTCATAGGTACTCATATTTTGATGGAGCCATTCCAGTTGACCTGCAGTGTGCCAATCAGTGAGAGTGTGGTGGAGAGATGCTTTTCTTTCTCTCTGCTCAGAATAAAGCTTCATGTTGACAGACTTCAGGGTTAGCAACGAATTCAGAAGATCACCATCTAAGCACTAAGGTTTCTGTGAGAATAAAGCTAATAGAAAGAGACATTTTAAAAAAATTAAACAAACAAACAAACAAAAAACCCCAACCAACCAACCAAACAAAAAAAGTTGGCTAAGCCAGGAAAATGAAGGAAAATAATACAGCCCAAATGCAGAAACCTTTGGGGCAGGCCAATTGCAAACTTGCATTACAGTTCACTATTACCTCATCAATGGATATGTCAGGACTCTTTTGTTTCACGGTTTTCTGTAACAAATCAGCCTGGGACTTCTCTGTTATTACTGAAAGGTGAAAAATTTGTAGTGAGGAAGGTTAAAATAGGCAATATTATAAACAGCTGAGGGAAAGGCAGGCTTTCTTTTGGAAAGTTTTGAATATACTTATATATAACATTGATGTCAACATTTGTAACAGTATAGGACTGAAAAAGCCTCAGTATTTTAGTGGTTACTCATAGGGCTTCTTCTACTCTGGTTGATCTTGAGGAAGCTCTGGTTGATCTATGGAAGATTGCAGCTGCCATACCTGCACATCTATGAGAAGGTTGATTTTTAGTGAGGAAAGGAAAATGGGCTTACTGATTGTGTAATCCTGCCCTAGATGCAGGAAATAAATGGAATTATGGTTAATCTTTTTTACTTTTAGATAATACTGTCCCTTAAGACTGTGTAGGGCTGTAACTTTTCAAGGTTTTCATGCTGAAGTTAAGCTAAGCTTCAGTGTGCCTTGGGAGTAGCTCTATACTAACTGTTCCATGTCCCTTTACTGTTAGTGCAAGGCTGAAACTTTTTAAGAGCTAAAGGAATACAGAGCTTCTGTGATGCTATGTTAGGTATATAATTCCTTGTCCTCTCAGAAAGGCTTATGAGTGAGCTTACACAGTATTTGCTTTGTTTGTTTTTAGGTCTATACAGTTGCCTGTGAACTCATATTATCATATTATTTCGTATTAGTTTCTGCCTTAACTTCCATGTGGCCCCTACCAAGCTGAACTGCTAAGTGGGCATTAGTGTTTGCATATATTGTTATTGACTTTAGGAAAATAGTTGGCAAACTGTTTTGGTCTTTATTAAATTTTACTTTAAAGTCATAATGTTATCACTTTTAAACTAAGTACAAACAGTAGCTATACAATTAGCATGCAAATTGTGTATAATGGTATATTAAGTGTTAGTACCAGGATATTATGCATTAGTATGTGGAAAGTAAGATATTTTAATAAGAATTTGTGTGTGGTGTATAAACAGTTTATTGTTTACGTTGCACAGTTATAAGGATAATAAAACGTATGTTATATGATATGTAATATGGTAGTATGAAGAGCAGATGTCTGTAGCTCTGTTACCTTTCTCATCCTTAGTTCCCAGGTTAAGCAGTGACCAAAACAGCTTTTATTCTTTCCATTGTTACAAAGTCCTTTTGTGATGAATCCAACATTATTCTTGTTATTTTAGTGCAACAGCTCGTGCAGATAATGCTGTTTGTGAACATCAGTCATAAACATAACCACTGTCACCATTGCACTTCCTTTTCTCTCCAAGAAAAGACCTAGGTATCATGCACTCAGAGTTGGCATGTATGTTTGATTTTTAATTGTACTGTCAGTTTCCAGATTATTTTTTTTTTTGGCTAAATTTCACTTCTTTTTTATAACTTGCTTTTTCTCTCTTTATTGCAGATAGGATTGGGCATTCCCCTGAAAAGACCACAAGTTTGATCTCAAATCATGCCCATCTAGGAACTTGAGAATTATCAAGAACCAAGGATCATTAGGGTAAGAATTTGCTACAGACTACCTCCTTGTCCGCGGTTGGGAGTGGCACAGCTTGTTCAAAGCCATGTAATAGAGTTGTAGAAAGATGGAGTCTGTATTACTTTTCAGCTGATGCAGTGCAGCAGAGTAAATAAGTTCGTGCTTGCTCTTTTATGTTCTTTTTCTCTGACTTCACATCTCAGTCTTTGGGATGGAGTAAAAAGGAATGTGGGGATGTGGCTGGCCCCCTTTCCTCCTGCAGAATATTGTTGTTGGTCTGGGGACTTAGGGGTTATGGGAACAGCCTAGAGTTGTTAACTTCTCATAGCCCATAACTTCTGGGTTAATTGTACTGCCCAGATGATGGACCTGATGCATCAGGGTGTAGTGCTAAGATTTCTCAGGCTGGGGCTTCTCAGACTTTGAAATGTCGCTACTTTTTTTCCCCATGTCTAGCTCTTGGGATCTTCAGAATTTGCAAGGGGGCAACTCCTGTGAAGACTATGAAGTGCTTAGATGCCATGGCAGTAAGCAGAATAGAAGTATGTAGAAAATAAATGTAGTTTTTGATTGAAAATTTTGGATTGAAAAGTTACTTGTGTTTACCATACTGGAAATTTCTCTTGATCCAAAAATGAACAGTGCCTGACCAGTCCACATGGTTTTATTTTGTGCGTACAGGTCAGCTTCAGAGATAGTTTTTGCTGGTTACATACAAGGCCCATTTCAGATATACTCAAAAACAGATATGCCTTTGTGGCCCCAGTGATGGTGCAAGCCATGAAGTTGTGTTGCAGATGTGGAGTGTGTTCGGTTTTGCTTTTACAGTGACTCATTTTGAAAGGTAAGTGGCTAAGACCCTCATGCAATGCATGGATGATGTCCAGGTTGAAGCAAATAGTCAAAAGACACAGTGTTTGATGCCCTGCTGCTGCAGTTCAAAGTTGTGGATGTTGTGCAAATGTAGCCCAACAGTCAGACTAGCTCAGGGCCACTGGCAGCTCTCAGGCAAGCTTGTAGCCTTACAAACTTTCCCACAGGTTACAAAAAGTTTTCATGAAGGTATAATTTAATTCCAGGAGTGGCAGTTGGGTCTCCATGGGGAGTGTCTGGGTACCTGTTGACATCCTTTATCTGCAGAGAGCAATGCAATGCTCCAGAAACAGGCCATGAGCACTTGCCCTTTTTAGTTTCCAGGATACTGATCTGCATGAATGTTTTGGTTTGCAGTACTGAACACAGCCCTGCTTTGGGGTTTCTTGAGTAGTCAAAGTGAAGCTTTGTGTTGCTTACTTAGTTGCTCCTGAAAGAAGTGAGCTGGAGTGAGGAAAGACAGTCTACATCCATACACATCAAAATCAACAGAGGGACTTTCATGTTTACCTTGAATAACTCTTGTGCCCCTCAGAAAAACCCTCAGCAAAGTCAGTTGGAGAAGCCCTCTGTCATGCTTCAGACTGTGGGATGAATCACTGCTCTCCATGCCTGACAGAAAGTGTGTTTGAGTGCATCTTCTGGAAGAATTCTTTCCCTGAATTCCTTGCCTGAAGTCCCTCTGTGACATGCTGCAGCCTGGCCAATGCACCTGACAAGTGGCTAGCATGCCAGCTCACTCTGCTTTCTCTTTCCCAGGAGATGCAAGGTCTAAGTGTTCACTGCTTTCACTGTGATGCTCCTTGTACCACCATGCTAGACTGGCTTTATGAGGAATATATGAATGATAGACTTGTCTGGAAGGCTCTAAAAGAGAAAAGCAGCCTTTAAACAGGACTGTGCTAATAAAATCTGTCAAGACATGTCATCAACAAAACATCAAGGAGAAGAGGAAGAAAAATGGTGGGAACCCTGTGTAGCACCATGTAGTCTCTTGGAGTACAGTCACAAAATGATATACAAACTCTTGTAAGAAACAACTGAGAGAGCTGACATGGGAACAAACTACGACAGGAATCCCATGAACTGGGTTGTCCCTTCTAGCCATCTTTTTTTCTTTCTCCTCTGTGCTTTGGGCTACTTATTCTTGCTGGAGGCTTTCTGGGTGGCTAGGAGGGGGGTGAGCCTAAAGTGGTGAATCTTCTTGTCCTGACTCAGCAATAGGGTTGGTCACTTCTCTCCCTAACCCCCCAGACCTTTCCTGCTGTCAGGTTGCTCATTGTGAAAACTAAGCTGGTTTGGGTTGAAAAATAGATCCATTTATTTTTTTAAATGATTTATCACTTATCAAGTTTTGATATGTGTTTAAGGGTCTGAACATTGCAACTAGGTATGAAGTTTTACTTTTTCAGGCATAATATTTACAATTGCTTTGAGGCATTACTGCCAGCATTTGCTCATGGTAAAATAGTTGCAGAAAGAATAATTTTTTAAAATTTGAAATGCTGTTCATATTCCCTGGGTGACTGGGTTTCTCATTTTGTGCCTCATTTTTGTTCTTTATGTGTGGTTCTCCTAGTACTTGAAGCTTTAGTCAATCCTGCTGGGTTTTAATTGAATGCAAAATTACCCAAAGCTCAACTCGCTTTTACAAATAACATTTTGTAATATGTTTCAAGTTGGATGTCCTGACTCCAGCTGCTGCAGCAGATGTTTTGTGCAGAGATGTGCTCTTTTTTGGTGTACATAAAACAGTCTCATATTCTGAAAAAATTACTCTGCAAAATGCAAGTCCCTAGTACAGAGTGGTGGTAATGACAGAAATATCTATCAAGATAATTTAAGGATGCTTAGGTTTGTATTGCGGGTTTTTTTAATTTCTGGGGGAAATCACTCATTTTTTTTCCCTTCTTTAGTGACATATTAAGCCCATTTATCAGTATAGAGAAATTTAGGTTGGAAGGGACCTTGGTGTTGTTTGGTCCAACCTCCTACACAAAGCATTTTCGACTAGATAGGTAAATTTTAACTTGTATTTAATTTGAATTTCCTGTTTCCCAATTTTTTGTCTATTGCCTCTTCTTACTCTGCACTTCTGACAAGAGCCTGGCACCATCATCTCTGCACCCTCCAACTCTAGCTGTAGAGAGCACCAAAGCCTCCCTGGATTCATCTCTTCTCCAGGCTGAACAAACCCTTAAGCTCTCAAGCATTCTGTGCTTCAGCTCCCTAACCATCCTGATGGCCTGTCATTGGACTTGTCCCAGATTATCTATGTCTTTCTATAATTAGCGATACCAACTGGTATATGGTTGGTGTAGGGTCTTCTCAGCGGTGAGTAAACACTTCTCCTGACCTGCTGGTACACTCCTGTTAATTCAGCCCAGTACCTACTCTGTGGTCTTTGCCACAAGGCACACAGCTGACTCATGTTCACCTTGTTGTTCATTGCAGGTCCTTCTCTGCAGAGCTGCTCCCCATCGGTCAACCTCCAGCCTGTACTGCTGTGTGGGGTTATTCCCTCCTGAATGCAGGACTTTGCATTTGCACTGATGATCCTCATGAGGTTCCTGTTGCTCCCTTTCTCCAGCTTGTCCTGGTCTCTCCAAGCAGCAGTCTACCCTCCAGCCTCTTACTGTCCCCCACACAATCTGTGGACTTGGTACATGCACAATCCATTTCAGCACAGTATCAGTCCCTGAGGGGTACCACTGACAGCCAGCTGCCAACTGGGCCTTGTATGGACAATACAACCCTTTAAGCCTGGTAGTCTGGCCAGTTCTGCACCCAGATTTTTGTGGCAGCATTCATCCTAAGAGGCAGAGGTTGGTGGTGTTCGTTATGTATTATTTTTAAGCTGTAAAATCTATATTTAATCAGAGGAACCTATTTTGGTATTTTGTACACTTACAGGCATCTCTGTGCAGGTGAAAATAAGTTTTCTTCTTTCCATTTGAAGAGAAGATCTGTGTTAACTGTTGGTTAGCCAGCCAAGACGGGTGAAGGAATGGGAGGGGATGTGATAGCCTTGTCTGGATGAGACAGTGGCTGTTCTTGGGAATAAGGAAGTGATCCAATAGATAAGAAAATATTCTTTATTCTATATAAATATAGAATATTCTATATTCTATATAAAACCAAAAGACGTGCTAGAAGTATGTAGTCTCTATTAACACAGTTCATATCCACAGATACATATTTATTGAGAGGCAAGATGTCTGCCCTGAGGCTGATTTCTAACAGAACCTCCCAGCAGGCCTCATCTAACTCTGATTACACCTGGGACTACGAGTACTATGAGTATGGACCAGTGTCATTTGAAGGCCTGAAGGCTCATAAATGTAAGTTCAGTAGAGACATTGTATTGCAGTTGAGCTTCCTGTCTTGATGTTCCTACTCTTCATTTCTGACTGATTATTGTACAGAAATATCTTTCTCCTAGTCCTTGAGATTTTCTGCAATTAGAAGTATTACTTTATTTAATAGATTATTATAATTGCTTATTATTCTGTGTCCTTTTGTTGATTGTTTTTCTTGTGCATGAAAGAACCAAGGCTGTGGTAGAAATTTGTCAATATTAACACTGTCAGAAAAGTTTACAACAGCAGATACAGCCACTGCTGCTTCTGGTGACTACTCGGTATGATCTGTGTTGCTTTGCTCTTGCTCCTTTTAATGGTAGAAAGGCAGTCGTGGAAAGCCTTATTGCTTTTGTTTTTCTTCATAGAAAATTAAACAAAAGAAGAATTTTCTCCTTCTGAGCAAACTTTTATCATTAGGACTTTCCTCATGCAAAGAGTATGCTGAATTCAATGGTTTAATAATACTGTTTTACAGTAGAAGTAATAAGTGGACAATAGGGACCAGAGAGATGAAAAATGTGGGTTGGAATTAGGAGAAAATTTAGCTAGGACAAGCTAGTAGAGCTAGACCAACATCTATCTAAAATCTAGACAATGGCTTTGGATTTTATGATTTTTTTTTTTTTTTAGAGGAGATGGTTGTGGGGGGAAAAACAAAAAAGGAGGGGGGAAAAAAAGTAACAGAGACCAACTCAGAATTACCTGATGGTTTGCAAGCACTTTGCCAAAGAGAATCAAACAGTCTTGTTTCTTTGTTTCCAGACTCAGAATTACCTGATGGTTTGCAAGCACTTTGTCAAAGAGAATAAAAAAGTATTGTTTCTTTGTTTCTGATCTGGATACACTGTGAGAGGGTTTGAGCATCAGTCTTCAAAGTACTGTGGAAAGGCCAGAGTGGGATACATACTTTCTGTCTTATTTGTCACAGTGAGCCATTCAGGGCAGGAAAAAGTAGTGTCTGCAGTGGCAAACAGCAGTCCAGAAAGGCTGATCTCCCTTGCCTACCTAGGCACAGTCATGAGGTTTTGGGGAGGCTCTGCAAGAGACAGTAAAAACTTGTTGAAGAAAAAAAAAAAAAAAAGTCTGCTGGTTAGTGCCTGTATTTTTACGAATGAGAACTACCTGAAAAATGTAGGTTAGCTTTTGTCATGTTTCTAAATTATCTTCCATACTTCCACTTAATCAGAGGCCAAACCTGATTGCAAATATTACCAATTGCAAAGATTAACTGCAGTGTTACGTACATACCTTCTTTTTAGCTCAGCATGTCAAAAATATAAATGATAGTTGTCTCTGGATTGTGGAAGGCATAGCTGCAAATCAGATCTTGGATTGTCATTGAAGTGATTGCCATGCTAAGTGCTGCAATGCTGAGTTTCCCTGTCTGGCTGTGCCACTCATAGAGCAGGAACATTCTGGACAGCTCTTACTAGAGAACAGGACAGAAGTAACAACTGCTTTTCAGGTGGAGCTTGATGAAAGATGTCATTAGTAGTACTGAACTGGTGACCTAGGAAATCCCTTCTGGTTGTTTTTTTTTTTGGTGGTTTTGTTTTATTTCTGTTTTTTAGTTTTGTTTGTTTTTTTGTTTTAACTAATAGATTGGCGTTGGCTCTGTTTCCTTCAGTGTTACTGCATGCATTCCTCTGAGGGCAGAGTTTAATCTAGTAAAGGAACAGTCTATGTCTGTGTTGTGTATGTTATGATATTTCTTGACATGGTATGTTCTTGGAATGTGTCTTATTCTGGCTATTACCTGCTGGGTTGAGACTGTTGTGAAATGTGGATGTGATGTGATCAGACATGAAATTCTCTGAAATCTTAAACTGAGGAGGAAGGAAAGGAGGAGATTACATGGGGTTGTATTAGGAGGGACACCTTGGATATTTACAAAGAAGAGGTGTTAACGAATGCCTGTAATTTTTATGTTGGAGAGCTCAATGGGGAATGGACTCCAGTCTAGGTGAGTCAGGCTGGCAGTAACACTTGACCAGCTGTAAAACATCATTGGCTCTTCTTAAAGATAGATGTGTATGAGTTTTCCTTATTATTACTTATTTATTTGATACACACAGTATTCCACCCAAAATGAGAGGGCACTGTTTTCAACCACAACATAAGAGAAATTCTACAAGAGAAAATTGGAGGACACTTTTGGATTAATGTTGATTTAATTAACCATAGGCAAGGGGAGGTTGCTAATATCTGATGTATATATAAAGGAACTCAGAAGACTGTTTCTGAAAGCAGAGAAAAATTTATTCAAAGTGACCTGTGAAGAAAAGGATTGACAAAACAATCTAATATGCAAAAATACATTTCTTAAAAAAAGTAGAGGTGGGGAGAAGATAAGGTATTCAAATGCCACGGTGACTTTTCAAATATATGCTGGAAAGAAAAAAAAAACAAACAACAAACAAACCAAAAAGGATGTTCAGTCTGAGGAGGATTGAAAGCAGGAGTTCCAAATCAGAAAATCTGCAGAAGTAGGGCTCAGGTGTTGTGTAAATTAAAGCTTTAGAAAATAAATAGATAAGGATAGCCAGGAGATACTTGTGACTGGCAGAGAAAAGAACAAAATCCTTTTTTGTGCCTTTGAAACACAGAAAACCTCAGAAACATTGGAGAGGTAAGATAGGTAGGAATGATCAGGGCAGTCAAATCTTCTGTCAGGATATTATAAGTCTGTTATAAAGAAAAGGAAGGCTGAAACTGCAACTTGATAAAGTCATGGTATAACTTTACAACCTGTCTGTAACTTAGGGCAGTATTATAAATGTAAGTGCCTCATGCCATATTTTTGAACAGAAGTTGTGTTATGTACTGTTTATTTTGAGTGTTTAGAAGTTAGTAGGTTTGGATAATTTGCACTTGTGTGAGACCTAAACGAAATACTGAAGAGAACTCATGCCCCCTGCTTGTAATTTAAACAAATCCAAATAACGTAACAGATACAGCAGAGGGTTAGAAGTGTGTCAGGAGACACAATTAAGCAAGGCAGATGTAAGTTTATGCTCAGTAAACTTAGGAATTCCTTTGGTGGGGAGAAACACCGAACAAACCACAAGACACAATTGTTATTCATCACATAATGCTGGTGAGTGTGAGTTTTGTGGGGAGCAGTAGTTTATCAGAATTTTTTTTTTTAACCCCCCCCCCTTAGTTAATGGATTAAGTTTTGCAGCTTGATCAATATAATCTATTATGCATTAAACAACTAATTGGTTGTTACTAGTAGCTGTAAACGGTTAAGTGGTAATTTTTTTAATGGGAGTATTTCTTTTTAGGTGAAAGGTTCAGGTATTACAAAGTCCAGTAGGATGGTAGATAATAATGAGCTATTTTCTATTAGTAAGGTTCAACATAAGGTACATCTTGAACCACTTCATACAGGCTATACTTACAGAATGGTTCTGAAAGGAATGTAGGGCACACAATAGATGACATTATCATAAATAAACTCATTCCAGTGTACTTTAAGCAAAAAGGTGTATGTCTCAGTTTAACGAGACTGAAATGTTTTGCTAAGGAGGATGAGTTATGAGGAAGACCAAGCTCCTCCCTCTAATCAATTGTAAATCCGAAGTTAAGAGGCTCCAACTGAGGAAAGTATGGAGAAAGAAAAAAAACCAGCCCTTTATTAAAGCATATGTGTGTATTGGCAGAACAACAAAAGAACACAAAACTAACTAAACAATAATCTTGTACCCAAAAAATCCCCTTCAAGAAGGAAGCGGTTCAGTACTTTCCGCCTTTTGGCGCAATTCCAACCGCGGTCAGCGGGGGCGCTGTTGGATCTCTGGAGGAGCAGGGCCTGCAGTTGCTCGGCGTTGTCCGGCAGGGGGCGCTGTTGGGCTCTGCCGGTTTGCGAGTGGGACCCGGGGGCGGGAGAGGCCAAAAATGGAGATGTCCTCCCCCACACCGAGAAGGGGAAGGGGAAAAGGGGGTTCTTGCCATGAGACTCACGGTGTCTGCAACTGGCTGCGACCGGGGTTTGCCACCCTTCGTCGACGGGCACAAGCCGTTGCCAAAGAGAGGAGCAGAGGAGGGAAAGAGGGACCTCCTCCCCAAAAGGTTCTTCTGCAGGTGGGTCAAGCCTCTCCGATGAAATCTGAGCAGATCTGGGCTGGGGACAGAACAGGGCACAGGAAAATGGAGGCAAACTGGAGCCAGAAAACAGCTAGATGACCAGGCCGAAAACAAAGTGAACCTCGGACCCCTCCAACACACACCCTCCCTACCGTAAGGGCAAATGTTAGGATTTTCCGAGGAGAGGAAAAAAAAACCCTCGTCACTCCTCCTGAAGTCTTCGGAGTGGATCTGCTGATTAATTCCTTTGCGTGTGTCAATTACCCGAGGCAAACACCTTCTCCTTCCTTCACTCAACATCTTTTACAGCGATGCAGGGGAAAGAAAGAAATTCCCCCTTGGTGTTTTTTTAAAACAAGTAAACCTATGAGAGGGTATTATAAACCCCTCTCCTCCATCATGGAGACCTGTACTTGCACCGCTCTCTAGTTATTTTACACAGGGTATTGAGAGGGGAAGATGTGGCATAGGAGAGATGGAATAAACATTGCAGTGGGAGACTTGAAACTTAACTTCCTTACCTTACTAGAGAAAGGAATTAAGGAGCTGATGGGGGGAGGGAGGCTTGTGTTGGTTTAAGGGTTAGCTTAGGCTTGTTTAAGAGTTAGCTTGTGCTTGTTTAAGGTTTGTGTTGTTTACCTCGTGTTTGGTTAAGACTTATGTTGTTTAGCTTGTGTTTATTTACTTAGAGTTTATGCTTATTTCTTATTTTATACTTCAGTAGCATAAAATTCACTGTATAACATGAGCTCACAAAGCACAGACTTGACCTTGAAGATGCCATGCCAGGAGGCCTCAGAGCCTCTTGGGCCAATTCAGACAGCCAGGATACCCAGGAAAACGAAGATAAATCAGAACACAAGTCAAAACCACAAGATAAGTCCAATTAGGCCAGCCACAGCTGCCAACAGGTCTGGTTTAAAGCAGATTTGAGCAAAAGGTAAAAAGTTCATACAATGAAGACTACTGACTTCATCCCCAAAGACCCTGAGAGACCCAGGCCCCGAATTACGGGGAGGAAGAGCGCATGTGCAAGATGGGGCGGGGAAAATGGAAATCAGTTCTTGGAACTCATTATAATAACTCTGCCCTTTCTAAGAAAATAATGTTTATGCATGAAGAAACAGTAAATATGTATGACTTACTTACATACAAACCTGTTGTTAACTCAGCCAGGTGCGCATGTCTTTGGTGGAAATATCCCCCACGCGCCCAGGCCCGGAATAAACGTACCTCTCTATAACCTTGCTGGATATAGAGTCTTTTTCCGCAAATCAGAGTGACTTGATTTTTCCAGGAAGAAAATCTCAGGTTGCAGCAGGCATTTTGACTTTGCAGGGAAAGAACAAATGATTTGAGTTGATTTCCAATTTCCACATCTGCCTTTTAGCATGGAAGATATTTCACTGTGGGAGTGTGATTAACAGCTGGGGTCAAGCACCAGGCAGGATAGCTGATTGCTTGGGTTTTTGTTCTCTTTAGTTAGTCCTGTAGGAAATTCAACAGTTCTGTGCTGTGCCTGCTGCGCTGGGTCAGACAGATCATCATGTAGCTTTACAGCCCATGAGGATCTCTGAGGTTTGGTAGTGGCTATGTAAGGAGGGGTTTAGGGTAGAAAGGATTCCTATCCTAACCAAGACGTCCTTCTTGCATGTTTGTGTATTAATTGTTTTGAACTTCTATGGTGGAAGTTTTGAAAACTTGCATAAACAAAAAATAACTAACTGAAATGATGTTTGAAAAAGTACCCGAATCAGGTCATAATTTTTGTTGGCATTTTTCTGCATCTTTGGTCCTTGATTATCAGTTGTTTGTTGTCTGGAGATATGTTTGTCCCACTTGGACCCCTCTAAATCAAGCTCCTGGAAACTTTGAACTTCCCTCAGGAGCAATTGTGGATCAACTTTTGTTATAGTTTTATACTTTTTTATCTTTCCTAGTGAAATTTCCCATAGCAATAGTCTCTTGCTAGTAAGCTTAGACTTCATTGTTTGTCTAGCTCAGGCCTAAACGCTAAATAACCTCATCACACCAGCTAAATTGCGTAAAGGAAATTCCTGCAGCCACAGCTGGGGGGGTTAGAGGGGAACATTAGGCAGTGAGACTTTTAGACTGGAGGTGGGGAGAGGGATACCAGAGTTTTTGTTTGTTTGTTTTCTCTGCGGACTGCCAGCACTGCCTGGGCACCCTTCAGAGCTGCTGAGGACCAGAGGAACTCCTGTTCATCCCCTGGTGACAGAGTCCCTGTGATGCTTGTGGTAGAGGGGGTCTCACACCACCTCTGCTGTCACAGGGGCTGCCACTGCCTTGTGGGGTTTTTTTGGGTCTCCCTGCTCTCCATTGGATGGACTGGCACCTCCATCCCTTGCCAGCTGCCAACCCCATAGCCGAGGGGTGGGCGCCTGGGCCTGGCATGGAGTTCTTAGACCGAGCGTTTTTTTGGAGATGGCCTGCCTGCAGCCAGCACCATTTGTGGAAGAGCTTCCAACCACCTCCACTCTGGGATACAGTGAGATAGTTCAGCAGAGGCGGGCAGTGCACTTTTGTCTTTCTCAGACCAGCTGCTGCCGTTCAGATCTGCCATTTGCCACGCGGGGTTTGTCTGGAGGTCGGCACCACTCCCCTGGCCCTCCCTTCGCCTATCCCGCCCTCCTTAGCAAACACTTTTGTCTTGGTAAACTGAGACAACTTTGAAGTCACCAGTGGACATGTATTTGTTTTAAGTAGGACTGGCAAATTTTTCTATGGTCCGTTTACTACAAAGGAGAACAGTAGGTACATTTTATGCACACAGGCAAAAAGCCATGCTCTTCCCAATGACTTCTGTATTTGACTGTTGCATCGGCATTTTCGTTTCGATTAACTGGTGGTTTGACTTTTTTGTCCAAACCCGTTTGGCTCCTCTGACATTGTATTGCAGTTTTCTGTACTCAGGTTGGAAACTCAAAAATTATCCAAAAATATCTTTTATATGTTGATCATTAGTATTTGTTGAAGTAGCAAATAGTTTTATCTGTGGTTCTGTTTACTTCAAAACCCTCTGCCTTGCCACTAAAAGAAAGCTAGTCTTCCTAAACATACGGTGTCAAAGAAATCCATTAAAGCTCAGAAACCTAATGGCCTGGGGCGGAAATAATTTAAAATAGCAGGAGTTCAGTTCTACAAAGACGAAGGATTTTGCTGAAAATCAGATAAACGTCCCTTCTGAGTTCTAGCACTGAAGTTGTTTCCAAAGCACAGTGTTTGGAAATCGGACAGGCATCACAAAGGTAGCTGCTTGTATTTTACTGACCAAGGGAATTAAGTGTCTTCTCTCTTTTATCTTCTTTCTAGTTTGTCTAGATATCCATAGAATTCAGGCTAGAAATGAGAATTTCAATGGCAACTTTCTGTTTAAACCTAGATAATGATAAATTTGATCATTCTTCCTCTTTGCTGCCCAGGAATAAGCTGCACATTGTTTTGGATTTGCGGTCATGGTGCATGTGAGAGGCAACTTTCTGCAAATGCAGGTAAAATACTCATCATCTTGTTTTCTCTTTTTTTCACCAGATTCCATTGTGATTGGATTTTGGGTTGGTCTTGCAGTTTTTGTCATCTTCATGTTTTTTGTCCTGACCCTGCTGACGAAGACAGGAGCACCTCATCAAGAGTGAGTTTGAGAACGGGAATAAGAAATCCAGTCTCCTAAGTGACACATCTGGTCTCTTGCAGCCCCCAAACAAGCAGTGACAGTGCTGACATTGTACTGGCTCAGCATCATCTTGTTCTAGTCCGTTCTTATGGCACAGTGCAGTCTATCTTCATTTCAAACAATCTTAGCATATTCATGCTAAAAGGAAATTGGTGGGTAGGCTGCCAAACAGGTACAGGTGGCTTTAGATTACTGTTCTGCACATAAATGGGATTGCTCTAGGTGAACTCAAGTTATCTCAGAGTGGAAGTGTGAATATTGATGGAGTATATACACATAAAATGCAGTGCAGGTGTTAAATGAAAGAAGCTGAAGTCTGGCAGGTTTCCACATGTTTGTGTGTTCAAATCCAAAAGGTAGATATCAGTAGTCTGTACAAAATCTTCCTTAATCCCTTGGTCTCAGAGTGACTTATTTTCTGCTGAGAAATTCCAGTAGATGCTGAAGTACAGATCAGCTCCATGTTTGTTTAAAGCCAGGGTGCCTTGAAAGACCTTTGTTTCTTATTCTTTCTGGCTGATAATTACGTGCAGACTGTGCCTTGCCTCAATGATTTATCTGCATTTGCACAGCACCCAGGCTGCCTCGTTCCTTCCTCTGAGAAAGTTTGAAGCCACATCTCCTCTCAGACTTGTGTGCCATAAAGTAAAAATAAAAAGCCTCTCTAGAACATGAAACACTTGCAGACAGGTAGCAATGATGAGAAGCTGATTGTGAAAGGCAATTGTTAGTCCTTATTCCTTCCTAAAGCAGCATATCTCTGCCTACTGGAGGCCCTTTGCTATTTAATCATATGCAGACTGGCTCTGAAACTTCACATAATAGCACATCTCTAAAGACAGGGCCACATTAGAGAGGGCATATGTATATTGTGAACCTCTTCTGTGCTCCTGAAGTTTTGTTTCTGTGAGAAAAAAATAGAGCAGAAGAATTCAGCTTACTGGATCTGACCAGCTGGTATTTTTGTTTCCCTTACAAACTGTTATAAAGCAGACAAACCTTGCTCCCAAACAAATTCCAAGTCGTTGTAAGTGTTGGTGTTCCACCCCTTTCCCCCGAAGACCTTGTTAATTAGCTGAGCATCTGAGTCTGTATCCCACGTGAAAAATTTGAGAGGGGAAGAAGTAATGAAGTCAAATACACAACACAGAGAATTTAATATGGATATTTGTCAAAAGTTTTTCCATTTGTAAAGTTGTAAGTTGCAGAAGCTTGCAACTTGGTGTCTCCCACTGTTTTTCTGTGTTTTTCTTGGAACAGGTTGTCTAGAGAGTTTGTGAAACCTCCATCTCTGGTCAACTTCCACATCCAGATAAACTGATCTGAATTCAGGGTTGGCCTTGCTTTCATCATCAGGTTAGAGACCTCCAGAAGTCCCTTCCTTTCTAAACCTTAATATAATTTTTCTTCAGTTTCTGAAGCAAGCCCAATTATTCTTTCTGTATTTGTCTTAAACCTCTTTGCAGCTTTGGGATCTGTGTGCTTGAGTGCTCACCCACTTACTAGGTATGCGAAGTTGGCACCCTTAACTAATCTGAGCACTATTTTTTTTGATTTTTGATAATGAAATATGTGTGATATTGAACACGGATCATCCAGGAATACACTAAGTGCAGGGAATAGTGTCCTCTTATTTCTGTTACACATATTTAAAGGCTGGAGAACACCTACCTGTAAAACCAATGCAGACTGTGATTTTAGCTCACCTGCATCTTCTATTTTTACACCTGACTGGATTCTTCATGACTTGGTGTTTCATTAGCAGGCTGTCTTGCAGCCCTCCTTTAGATAGATGTTAATGGGATTCCTAGGTCTTGGGAGAAAGCCAGCTTGATTGATGGATGTGTCTCTGACTTCAACAAGGCTATTTGGCTGTTCTTCAAAGTACCATAATGTGAGAGATAAGTGTAACTGGGCTCAGATGGATGCATCCGAGGTAAAATACTCTGATTTTTCTAGTAATATGCTTTTCTTGGCTTAATATAAAGGGGCATGATAGGATGTACTTTCCAGAATTATAGAAGATGTTCAGAATTGGATACATTCTCAGACCAGAAGGGTCAGGATTTTGATGGGGAGAGGCAGAAATCTAATCAGTTATGGAAATTTTGTCTGTCACATTTCTCTTTTGTTTGCCTACATATTAGTATGTGTAGAAGATTAGCTTGTGCAACCAAAAAAATTTTGTTGAAAATCTTACTGAATTTCTGTCTGAAAAATGCTTTCATTCATCACCCAGGAGAGGATATATTCGTTTCAGCATTTGAAAATGTACTTGGTAACACATTTGTGCAATAAATGCAGGAGTTTGTGTACCCTATCTGTAAAAAACATTGACTGGTGTAATCTCAAAGCTTCGTGCAGCTGTTTAGGCAAGTTGTACCACTACTTGCAGTAAAAAAATGACAGAGAATTTTTTTTTTTCCAAGAAATCAGTTGGTTTTGGTTAAGGAGTCTAGGGTGAAACCCAGTCAGAGAAATGCAGACTCATTGAAACAAAAACTTCTACATATATGTGTATGTTTTTGCTGAATACTTATTCAGGGAGATTTCTCAGGTTCAGGGTAGCACTTAGGGATTGCTACCTAGGATATGTTCAGATGCTCAAGTTCCACTTAGGATACCTGTTTTGGAGGATTGGCTCCTTATTCCTTTCCATCATTTGCCAAGTACCCAACAACATCACTTCAGAGAATGTTGAGAGAAGGGATATTTAAGCTGTAGAGGAATCTCAAGTGTCAGTCCCAATCTAGTATGCTCCTGTTAGAATGATGTACCGGGCAAAATGGTCTGTACCCTGACAGTGCACTCTAGTCCAGTGGGCAGAGTCGAGAGCTTAATGCTGAGTTCAGCAGACCATAACCCAGCATCACAGGCTGGAAGATTCCCATAAAAGGAAGGTTGGGTAAGTTTGCTGGCAACTGCTCGTTTTGAGTGGTTTTCAGAATGTATGTTGCTCAAGGTGTCTGGTGTTCACCTTCCTGCTTTCTTGTTGGCAACTTTTGGAGCTCAGAGGGTTGTGTTGGCTCAAATATTGCAAAAGCAACTTGATTGTCCAGGTGGCTGCGCTCCCTTCCACAGTAAAACTAGGATTTCTGAGGCTGCTTTTCTTATTTTAAGTGTTCTGAAAAGATATCTGCTGAGGTATTCTTGCATATTGTAATGAGCAACACTATGCAAGTTTCTTGTCTAGTTAAAAAAAAAAAAAATACCTGTCCAAAACCCTGAGATGGTGTTTGTGAATTTCAGAATCCAAAAATATCACTTTATATTAGACCACATGTTCCCTGCTATGAACACAGGATTATTCTTTATAGTATGTCCTCAACAGTCTGCGACATTGTAAAATTGATTGACATCTTCTATTCTTCCATTTAGATTAGGTTGCTGTTGCCAGTCTTGTGTGCCCCTCTGCACTGCCAGCCTTTGCTCCTTCATAGCTCACTGGATTATAAAGCACTTTCTGCACCTATGAAGTAATTTTACTTCTCATTTTAAGCTTTCTTCTGTGGTCACTTCTTCCTAGGCTTATAGTGCTTGTCCTTCTTTCTGTGCTTATTTGCCACCTCCACTGTTCGTGCCACAGTACTGCATAAAAACTCTTGGGACAGATTTGCAAAACTATGTAGGAGACTTATATAGTGACTTATAGAGACTTATACAAAGATATAAATGTCAGTTCTGAAGGCTACCACAGAATTATTCCAGTCTGTTTGCCTCCTGGTGTGTATACAGTGGATTATTAGTCACTGGTCTGTCTTGCATCAGTTTAAATGTTATTCTTTTACATTTCACTTTGACATGCAGAATGAGCCAATACAGTTTTGGCAAACTAGAGAACTGCTTTGATTTGAAGGCTAGTGGAAATGATCTTGTTAGGACAGGATTCTATCATCTAATGGAAGTAAATTAGCATTTAAGAAGCAGGGATCTTTAAGGTTAACTATGCCTGAAAGACTATTGGTGGGTATTCTGTGAACTCGAAGGTTTTAGGGGTAGATTTCTGAAGGTGTCATCTGAGGCTTTCAAAAGCATGTAGACACTTATCTCCTACTGCAGGCTTGAGAGAATTAAATTACAGCATTTTTCTGAAAAACACGAAGTGCTGGGTGCACCTTTAAGTGTCCTATTATCTGACTCCAGTGTCATTTGCTACATGTTCAGATGTAAACACTATGATTTCTTAACAAATGTTATATTCTGAGAATGTGTTTAGATTTTCATTGCTCATCCTCTGAATACCTCTACTGTATTTCAGATGCAAATACCTTGCATTTTGTGATGATAGCATATAAATTCAGCCTGAAAAAGAAGGTATTACTATCTGTAAAACTTCCATCTAGCTTGAGTTTTTCTCACCCCCGTGTGTTTATGGCTCCTGCAAATTGGTGCTGGAGCATGGTGGTCCATGCAGATTGGTGCTGATTTGAGCTACAATTTATATAGAAAACTCCCAAGAAATACGTTAAACTATACTTCCTGGGCTATGTGCCTGAATTTTTAAGACTGTCAGTCTTTGAAGCAGTCTTTAGTTCCAGCTCTTCTAATTTATAAATCTGAATGTCATCGATTGAATTCAGGGGAAAAGAGGGTTTGATGTCTGGACAACCAAGTACTCAAGTTATGCCTTAGTGAGAGCAATGCTGCCTGTGCCTCAGAAAGATTTTATCTATCAAGGATTTTTTTTCTCAAAGTGTTCTTATAATCCATTTAAAAAAGATGTTATTACTTGATACTACTTGATATCAAGAGGAAATCCTGAAGAGTATTTCTAAGCTCATTCAGTGAGGTGATTATTCCCGTATATGGGTTTACTCGAAGTGCCATTTAAGAGTGCTGGCATTAACTTATTCCCATGGAAAATTATGACAAATCAAGACATAAAATAACTTCAGCAGAAAAAAATAAATATTGCTGGCTTTCAAAGTTTGTGGTAGATAAACCATAGGGTTTCCTTTCTTCCTGATCATAGTGGTTGTTGAAACCACCAAATTTGCTGATAAGGACTTTCGTGTTTACTGTATTTTTCTTTTTCCTCCCTAGCAATGCAGAGCCTTCTGAAAAAAGATTTCGCATGAATAGCTTTGTGGCAGATTTTGGAAGACCTCTGGAGTCTGAGAGGGTCTTTTCTCGTCAAATGGCTGAAGAATCCCAGTCACTTTTCCATTTCTGTATCAATGAAGTGGAACATATGAACAAAGCAAAAGAGAGTCAGAAAGGTCCAGGTCTGGAGAGTAATATCCACTTCCAGGAGGTTCCCAGAAGCAGTGGAATGTTTGAGGAAGACTTACATTGTCTTCCAAAATTTAATATTCCTAACTTCGTGAACACTGAACAGAACTCTTCATTGGGTGAGGATGATCTCCTCATCTCAGAGCCACCAATCATTTTAGAAAGCAAACTGGTCCTGCAATCTTCCCATCGAATCCTTGACTGAAAAAATCTTTCATGCTTAGGTAAAAGATTGTCCAGTTTGAACCCTTTCTTGGCCTTCTGCTATTTTGACAGAAGGTATTTCAGACCTGTGCTTTTTATTGTATGTAAGACTGGCTGTGCTACTAGAACTCAGTTTAGACAAGAAGTAAAACACTAAATGCTTTATTCTGATGTCTTCTGTGGTGTAAACTTTTTGCCCGGCATTATTTTTGCTTCTTGATTTTTTTTGTTTCTTGTTCTGTTCTTTGATTTTAAAGGACTGCTTATGACCAGTTTCTGAAGGATCCCGTAACAATTTACAAGGACTGTGAAGGCTGGAGCCTGGTACTGGGAAGTGTATGAAAATGCCTTGGCCAAGGAAAGTGTAAATCTCAAAGTGAGATTGAAGTAAGGAATAAACAGGCAGGCCCTAGGGAGGTTCTGTAGCTTCTGCCACTTCAATAACAATGCCCGAAGCTGAGCAGCACAATAAATATCTGCTTGGGATTAACTTCAATTTCTGATTCCTAACTGTTTTCGGTGCAGGTTAAAGCCAATTTACAAAGCTTCCAGAGGGAATACCTTGCAAATTAAATTGTTTCGCTACAGTGTTTACAAAATGCCATCACCATGTGCCGCTGAGTAAAAGCAAACTGGTGTCTGTACTTATAGTACTTAAGAGTGACATTCCAATGGCTGCCCACTGATGATGAGGAATTAGTATTCTACACACAAACACAAACTGTGATTCGACTCTTTTTTTTTTTTTAAATTTTAATTGCTGATGTGAACTTCCAGTTCAGTAAGTGTAGGATTCGGTAGCTAAATCACAGGAAATAAGAAAAAACCTATTTTTCTTTTGCCAGTGCAGTGACTACATGCAAATGTAACCTTAAGCTGGTGTTACGTGTTGCTTATAGACTGAACCTTCCTACGCTTTTTGGCTTTATGAACAGCCCTTTCTTTACTCATGGGCCAGGGAAGGGCTAGCAGGCTTTGAGAGCACCAGCTCCAAAAGTGAAGCTAAGCTCTGCTTGCTCCATCTTCTTTTTGTACTCAATTGGGACGGTGTTGCAACCTCAGCTGTTCTCCCAAGGAAGGGTTTGTCAAGGATTTGAAGAGGTGTAGTTTCAACCTTTATTTTTTTAGAGACAGAATAAGGTTCTGAAGCTTAGAGAGTACTTAAATTATATTTCAGCTTTCCTCAAAAGATGGTAATTAATGACCAAATGGTTTTAGAGCAAGCACACAGGATGCAGAGGCACTAGGTTAAAATATTTTGCTTGATTTGGAGTATGCTCTGCAGGAAATTCTTAATTGAAATGAACATAGTGGATGCCAGACACTGTGCCTTTGTTTTTTGGTGTTTTTTTTTGAAAATAACCTACTTTGTATACAACATGTCTGTGTCAGAGGGAAAATGTAGTAGTGGCCTGCTGATACATTGTCCAGACACTTAAATGCTGATTAATTCATTCTTCCTTCACCTTACAAATAGGAAAAATAGTGAATGGGTTGAGTATTTAAAGAATTAAAAAAGTACAGGAAACATTTGATTTTTATCTTCTGTGCCCTTGTTATAAACCAGTTATTGCCAAATTTCCTGTTTTCAAATGTAATTCTTACACCACTTGCTAGTTATTTGAAGTAATTGGATTATACTTAAAACAAATCACAGACTGTTTTAAACTAGCAGATTTTTGTTGAAAATAGTTCCCGAAGAGCTTTTCTTCTGCTACCTTAAACCTTTGTAGTTTTCTTTGGGAGTATAACTGCTACTTTGGGGAGAAAAGGGAGAAGCATTTTGTGTATGGATGCTGGTGAGAATGCCTAGGTGAAAGGTACTTAATAAAATGACAGAGACAATGTCAACTTAACTAAAAACATATTTGATTTGTATTCTCAGTGTCCTTCTGAAGCGTGTATTAATCCTGTAAAGTTATTTAAGTGTTTGGTTCCTGCCTCTGTTATTTCCCGATGATGGTTATACTTTTTTCATCTTATCTCCCTTCTATTTTTAAAGTCCTTCATGCTGCTTTTTACAGAAAAATAACCTGGCAGTCCCCACTGCAAAGCTCTCACACCACTTCAGAGACACAGTGGCAGCAATACAGTCTGATTCAGTTTTTCGTTCTGCCTCTGCATTAGAGTCAAAGGCAAATGCAGAGACGTTCTGCAGTCTTCAAAAGCAGTTATTTTAAAGCTTCCCATCCTTTCTTTTCCTTTCTTTTTCCTTTTTAGGAACTAACAGACATATTTTGCCTCAGGGGAATGTTTAAAAAAATTCATCTTTACCCAGAAAACCAATGAGTGCATTCATTATGAAGTGAATAGAAAGTGTTCTGACCAGAGTAATCCTTCAAAATTAACACGTGAAATTTAATGATGTTTGAAAACGGAATTCTTGTGAGTTTTCGTATTGCTTGGCTTCAAGCCTCTTCTCAAAACTCACTATAAATGCATCACTTGCAGTAGATTTAACTGCAGAGCCAAACCGCTCCTCTAAGATAATTACATGCATAAACATGTCTTGTATTCTGTAAGAACTTACTAGGTTGAGTTATGTCTTCCAGTTTTCAAAGGTGAATACTTGCAAATGTTCTTCTGTGTAAACAAGTTTTAGCTGTGTACCCTTTTTTTAAAAAAAAACCCCAAACCCTAAAATGCAAAATCAGAAAATGCCTGCTCATAGAGAAGAGAAAGGGAAAGGTAAAACTGTGACCTTCTCTACTAAAATCTAGTACTATATAGTAGTTGAGACTAAAAGGTGAAGTAAATGATGTATGCTTGTCATGCAGTTAAGTATTTATGCACTTGAGCTCTAGATCTTGAATACTCTTAACACATTTTTTGCCACTTTTTAGCCATTAGGGCATGGCAAATAGGGGTGCTGAAGAAATGAGGCTGCACACATGCAGAGCATTTGATTTCGGAATTTCTCCACAAATCTCTCTGCATTCCCCTTTTATTAACCTCTTCAGGTAAACAGAACCTGCTGTTGCCACTCAGTTAACTAGATTTCCTAGGACTTTTTGCAAACTCAGTGTTTTGATTCACACACTCCTTCTCAGCTCCAAAGCCGAAACACTCTCTTTTGATTCCAACTAACTGAATGCAGATTCATCTGCCTCAGCTGGTTCCCACGCTGGGCAGTGACAGGTAGCAAGGACAGCAGAAGGCAGAACCTTCTACCACACATTCTCCAACAAGAGCAAGAGTTGGAGGCGTGTCCTTTCTTGTTTTTGGACAAGAGGTATGTGGTTAGCTGTATGAAAGGCTAATTATAATTCAAAGTTATCGTGGAACTTTCTGTTCAAAAGAGTCAGGGCAGCACTTGATGCAAGGCCCCCCCTTCCCTGCAGAAGTGGATTTGCACAGCTAGTGCTAGTATAGCCATCATTTATCCTTATATAGGTGGCAGACTTCAAAATGTATTATGTGCTATCAAATAAAGTCTTCATACATGATAACCTAATTAATTTGCTACATGAACAATTCTGACATGTATTTCAGAGAATCTGAAATGGAACACGTTGCTGCCATCTCTGCCCCAAGTGTCATGATGAGATCTGATCCTTTTCTGTACATCCTGTTTACCTGTCTTGAAGCAATGCTTTCTCTGTAATCTAGGTCACTGAGTCATCTAGACAGCTGCTCACTCAATTTCTTAAAAGCTTCAAGCATGACAATTCAAATTATTATACTCCACCTGCTTTACCGTAAACAGACGAATGCCACTTAAGCATTAGACAATGATTTAAAGACATCATGTTTGATTCTTTTAATCTATCCATCATGCTGCCTCCTGGAAATGCATGATGAAACAGGACAGCACAAGAAGAGGAAAAACATACATAAGGAGTATATAATTATGTAACTCTTGGAACGATCCCACTGAAATCATTAGTAAAAGCTAATGACTTGTTTTGTCAGTCTTTGCTCCACTTCAGGGTATTTTCCCCTTTCTGTACTGTGCAGATTGCTGGAGATTAAATAACTAATAACTTTAGCAGAGAACTTGAAACTTGGGCCTTAGTTCTCCAAAAGGAACAACCCAACTACAGTCATTTAAGCCCAGAGAGAGTCTGTTACTGTGTGGAGTGCCCACTTCATGCTAAATGCCCTAAAAACTGAAGACCATGCTTCAGTGAGTGTACAGTTACATAAATACATGTAAGAACACAGTACAAACCACATTACATCTTACAGTAATGATAAATAACACAACCCCTGCTCAGTAAAGTAGAGAGAGAATTTAATTCAAAGTATGTAAGATAACAGCATTTGCTGAGAACTGACTGTAAGAATTTTAAAAAGTGTTTGAATGACACGAACACTAAGGCACTCTTTTGATGATCTAAGCATTAAACATTTGAGAGAATTTCCAGTAACCAGACATACTCCCCCTCAGATTCCTGTCCTAGGCAATGCCCTAGAGTACCTCCAACCAGGAGCTGACCTCTCTGGGAACACAAGGGTTGCTGTTTTAAAAAGGTCACACTTCAGGTCACACACTTTAATACAGACTTACATGTATAGCAAATTGTACAGGAAGTAAATGGTAAATTGCAATTTATCCAATCTTATCCTTTTCATTTGCAAAACAGACCCAAATCAATAAAATACTGCATATTTACACAGAGCTGATATTTTATATACAAAGCATTATTATATTTACACATTTTATGAACACAGATTAGTATTTTTAGATGGGATCAAAATATCCATAGTAGAAATACTGAAAATATCTGAATATGAAACAGCCAAGATTACTATATTAATTGGCAAGTGACCAAACTTTTTTAATATCTACATATATGCATTTACAGTCTTATTGTATGTTTATGTATGTGCCAAAAAAAATAATCAACCTTGCACTTAGGCACTGTCTGTGCCTATATGGTATAATTTGTTACACTCTTTTGTTCTTTATGCATGCTCAGTCACATGCTTGTATGAGAGAAAGTGCATATTTATTGCTGATCCCTGAAGAACATGACACAAATTCACATGCACAGGCCTGAACTGTTTCACATTTGATTTAAATGATAGCTTCAACCAATACCACAGGGACCTGAAGAGTACATTCTGACTTTTATTTTCTCTAAATGAGTATAGTTGATTGAGCTACAACCTCAATATATGTGCTATGGGATTCTTAAGGACTTGAAGCACTGAAGCTTCAAACTAGTAATTTACTGATTTATTGGAAACCCATCCCTTCCAACCACCAAATAGCTATCTACCTTGAATTTTCGTTATTTTAACTTACTGTTTCTTTCTTTTAGCAGCAGGTTTTTCACATACGTCAAGTATATTAGCCATGCTCATATTCCCTCCCCTGTCTCCTATCTGGATCAGGGCAGTCCCTGTGGCTTCAGAGATTCCTAAGGCTATGTTTTTCAGCGTGATGATTTTACTTTTCACTCCACTGGGTCCATTTCTTGAAACAGGAGTCCAAAAGCTTAGCCCATGAAAGTACACACTGGTGATGCAGTAGGAATTGCTTCTACATACATGCTCTACAGCACAAGTGTGTAACTCCAGCAGGGCCTGAGGGCAGGGAGAAGGCAATAGTCTCTAACATTGCTTGTTACCTGCCATGATGCCTGTCAGTTCAGCAGAAAGTTACATCCACAGTTGGTATTTGGGTAGTGGATTACTCCTGCTTAAACACTAGTTTCTTCTGTCACTCTCAAGGATGATAGCAGTTTGTTGGATTTTTTTCTCTGGCCCCTTTTCTAAGTTGCTCAGTATTTTAACTCTAAATTTGCCCACTGACACATCCCGGCAGTCTGAGCTTTAGAACACTGCTTCATATCTGACTGGCCTCTTTGCTCTGTCAAGATTGTCTATAAAGATATTTCTATGTCAGATTCTGAACAGCCCATTGTAAAAACCTTATCAATATGGCCTTCTTTTTTAAAAGGGGTACCAATAACTACTCTTATACTGTATGTTATAGCCTGTTTCAAATCTGCCCCATAACAATTCAGCTAGACCCACCCTGCCATCACTCTGACCAGCACAGTTGAAAGTATTAGAAAAGTAAACAATGAACAGTTTGAATCTGAGCAAATCCAGGGAATGTCTGCTCTCCTCCAGCCCTCCAATCATTCACTAAGTTGGAAGGGATTTTAAAGATAAAGGAAGGAATATTATATGAATTAGAGGGAGAGAAGCAAAATGATGGAAAAAGACGATTTTCCTGCCCTACAGAATGAAATACATTATATACTAAACACACAAATAAAATAGCTAATTCCTCAAATTGTTCACAAAGGAATAGTCAGGCATGTTCTACAGTATTTGAAAAAGAGAATTTTTCAGTGGTAATTGAATTTATGGAATAACCTCAATATTGCTAGTATTTTAAAAAAGTGTATGTCATCTTATTACTAACAGAATATAAGACATACATTGCTCAATGCAAATCTACCTTTGGACATGCAAGATTACAGCTAAGATCAGAATGCAATTCAATTTATGTGTGTTACATTAATGATTTTCAATAACATTTTCTACACGTAACTTTGAATATTAAAATTCTACTTCTCTAATCAACTACTACCTAATCATGTCTTCCAGCAGCTGTCTGCCATTCTGAATCCAATGGAATCAGGTGCGGGAATAACAACCCCTTGTTTCTGCAGTTCACGTAAAACATCTAATATTGAATCCAATTCCACTCGAAATTTCTCCAGTTCTTGATTCTTCTGCTGCGCCAGTCTTCGCCACTTCTCAGCCTCGTGGGTTTGCCTTACTTCAGTAATGTGATGTGTTAGTTGAGTTGCCTGTAAATTAGAAGCAAGTCAGCATTGCCACTTGCTAGTCCAATACTCAGCCACCACTGTCCCTTTGCGAAAATACACAACTTCATTATATTTGCTACTGAGTCTCAGACAAATGTTGACATTAAGTGGAAACAGTTTGCTCTGAATATTGCAAAAATCATTCTGATAGCAATAAATCCCTTTAAATAGTTGTATTAATTACAGAAGGGTAGAATTGATTATTGACCAATGAGCCTAGGGAGAATTTAACTTATCCTCTCCAAAGTGGCAACTAAAGGTTTGAATATTTAAGACAAAGCTGAGCATGTAACATAAAATCTCCTGTAATAAAAATTAACTTTTTAAATTGCCATTTAAATGTGCTAATTAAAAGAACGCTCTGCAAGACAAATGAAATCTGATGACATATTGTAGGCTACTACTGTACTTTCAAAAAACAAAAGTCCTATGAATTATTAGAAAATGTCCTGTAGTCACAAAGATCTGATGTTGCTGCAGATAAAAGTCTGAATTAACTTTGACATGAATCCCTGATATAATCGCATTAAATTACACAAAATAAAAAGTGTCATAAGGTATCAAAATCTCCATACTGCTATTAATTGTAATAGATTCTTCAAGGAAAGCTCTACTGGCTGAAATTATCATATTTGCAGTTTGATACTAAGGATAGCCTGTTAATTCCTTGCTCAGCAATTACCTCTTCTACATTGTTCATTTTTATATCATTCATTGGGGGACTGCTCAATGCCCAGTGCAGATGGTTAAAGGTGCAAAACTAGGATAAACAAACCCCCATAATAAGGGCAGCAGCACCAGGAAAGATGAAATTACTTGGTAGTAATTATGTATATTATTAGTTTTATTTTTTAATACAATAAATTATAAACCATCTTAGTAAGTACTATAGGTATTCACTGGAGTTAGATCCCATAATAGGCAGAAATTTCTTTACAGAAATGGTAAAGAAATGCTCACATTATACAAAAGCAAATGAATAGCATAAAAATGAACTGCATTACAGTTGCCTTTAGCAGGACATAACGTGAACAAAAATCGTAAAACCTTTAATGGCAGCAGGGTTTGTTCTTAATCCAACTACTTGTTTTATGCACAGCTCTTTTTGGAAAGAAAATGAAATGATGTAGAAATGTGTAAGAATAACACCTCCTACCACAAAAAAATTCTGTACATAAAAGTGTATTCCTTGAGATCTGGTTCTAAAATTGTAGAACAAACCCCCCCAAACTAAGTACTACAGGTTTGACAATCTTCTTGTCCAACTGCCCTTTTTTGACTATATTTAAGTAAAACCTAAGTTAATATACTAACAAAAGACAGTCATATATTTAAGTGATACAAGGATTGAAAAAAATCTGTACGAACTACAAAACTTTTTCCAGATGATAGAAACTCCCCTGAAAGATAAAAAATCAGGATGGAGACCATGACATAGATGATAAAAAGCAATGAAAAACTGTTTTACCCATTCTAGCTACAAAAAACTGTATCACAAAGATTCAACCTTCAAAATCACAAACTTTTAGTTTTTGGAGGATAAAGGCCTTTTTTTCTTGTTACGGGTATTAAAACCAGTTTGAGGTAGACTGCTATAAGATGTGTCTACACTTGTAATGCAGCTTTTCTGAATAGCATTGCTGGGACTAGAAAATAAAATGACAATTCAACTGAGGAAGATACCATAGCTTAACAAACTCTGCATTACAAACTCTTGTCAGTTTTTCAATACCTTGCTTTCCTTGTGTAACTGAAATACGAAATAATCAAATAATATAGGGGCCTCCAGAGGTCACATCACCCAACCCTCTACAATATCAAGGCCTTCTCAGATCAGGTTGCAAGGAAGTTACACACCTGATATGTGAGTCATCCACAAGTAATTTTAGTTACCACATCAAGGATGGGCTGACCAGGACTGCATCTACATTCACTTGCAATCAGCAGGCAGCAAAAGCAAAACCATGGCTGTACTTTCCCTCCCTGCAGTGTGAGCTAAATGAGCCTGTGCAAATACCATAAAATTACAGTTAAACCAATAAACTGCTCTTGGAAATCAATGCAGTTATACTCTGGTGTACCTTTTGAATTTCTTGCTCTCTTTCTGCATGTCTGGTCTCTATATGCCTGATTTTCTTTTCCAGGCACAAGAAATGTTTCATTTCAGGACTCTGGCTCTCCTTAGCCTCTCTCAGTTCTTCCAACAATTTTGTCACCTACAGTTAAAGAGAATTGATGAAAATTGTTATCATCATGTTATGCAGTGTATAAAACAGATTCCTTTCAAAATGTATTTGCATTGTTTAATCATTCCATTCAAAAGCTGCAGAACAGAAGACATAAAAGAGAAATCTCCTTTATTCAAAAGCTTTTACAGGAGTTCAGGGACTTAGATTAGTATTTTTCACTTCTAAGAAGTAGCCTGAGAATATGAAAGTCTAGTCCTCTCTGATAAATCCGATCTTTTTCATAATGTTATGAAGTGATTGTATTCAGTCAGTTTTTATACTTAATACAAAAACAATGAAAAAAGAGAATATTATAATTAGATCTTCTTACACCCTGCATAAAGACCAAATATAAAATGTACCAGTGTATTTCTAAGGACTAAACTGAGGAAAGCCATACTTCTAACAGACATCATTACAGGTCTCCTTTGGTCTAATAATTACCAGGTCAAATCAACTCAACCAATGACTTAAAACTGATTTCCTCATCTTCTAGAAAATAAGGTAAGTTTTCTTATAAAGCCCTAATGGTTTATTCTCATTCTTTGCCTATTTTAAGTAACCTGATATTCCTTCATTTAACATCCTAGGCATTTTTTGGTTACTCTTAATGTGTATAAGTAAACTCATGTGAAAACACTGAAGTCTTTATCCTTAATGATAGCCCTTCACTCCCCTTAACCATTATATTTGAGAACTTCTAACCCTCTTCAAGCACTCAGCCATCCTTGGCTCTCTGCTGCTGAATTCAAGTAGCTGGAAGCATTGTGACTCAGAGTCACTTCTCAGTAAGACTGACATCTGATGTCACTCTTACTGAGAAGTGACTCTAAGTTGGCTTCTATTATTTCCATTTTTAAGGTAGCTTTCTAAAACAACATGGCCTGTGTTAGTGTATTTTTGCCTGTCCATTACTGCAGCAGCTTTGAACCTGTGGGCCAAGTTCAGCCACCTTTGGGAGCGGAAGTCTTCGTTTCATAAGGTCCATGAAAGTGAGTGTTTGCTGCTTGACTGCTAAGCTGCCCCACTGAAAGGAAGGGCTGATGTGTGATCGCACATATATAATTAAACAGAATTTAAAAGTTATGCTGGAAAGATGTTATAAGGCGAAAAAGCCTCAGGAAAAATGGGCTCCATGCATTTTGCCAACAACAGAACCTTGTCAAATACAGCGCTGTGCTACATGCAAGCTGTTATGGAACATAAGTTAAAGGAAAACATCCATAAACAGCATTTCTGAAATTAATATTCAAATAACAATCTTCCAGGAAGCCTCCAGAAAAAATCGGCCCTTTTTGAGGAACCATTATTTCAGACAGAGGACTTCATCCTGTTACCAATAATGGTGCTATTCACTACCATTACTAATTCAATTTGCAGGTTTTGTTGTCTTCTTTTCTCAGCTCAACTTATTTAACCATTTAATGCTTAGAATGTATTTTAAAAGCAGCACAGCAATCACACCAGAGGGCAAAAGCAAGTCTTTATGTAGACATTTCTCTCTGTATAGTCGTGCAATGATTTCTGTAACAAAGACACTCCTTTACATTTCCTTAAATGCCAGCACTTTGATTTTGGCCTGTAAAATGGGGGTCAGATTGGATGACCACTCTTTTAAACCATCACTGTGATTAATAATCTGTAAAGAAGTCATAGAGGAAACAAATTTATAGTATTTGTTTCATTGCATTCTTGCCCTGTTTTCCCAGGAAAAAGTATTATATATACTGAGATCACTAGAATGAAACAAGCTTTATATGGAAGGGCAACATCTATCATTAGATTCTTAATATGAACCCAAAGTCTCAGCCTTTATTCAGCAAATACAGAACTTATTTAATACAACACCTTTTTTGTCCCCCTACAAACCCTCACTTTTTTATAAATATGTCACAGCAGAGGTGAAATTTTGCATGGGTAAGATAAATACTGAGTGGCTTCAGTGAGATTAAGATCAATTGCTTTTAACAGCCCTTGCAGATTAGACTATTAACAAAATTAAGTTAAACTTAGCAATGTTCTTATATCAAGGAGATGGTGAATTAAGTATAGGCACAAGGCTCAGACAGGCTACCTCCTCCTGAATGGGAGGTGGTAACAAAAAGACTGGCAGTACTTCAAGAATAACAAAAGCATACATTAAAAAAACACTTGAGCTAAAAGATAGACAGCAATTTAACACAACATTAACCCAAAAGCAAAAATAAGAACAAATGTAATTTTTAGATTATATGCTATTAATAGAAATAGAGGATGAGTAAAAAACTTATATAACTTTCTCAAAACCCAGTGAATTTCAGAACTATTACAACTAACTTTCCCTTCCTAGGAGACCTTAACTTTCATAGATAGTGGAGGAGAAAACCAAGAATGTAATTGCCTAAGTGAGTTCTATGGCAATGAAGGAATTGAAAAAGGAAGGCTTAATCCGAACACAGAACTTGAAAACAGTAATAAAAAATCCTCTCAGTAAGGAAAAAGTTCTGTGGTCTGTTTACTACCCATCATAACTCTAAAGGCAGAGGCTATGAAAGCTTGGATTAACCTGCTGATCAACTTTAACAGAGATATCAGGCATTTCTAACAAATTAAGGATTATAACAAAAAAAAAAAAAAA